>CM021100.1:372457541-372624975 GCA_007115665.2 Sequoiadendron giganteum | reverse complement strand
GTTGTCATTGATGTTAACCAGTTAACTGGTTGCTATTGTCATATTGGTTGTATATGTCAAGGATATTTAGAAAATTGTAATGAAGAAAGGTTGCAAATGTTTAGTGTTTTCTCTGAGTTTTTCTTTAGAATGTGTTTCTATGTTAGTGAAGATATGAGGTCTTATTCATGGTTATTGGAAGCTTCTTTATCCAAAATTTGGGTTTCTGGGTCGTTGTACAATGCGAGTCATGTTCAACAGTTGTGAAATATATTTTTTCTATATCTGGCTAAGGTCTAGGAGCAATGTTGTTCCTTTATATTTCTTCTTGATCGAGTCTTATGACTTGCGGTTCTCAAGACATGTTGTTGTGGTTGTGGTCAAGTTAATTTTGTTTTCTGGAATGATTGGATCGTGTTAAGCTTGTGTATGCTTAATTGTTTATGTGTTTTACACTGGTTTAGCCAACCTTATGTTTAAATGCTACTTACGATATTTGTAGAAGCATGTTGAAGCATGTGTTTGGGTCGCCCTCATTCTAATTCCACCATAGAATGTTTTGGCACTGACCTAATTTAAATTTGTAAATGAAAATGGGAAATTTCTGACTTTAGATGAGTCATAGAATGTTTTGGTACTGACCTTATTTGAATTTGTAAATGCAAATGGTGTATGTCTGACTTTAGATGAGTTTCAAGGTTGAAGATGGTATAAATATATGTTGAGATATTGAGAAGCGACGAATGCAAGAGCAAGATAGATGTGAGAAAGATGAAAAATAGTGTGTGTATGTGATGCGAGTTTGAGCAGATCAATGTGAATTCAACTGGCAAGTTTTCAGAGGTAGTAAACTGAATGTGTACTCTATCATTCAAGCATATATGCAAGTGTGTGAGTGAGATGTAGTGGAAATCTTTGTTGCATTGAGATTTTTTTATCTCTGTAACAAATCTCTTCTATCTTTCTTTGTAATTATGTGGTAGTGAGCCTTCTTGGTGGTTAACCGTTATTAGATAGTGAGTCCTATTTTGGCAGTGGGCCTTCTTTGGCAATGAGCCTTTGTATTTGGTTTTGATATTCTCTATATTGAGAGCTAATCCTCATTGTGGTTTTCCATGTAAATCTAGTGTTATTTTGTGTGTGATGTTTTTCTATTTTTGATTTTATACTTAATGATAAATATCATTAGCAAAGTAATGGATTTGTGAATGATAGTTAATCTATTTTCTGGTGGAAGTTCTTAAAGGTTAAAATTTGTTACAACTGATTCACCCCTCCCTCTTAGTTTTATTGTTCAATGATTGGTATTAGAGCTTGGTTCCTTGGAGAATAGTTTAACTACTTAAGGAATGCCTGCGATGTTGAGGAAGATAATTTTTGAGTATCCTACGTTCGATGGAACTAATTACACTATTTGGAAGGATATCTAGAGTACTATGGATATGATGTTGACAAAGCTAAAAAGACTTCTTACAATCCTCCTACTAATGGTCTTAGTATTTCTAATGAAATCAAGGCACATGAAGTGAACAATAAGGCAAAGTTCATTCTAAAGAATAGTCTTTCACATTCTGAGTTCATTAAAGTTGAACATCTAAAGATTGCTAAAGAAGTTTGGGATGCTTTACAAAAGGTACACAAAGGAGATGAAAAGGTCAAAGAAGCAAAGTTGTAGAATTTGGAGGCATGTTTTGAGATCCTGCATATGTCTGAAGATGAGAACATTAAATCATATGTACAAAGAGTGGATGAGCTAGTAGGTGGATTGCAAGGACTTGGTGCTACAGTAGATGAATCCAAGATTGTGAAGAAGATTCTCAAAACTCTTCCTAATGCATACAGTGCAAAGGTATCTTCTATTGAGGAATTTATAGATTACAAGACATATTAAAGACTATTTATTAGGTACTCTAATATCTTATGAAATGAGAAATCCTAGATTGAGAAATGGATTGAATTCAAAAACCACTTTTCAGGCTACAAGAGCTGAAGATTCAGGTGAAGATAACCTTGATAATGTAGAAGCAAATGTTATATTAGAAGGGATAAAGAAATTTTAGGGAATTTGGATGCTAGATGTGATAAAGGTATCTTCTTTGGATATTCTAATAGAAGCAAACTTTATAGATGTTTCAATAAAAGATTGAGAAATATTGTAGAGAGCATGAATTTTAAGGTTGATGAAGTAGTGAAGAATTCAATTAAAGTTGATGGATATCTATTTGATGAACTTGATTGTATAGAAGCTAAAGAAGCTATTGAAGAACATGAAAATTAGAATGAAGAAGAGGCTTTGCTGGTGTCCCCAAAGACACCTAAATATGTTCAAATAAATTATTCATAAGATCAAATCATTAGAGACAAGAGGAAAGGAGTATTGACGAGAAGCAAAAATGCTGCTACTGGTGAGATAAATTTGTGCTTACTTTCTGAGGTTGAACTGAAGACCAACAATGAAGCATGTAAAGATGAGCATTGGATGAAAGCTATGAAAGAAGAACTTATGTAGATTGACAAGAATCAACCATGGGAATTGGTCCCTAGAACAACATATAAAAACATAATTCGATCAAAATGGGTATTTAAAAATAAGTTAAATGAAAATGGAGAAGTGGTTAGGTATAAAGAAAAACTTGTGTGTAAGGGTTAGTCACAAGTAGAAAGTATATATTTTTAGGAGACTTTTGTTCTAATGGAAAGTATGGAATCTATCTGAATGTTTTTAGCATTTGCTTCTCATAGATATTTCATGGTCTATCAGAGGGATGTAAAGTCTGCATTCTTGAATGGTGAATTGAAAGACACCTAGATACAACAACCATAAGGATTTTAGCTGCTAGATCATCTAGATATGGCTTCTAGATTGAAAAAGGATTTATATAAATTAAAGAAAGCTCCTAGAGCTTGGTATGAAAGGTTAGAGAAAAAGAATTTATTTAACTAGATGCATGTGGAGATGCATCGGTCCAATGGATCTATGGATATATCTATCTTTTGATTTGATGTTTGGTGGATACCTCTTAGGGGGAGTAGGTAGTGTCATGTGTTGTCATTGAAAGAGTATTTTGTTCTTAATGTCAAAGGAATAAATCAAACTAAACATCTTTTTCCTTTTCCATTGATGTCAAAGGGGGAGAGGAAGATGTGAAAAAATTTATCTAGAGAAGAGTATCAACTAAGGGGGAGAAAATAAATTATGAGAAAGTATGTTCAAAGCTGTTATGTTGTCTTTCATGGTTTTTCACATTATGTGTTGTCATTGGTCTCAATGGTTAACTTGTCAACTAGTTGCTAATATTGGATATATATGTTGAGGATATTGAGAAAATTGTAATGAAGAAAGGTTGTAGATGTTTACTGTTTTCTATGGATCTTGCTCCAAAATGTGCTGCTATGTTAGTGAATATCTAAGGTGTTGTTCATGGTTATTAGAAGCTTCCTTATCCATATTTTGGGTTTATGGATTGTTGTAGAGTGTGAGTTATGTACACCAATTGTGAACTACGTTTTTTCTATATCTAGCTGAGGTCTAGGAGAAATGTTGCTCCAAATTTCTTCTTGATTGAACCTTATGACTTTTGGTTCTCAAGACATGTTTTTTTGGTCGTGTTCAAGTTAATTTTGTTATCTAGAAATATTGGATCATGTTAAGGTTGTGTGTGCTTAATTGTTTATGTGTTTTACACATGTTTGGTTGAACTTGTGTTTAAGCACTACTTACAAAGTTTGTAGAAGTGTTTTGAAGGGTGTGTTTGGGTCACCCTCATTCTAATTCCACCATACAATGTTTTGGCACTGACCTAATTTGAATTTGTAAATGAAAATGGTGTATGAATAACTTTGGATGGGTTTCAAGGTTGAAGATGGTATAAATATAAGTTGAGATATTGAGAAGAAGCAACGAATGAAAGAGAAAGATAGATGTGAGATAGATACAAAATAGTGTGTGTATGTGATGCGAGTTTGAGTAGATCAGTGTGAATTCAACTGGAAAGTGTCTGGTGGCAGTGACCTAAAGGTGTACTATATCATTCAAGCATATATGCAAGTGTCTGAGTGAGCTATGGTGAAAATATTTTTTGTATTGAGATTGTTTTCTCTCCGTAAAAAATCTCTTCTATCTTCTTTGTAATTTTGTGGCAGTGAGCCTTCTGAGTGGTTTACCCTTATTGGACAATGAGTTCTATTTTGGCGGTGAGCCTTCTCTAGCAGCTTGCTTCTGTATTTTTTTTTTATATTCTCTATGTGAGCTAATCCTCACTGTGGTTTTTCTCTTATTGGGTTTTCCATGTAAATCTAGTGTTATTGTGTGTGTGATATTTCTTTATTTCTACTTTTGCACCTAATGATAAATCACATTAGCAGAGTAATGGATTTGTCAATGATAGTTGATCTAATTTCTAGTGGAATTTCTTAAATGTTAAAATTTGTTACAATAGATTCACGCCCCCTCTCAGCTGTCTTATTCAACACAAGTATCAAGATCCACATCCATTGAAGCCATTTTACGCAAGATCAAGATCAATATTGTAGATTTCAAAAGGTTTATTCAAGGGTTTGGTGAGTTGCAAAATTTCTTGTTCGTTCATCGTTCCTTTCACACTTCATTATTTCAATTAAAGGTTTAATTACACAAATGGGGTTTGACCAAGGAAAACACCATTCACCAAAAATTAAGAATTTTTCCCTCTTGTTATTATGTTGTAGATTTTAGGTTGAAAAAGGATTAATAATATTTTGGAGTGAAAGATTTGAAAAGTTGTCAAAGTTGTCGCCAAGCCACAAAAACTCACCTACAAATCTGATTTTTGACTTTTTGACATTGGAACCTAAATCAAATTGAAGCTATAGATTGACATCAAGGCTACCAATTTTTTTCTAAATCCATGAGAAAATACCCAAATGAGTCTAGGATAGCCTTCCAAAAGTGCTTTTTGGTGATTGGTAAACATCACTCAAACCTTCTCAAATCTATAAAAAGTTTTAATTTTTTGTCAATATTGAGCTTTGTATTGACGTTTCAAGTTTGAATTGGCATGGCTAAATTGATTTAGTATTTTTATTTTTTCTTCCAAGAGTGTTGTTCAGGCTCAAACCCCCGTCCTTAATCATAAGGAAAATAGTAGATTGCCTCTTTGAGTTGAATCACATAAGGGTTGTAAGTAAATTCTTTGTGTGGATCTCATTTCCTAATGAAATAGTGGGAAAGAGGTCTACATTTCAAATTAATTCAGATCAGACACCCCTATTTTTACCATTTTAGATAGTAATGATTAATAATTAGCAAATGTGATGATATGACAATATTGATATGATAAATGGTATGATAAACTATAGTCAATGTTTAGAAGAATATTTTACTGTATATATCTTGTCCCTATTTGTGATAATGTTTGAAGTGGCATTGCCACAAACATAAGAAAAGTAGCTGAGAAGAAAGTTATGATATTCACTTTTTGGGTAGGAGAAGAAATTACAATATAAAAGTTGAGATGATTGGTGATGCCACCTTGACGGGTTATACATGCAAAAATATTTGAGTGACATCTTGAAAGATGAGATGTGAGGAAAACACTGAGAGGGAAGATATAAAATCATGGTAAAAATATGAGGAAAATTAAAATATGGATGCAACCAATATGAATATCGATGACATGATGATAAAAAAATTATTAGGATGATGTTTTATACTAGATTTGAGTTTAACAATATTTATTTTAATATAGCAATGGGTGTAATGGAAAATGTATATAAGGCTAAGGTGCTATTATATCCAATACATGGGCTAACTTGCAAGAAAACAACAAATAAGAGGATGAATAATAATTGACATGAAATTTGACACTCTTGGCAGATCCATGGTGAGCATGCCAATAGACATAGAGGTTCCCTAGAAAACATAAGGTACTTGACCTTGGTGGGCATGGTAAAAGATAAACCATTAAACATGGCAAACACAAATAATAGATATTGCCAAACATTATACCATTCAAATTGTATTATAAAATAAAATGATTATGGTGACATTATGTAGGCATAGTATTGGTTAAAAGATAATTCAAAAATTAAGTTTAAAAGATCAAATAAGATAAACCAAAGAAAAAGATAATAAATTATAAATTGGCACATAGTGATGCCACCTCTTAATAAGGTGTTAAAAGGAATAAAATATGGGTTTGGATTTATATTTGGTTTAGCAAAGAAAATGTCATATTTAAGACAACTGGTGGATGTTAAAAATAATAATAGAAAATGGTATGAAAGCTACATGATATCAAGGTTGATTTAGATTTCTAAGGTTTTCATGTTAAAAGTGTATGTTTCAATTGTTGCACAGATGGTTACCATTGCATCAAAAGATCGACTTGTTAATGCTCAATACAACAACTAGAGTTAATGAATCTATGAGAGGTAGTTAAGCTATGTCATGAACCCAAGGATAGTACTACCAAACACAAGGAGACCAAGGGCACACACCTTGAAACAATCCCCCTACTGTAAGTGAGGTGTTCAAACTTGTGAGCTAGGATTTGATACCAATTATTGCATAGAAGGTTGTTACTACACCAAAAGATCAACTTGTTAATGCTCAATACAATTACCAGAGTTAATGAATCCATGGGAGGTGGTTAAGCCATGTCACGAACCCAAGCACTGCACTACACAACACAATGATGCAATAATTAGTAAATATGAAAGTCATAGTTGTCCTTCCCTTGATGCCTCCCCTATTTGTGATGATAATACTTCAAAAAATCTAATCATGGAATAAGGTGAACCTCTTGAAATCTCTTCTAATAGGGTAGATATTATGGAACAAGAAAATGAAACCTTAGGAAACAAGGATGAAATCATGGATAATTATAAGAATCGCATTTGTTCTTCTCCTAGTATCTCTCCTAGTTGTTAGAAGATACTTTGATGTTAGAAAATCTGATCAATGAAAGTCATGAGAATCTTAGTTGCCTCTCTTCCCCTAGGGAAAACATTATTGAACAAGAGAATACGATCGTTGATAAGAAAGAAAATTCAACCATTGATAGCTTCCTTAGTTGCAATGAAGTCATTTTAGAACAACCAACCATTAAATGGAATGAACATCTAGTTTGCATCTCTCCTTAAAACTCAGCTACTGGGGAAGTGATGCAGAGAAATACTCAATCACAGTTGAATTCCACACACTTAGATTACAATAGACTTCATGCAATGATTAATCCAAATTTGATACTAACTTGTGTCAATTTAACAATCGATTTACAATTTCTCATTCATACACTCCAATTCTTGCAAGTAAACAACCAACTTTATTAAATCAGATTACATGAAATTTACATTAGAATTCTGACAACTCCATCGCTCGTGCATGGTTCTTTCTATCTGCGTAACAAATTATCATTCTACCTTGTGAAATATATACTTTCATTTGCCAAAATATGCCTTTTGTTCAATGTGCACATTAAATCTTTTGATTTGTTGTCCCGTTTCCTTGGATTCTATCCAAAACGTGCCTCGAAGCCAAGCCAGTTCCTCTCTACCATCTTCTTGAATTTGCATTATTAAATCTCAGCTGGAATCGACTTTCTCCCATGACCATATACCTTTTTATATTCCAATCTGTAGTGTTTCATATTCCTCTCTAGAGCATGGTTAGTATATTACCATTTAGTTTGTTCTACTATGTGATCTCCTTGCAAATCATGATGCTCCTAATTAGTTTCTTCTTTCACCCACAATTATATTTCCCTTTTGTATGTCACATCCCTGCAATCTTTCTTGTAAATTGTTGTGCAAGAACATTCTTGGCATTGTTGTCCATGCTGCTTTCCACATAGCCCAAACTCTAGCCTTCCTCCTCTTTGTCTTGGTGTGAACGATTCTTTCCTACCACTCACTTTTTGAGTTTATAATATTTTACCTTCTTCAAATGTGCCTATGCAAGATCATTTCAATGTAACACTAGTAATTATATGGTATAGGTAGTTTTGGGATTCATCCTGCTCTCCCTCTTTTCCATAGCCTCCTTTTCTTCTTGGTTGATTTCCCCATTTAAATATTATGCCACTCTCTCTTTTTACAATTCATTTTCGACATAAAAAAATTGAAAATTCTTTCATATCAAACTCAATCGACAAGAAATAATTGACCCAAATTTGAATCACCACCCTTTTAATTTCGTTTCAATTTTAAATCTCCAATTTTATTTTTCACTTTATTTGGTGACTTTTCAATTCCATCTTCCTTGTCTTGGATATTGTTTTTAAATAACTCTTCTTATTTTTTAATAAAACCATTGATTTCAATACCTTCCCATTGTGAGAAAACACTAGATGGTATCCATAATATTCCAATTTAAAAAGGAGTAAAAAATAATTGCTAAAACCTTAAGAATAGTGCAAGTTCAATTCAAAAAATAATCAAACCTCCAAAACATATAACGAAACTTCAAAACAACATTTTATTTTGTGACATCGATTGCATTGAACCCAAATGCTCCCACATCATACTCCCGAGGAAGAATAGATACAAGATCTACTTGAATGGGAGGTAGCAACATAAGAGACATGTTTGTAATCTTCTATTGTATTTCCTTAAGTCTCTACACATTGTCTTTTTTGGAATAGTTCCATACTACAATCGAACCTTGATTCTCACAAAGATTCCATTTTGTCTGATGTAATTTTCCTTCATGCAACACCTTCTTCTTACTATCCTCTACCCAACAAAGATTCTGGAAGATGCTTCCACTACCCACCTTCTCTTGATGGAGGAGCTATACATCTTCTACCCAACTTTATCTTTGTTGGACGATATCGGTTACAAACTCTGTTTCACGCATGCAACATACTTGTCTCTTCACTTGCATGTCCTGCTGGGAATTGCCTCTCTCGATGCTCTATCCACACAATCATAACCTCCTTCTCTGGTAACAACTGATGTAGATTAGGGTGGATGTATTCAAAATAACTCAAAAAACTCTTTGTCAAAGTCTTAACACCTCAAATAAAGTGACTTTCTTCAAAATTTACCACTACACCTTGTAGGACAACAAACAAGGCTTTTCAAGCATAATTTCTAGAATGAATTCATAACCACAAAATAAAAGCTATTTTGGATACAAAAATGGATGTTCTAAAACACACTAAAAATTTAGGGGTTATTGTTTTGGAAGAACAAAGACAAATTGTTGGTGCTACACTTGGAACTATGCTTCAAACGAAGTAGCAATTTCATGTTTTTTGCTCATAAACTTCAAACCAGGACTAATCTCCAAGAAATAAAGCTTGATTCAAATTCCCATTTGGCCCTTATTTATTATATCTCAAAATAAGGGTAGGTTACTTTGGACAGAAAGCTTCAAAAATTGATTTTTTTGCTCACTTTTATCTCAAACAAAACATTGTTAAAAGAAATATGGCCACTTTAATATGGGGGTGGTCCCTACAAAAAAATATCCATGCCTAAAGAGATGTGCCTATAAAAGAAAAATAATTCTTTCTGTAACTTGGTAAGTTGATAGAAATCAATGAAAAGACTATTTTTGCAAATATAAGATTTTTCAAAAGGTAGATTTTTGTCATGTTATCCATGCAATTTCCCTAGTATGCATGAATGCAAAATTTTGAAGTGTAGGTAAGACAATTAAATCGCTTTTTGGAAATCTATGTAGACAATTACAAACCCATGTGCCCTCCCCATATAAAACTAAAAAAAAGAAAAAAAAGAAATGAATGTGCATCCTACCTTTGTAGAAGTGAATGGTGGATATTTTTTCCCTTTATTTTAAAATAGGAAAATAAAAAACTTACCAACTTAAAATCCATGCACAAATAAAAAATTAGAAAAATAGTTTAATAAAATTCAAAAAATTATGAAACATTAGAAAGTGAAGAAATTTTATTGCTAGTGTTGGTCTCTAGACAAGCCTAATACCAAATATATTAGATAAAAGCAATAGTCTCTACCTTATACATAAGGACCAATAATAATAAATTATCTTAGGTTGTAAAATCTTTAATGATGTAATTTGATGAAATTTTGATATTAAAGGTTAATCCCTTCAAATAACTAGAATATACACTTTGAATTGTGTTATAATGAAAACATACCATTTTTTGAAAACTCACTCTTATACGTAAATTAGGCTATAGATGGGGAATGATCATGGTTGAATAAAAATATGATCGAGAATGTCTTCTCCCTATGTTTTGGTACATGTCTCAGCCAAAGGAATCAATTAACATGTGTAATTACTTAAGGATATCTATGCCTCAATACAAATATTTTCCTTTGGTCATAACTATTATCCACATAGTTTTCTATTTTAGGTGAGGTAATCAAAATGTTCTAAATAATTTAACTATATCATAATGCTTAAGGATAAAAAAAATCGCTTTATGTTTTCTTATGACTAGTTGATTGATGTATTTTTTTAATGCAACACTTCCCTATCACTTGACCATCAAAATTTATAATACATAGTATAAATGATTATTCTACAAAGTTTAAGCTCAAAATTTATCTAAGAACAACCCAAATTGTCAAAGAATGTAGTTTGTCGTAGATCTAAGTTATTTAAGATTATTGCTCCCAACTAATATCATACAATCTACTAGATTGTGTGGTGGAAATTATTTATTTTTGTGTTAACACCTTTCTTAGAACCCTTATCAAATTTGAGAGGGTAATCCATGATTCAAATAGAGCCTTGAAGAAGATAAGTGCTAAAGGTTCATTTTTGTATGATTGTGGAAGGCTTGTAGACTACAGATTGATCAAATATGAGTGACAACAAGCTCAACAACATATTTTATTTGTTTGTTAAATACATTAGAGATATTTTTCTCATAAAATTCCCTACCCATTTCAATGATGATAGTGGTAGTGTTTCTCTCATAATGAATTGTATTTCTTATTATGTATGTATTATCCTATTTATATATTTTCTTCATTTTAATAAATTAACTTCTTCAAAAGTTTTATTTGGATATTAACATAATTTCCAAAGATACAATTGTTAACTATATTGAAATCTCTACTTCAATAATAATTTACTTTTACATAATATATGACATGATAACAATCAGCCATCCTAATGAACAAACTAATATTAACTTTTATAATTAGATTTAAATACATCTATGACAAACATTCAAACCATGTATCTTATAATTGACAATACTCGGTAATAATAAAAACTATGTAAATAACATCAAACATCTTATTTTTACTCGAATATATTTTTCTAAAGTTAAATAATCTGTTTTAGAGATGCTTTGTTTACCAAGAAATAAAGAGGAGAGGTTAAATCTATCTTTACATAGTGGGCGAACATCTTAGAGACTCTTATTTGCATAGGAGGAGACAACGACCTCAAATCTTAACTAATTATGCTTTCTTAGATGACAAAAAAGATAACGGGCTTACGAGATCTTTATCTTTTTCCTTAAAAAGGAATTTGCAGGATCTTTCATCGAAGTGGGAAACCGACAGCACAGCACAAAGCTGTTTACGGTCACCTTACCAAGATACTTCCTACTCTGCAGCAAGTAAGACCAGTTTTCAGCCACCTTTGGTATCGTAGATGCATTAAGCGTACATCTAAATATTCGTCATTGGGGAGCCGTAAAATTGACGAGAAACATAGGCTCAAAGTAACATGTTAATCTGTCGACGAATGAAAAATATGTCGTTCTTGTGAAGCTAAAGAAACATGGTATATATTCGTTAGATATCATTATAAGAAGTCGCAGGCGAGAGCTCTCTATCGACTTACTTGAGTTTGTACGTGATTTTTCTCTTTACTGCAAAAATGTCGTTGGCTTTGGCAAGCAGTTTTAATGATTTTGTAGTGGATATAGTTAAGAAGGCAAAAAAGGCAGAGGAAGCGAGGGATAGGAAGAAGGCATTCATTCTTACTGTGCCGATAGCCATTGTAGGCGAAGGCACCAAGTTCTACCAACCCACCATGGTGTCATTTGGCCCTTATCATAATTACTCTCCCCAATATCAGGGCAAGAAGGTAGAGGAGTCACTGAAGGAGAAAGAAAAGGAGCGGCGGAAGCAGCTCGATGGAATGGAATCGGACAAGTTGTTAGCTACAAGAAGGTTTTGGAAGCTTTCCAATGATCAACATCACAGGGAAAAGCTTCAGGCGATTATAGAGGTATGTGAGCGGAAGAAAGTAATTGATAAATACGAGAGAGATTTCTCTCATTTCCAGACAAAGAAATTTGCTCAGATGTGCTTTGTAGACGTAGCGTTCCTGCTGGAATTTGTCAACACTTTCGTTATGGGTTTCAATCGACAAGAGGACGGTAGCGGCGTCAGCAGCAGCAATCCGCCAGTTTACAGTGGATGGGATTATTCCTCTGCTCAGGTAAGTTCTAGGAATCATGTCTTCTATGAACGCAGTAACAACCCGGTGCTCTTCGCCATTTTAATGGATGTGATGAAATTGGAGAACCAACTTCCAATGGTTGTTCTTGAAAAAGCAATGGAGGTGACTGTGAAAAGGGGCCTGTTGGAGGATTTGCTCCGACATCTGTGCTGTCATATTGCCCCTATTAAGTCCCAATCTCCATGGCCTTGTAATAGCACTCTCAATCTGTGCTGTCATATTTCCTCTTGGATTGCTTACGGCTTACGCTTGTCTCTAAAGATACATGGTTTTCTTATAAGAAGCATTTAAAGCCGCCGCCTTCCATTTCTGGCTCCTCTGCTTTTGATTGTAATGCCAGATCCTCTGTGTTAAAGTTTCTATATTGTCTTTTTAGGCCTTGTATCACAAAAAGAGAAACTCCCGATTCAAGGGATGAAAGGTATCTTCCATACGGTGCAGATAGACTTAAAAAAGCCGGAGTGGTGTTCCAAGCAATGGATCACGGCGGCATCCATGATATCACTTTCGATAAGCAGACTGGCACGCTGCGTCTTCCAGAAATTGATGTTGGAATGTGGACGGAAACAGTTTTCAGAAACTTATTGGCATATGAGGCATGCTATAAAAGTGGGAGCAGTGAGCTTTTAGAGATGAGAAGCGACGAAGACCAAAAGATAGTCACTCGGTTCGTTCTGTTCATGTCCCAGTTGGTGGAAACGGAAAAACATGAAGACGTTTTGAGAGAGGAGAAAATCATTCAGAACAATCTGGGAGACAGCAAAGAGTTGGCAAGGATGGGGAACGATATGAACAGTTCGAGATGGATACCGAAATGCAACCAATTTGATGAGATCACTAGGGAGCTAAATGGGTACATCGGCCAACAATGGGTGGGCTGGTTCGCTGAAATATGGGAGCAATACTTCTAAAAACCTTGGCTCATCTTGGCCGTCATTATAGCAGTTATTGTTTTTGCAGAAACCGTCGTGAGTCTCTGGTCCACTCTCAAGGGCGATACTTAAAGCTTACCCATATATCAGGCGGTTATGGTCCAGAACACTGTTTGTCTTAAAAAAAAATTCTTTAAGAAAAAACAAAATTTATTCGGACTGGTTTGATTAGATTAATGTTTCCCGTTTTCATTGTATGATTGCTTTACAAACATATTTTAAGTAAACTTTCATAGTGACTGGTTTTGACCAGGTTTCCTTTGGGTGCTTTTTCTTTTATTATTCTTCTTATTTTTTCTAGCCTAATATATGTAACCTTCTTATTTTTTCTAGCATAATATATGCAACCTTTTAATTTATTGTAGCGGGTGTTTTTTCTTTTATTATTATTCTTATTTTCTCCATCACAAAACATTCTATTTATGGATGTAATCTTTTAATTTATTGTAATGGATGTTTTTTCTTTTATTATTATTCTTATTTTCTCTAGCATAATACATTTTATTTACGAATGCAACTTTTTAATTTATTGTAGTGGTTTTTTTTTTCTTTTATTATTATTCTTATTTTTTGAAGCACAATACATTCTTTTTATGGATGTAACTTTTTAAATTATTGTAGTGGGTGGTTTTTATTTTATTATCATTCTTATTTTCTCCAACACAATACACTATTTTTGAATGTAATTTTTTAATTTATTATTAAAAAAAAAATTCTATGTCATAATGCTTTTACTAAATATTTATAGAATTTTTAAACTTATAATCTAATAATTATGTAAAAATGTTATCTTAAATAATTTATGTCTTGTGGTCAAAGTGACACTTATTTATAATCTAATATTTTCATTTAAAAAGACAGTTATATAAGGTCCTTTTTATAAATGTATTAGATTTACAAGGTAGTCTAAATATATAATGAGATTTGATTTTCTTTATTACCAAGAATATGAAAATTTGTGATGGATTACATAAATTGATAATAGAAAGTCTAATTAAATCCATCTATATAACTTATAGCGCATCAAAAATCATAGAAGAACACCTACTTGGACTTTATAGTAAATTAGATAATGCTCAAAATCAAAATAGTTAAGAAAATTTTGATTATTAGTCGGAACAAATTTTATCTTAAGGGTGACTTTAAATATTGAACTTAATAGTTTTAATAAACCATGAAGTGTGTCTTGTTTATATTCCTATGTTTATATATACCAATATACGAGGCGGGTATGGTCCAAAATACTGTTTGGTTGAATTTTTTTTCCTTACCTTAAGAAAATAATAAAGTTATTCAAATTGGTTTGATTAGATTAAGGTTCCTGGTTTCTATGGATGTAATCTAATCAAACCAATTTGAATAATATTTCCAATAGCCTACCAACTAACTTCCTCATCTCTTTTTCCAAACCAAAAAAAATAAAAATAAATCCCATGTCTCTATTAGTAGCCAAGGAAAACCTTCTTTTGATAGACCTTCTCATTAACAAAATACTACACATGGACCAAAAAATGTATCCATCTATTATCATTTTTGGACAAATAGGGAAAGATTTGAAATATCATGCACAACCATAAGAGAGATAAATGAATGTGATCATTAAAAGCCACAAGTAAAGAGGAATCTGAGTGATCTTCTTAGTAGCAAGATGTGAATAATCTAGAGTTACATGATTATTAAAATTAGTTGTCTAAAGTAAGATATGTATAACAAATAATATAAGAATCTCTACACATTGGGTATATTTTTTACAGTAATAATAATAAAAAATAAACATTTTTTACTTACACCAATGTTAGGAATAGATTAAAATGTCATTAAATAGTAAAATAATCACTATAGTTGTAAAAATGAAAGCATTATTAAACATTTATATTAAATCTTAACTTGCATAAATGAGGGATTATATTCCTTTAAAATATGAAAATCGTGATCTATAATCAACATAGTATATATCTCATCACTAATATCCCTTATTTTTTATCAAAACCTTTGAACACGCTAGAATTGAAACCATAGAAATAAACTATATCACAAATTTACCCTCCCTATATTATACTAAGTAGTCATTGTCACACTGACTAAATCAACCTCATCAGCACAAATTTTTTCTTAAGGTAACTAGAATAAGGAATGTATCACAACTATAGAAAATATAGAATGTATGAGAAATACACATTGTTCTTGTAGAAATAATTAAGAAAATAATTGTTAAGAATATCAAAAGAAAGCATACAAATAAAGTGGAAAAGCTAAATACACTAGTACAATTATTTTTTTTGACATGGGATTGTTTGTGGACTTGAATTGTCCTACATTGAAGAGATTGGGTAAGTGAAAATATACCATGGATATAAGCATCATGAACATTTAGTGAAACTTATAACTAAGACTATATTCTTGTTTTTTATGCAAATTATCAATTCATTTTTCATATTCATCCTATTCACTAAATATTAATAATCTGTATTTTCTCTTATATTCTTATCTCATTTGGAATTAATCATTGTTCCTACATCATTCTTTACTTTCTTACATAACTTGTACCCACTTATATATTTTCTTATTGTCTTGTTTGTACCTTATTATAAGGATACAAAATTTCTATGTTAAAAATTGGTTGGATATTTACTACATCTAGGAGATCTACCTCACATAGATCTAGTATTAACTTATACAAGACCTTACATAGTTCTATCATTTTAAATTTTAAGTTATCATAATTTTTTTCTACGAATATCCCTTTCTATTCATGACCAATACTAACTCCCCAAATTTAAATTTTTGATATCATATCCTAAAATAGGAATATTTTTCATGTCTAATTGTGATCTTCTTCAAATGATCATTCATCTCATTGGGTAATTCTATCATGTAACTAGTCACTTTCCTTTGAAACTAGTTGTACATCTCAATTCATCTAATTTGTTTGGAATATACTGATTCAAATATTCTTTAAAAATAATTTACATATGCATTTTTAATTATTTAAGATTCACCTTACATGAAATTTCATTCTTTCTAACCACTATCCCAAAATCCTTAAATAATTTTAAAAACTATTTTTTCTATGTTTGGGCATGTTTTAGAACTCCCGTTTTCATTTTTTTTTGTTTTAATTCACTCTAGCTAAGCTTCCTTCTATCCTTCGTAATAGTATAAATAATATTTATTTCATGATATATAACTTCCCTATCAAAATGGGAAGGTTTTCTTGATAGATATGGTAGAATTCTTTGGACATAACATGACAAATTATTTTTTTTTATAACTACAAATTTTTTAAGTTAGTAGACATTGTTTTTTCATTATATTTTTTTATCTTTTTCCTAGACATGAGACCTAAACTATAAACTTGGGTGGATATCTTTTTCTAAACCCATATTTTTAACTATTTCACTAGATAAAAAAAATTATTGGTGCTATCACTATTAGCAATAAAGTAATAAATTTTACCTTCATATTCACATATGTTATAATTTTATTTTCAATCACTCATTTTGAACTACTTTTCTAGTTTGAGCAACACTTGTTCTAGCATAAGAGTTTATTTTTTCTCTATTTTTTTCTTTAAAAAATTGAATACTTCCTTCACTTACCAAAACAATATATTTGTAGCCCTACTTATATCATTTTAATTATAATTTTGCCCACTCAAATTCCCTATGACTATCTTCTCCATACCTATAAGAACTTCTAGTGAGTCATACACATTTTCATCTTAAAAAATTCTCCCCATCTATTAGTATTAAATTTGAATGATAAGAAGTGTTTGCTTCTCCTTCATAGCTATGATATTCTCTATTACTATCCACTTTTTCTCTTCTCTTAGATAACCCTCATATACACTTAAATTTTTATATAACCACTTATATAATCTCTTTCATCATCAAAGAACATTGACAAGCCTCTTCTTCAAACCTTATCTTATCAAGTAGAATTAATATTCAATAGAAAGACGAGATCCAATAATATAAATTTAAATCTCTCATTAATTATCTTTCATATGACTATATTGAATGGTGATATTGTATAACTTATTATAGTCTTTCACACTCATTTCCTTTTGTTGTAAATTATATTTTTCTCAAATAAACTCATTTATTAATCTATTGGTAGTCATTTTTACTTAAGGTTTGTAACCATTATAATATATTATTTTATTTCCATATTTGATCACTCCACATACACATGATTCCATCATAAATATGCATAATAATTTTACCTAGTGAAATCAAATGCTACTTTCTTCAAATATTCTATTGACTTTTAACAAAAATATATTTACATCTCCAAAATATTGTATGTAAGCTATATAGGGATTAAAATTCCACTTTATCAAAGAGTTTCTAGTCTTGATTTATTATAAATCATTAATATGGCCTTACAATATCTATATTTTCATCTCTTAAATACTATGCTACTAATTTTTGGTCTTCTTCCTCCTCTTCTTTTTGTTTCCTCGATTACATCCATTCTATATATATTTCCTTTTAAAATATCTAACATATACATCACTAAGAGTTATATCCTCTTTACAATATATCTTATTATGAACTTATTTTTAATTAAAATCTCTACATACACATTGAAAATAATTTTTTGTATCCTTTTCATGACACAACCAATTAATAAACATTTTTTATACCGCTTAAAAATCCTATATCATGGAGTTTCATTAAGAACATAATGCATTAGTCAAAAAATTAATTTATGCACTGATATGTGATATAAATGTAAAAGAAATCAATATACTAAAATAATACTATATTTGTACATTACTAAAATATATTTACAAATTTGTATAGTCTTGTAAAACCTATGCATGGTTCTTGTAACCTTCATTTTATTGATTACTATGATCTTTTATTAATAAAATAATCTTAGGAGATATATGTTAACTACCCTTCTTCCTATATTTTATTCTTATTATTTAGCAACATAATAAATTACCTTCATGTATTTATTTTGAAAATTACTAGGTAAAAAAAAATATTTATTACTGGCCAACCTAACCCTTCATTTTATAAAATATGTCACTTAAATAATACTACACATGCCTTGTAGTAGAATCTATAAAAAGTTGAATTTTACCGTATTCTATTTTAAATAAATATGTCTTATTTAATTAAATAATTTATCCATCACCTTTATCCAACCTTGTTCTGGCAAGTTAATTAAGGAAGTATTCATTATTTATTTAACTAATTTATACATTACACTTATCCCAAAACCCTCCAACTAAATTAATTAATTAATTAATTAATGCTAATTAATCCCCATTAAATTTTCCTTCAATATATAATTCCGCACTATTCTTCAATCCTCGTCCATTTAATCCTACCCATTAGATTCATTGAACCTAGACACTACCAAAAACTCAAAGCTAACTTTTCATCTCATCCATTCATTTCGTACTATATCTCAAAATCCTAACCACTAACATAAAGATCTTCCCCTACTCCATTCCTAAACATAGCAATTATCCCTCATATGACCCTTGTCACATGACTACAAATTTTGGTCCAAGCCCTAATTTTCATTCAATCCTAGCCATCCATTAACTATTCAATCTTGGCACTTGATTAATCTTATGGAAATTCTATAAATGAGAGGCCTCTCATCTCATTTAAGCAATTTTGACTCATCCTACTATTATGCTACTATATTTTCTATCTAATTATTTCATATCATACCTAATCTTCCATTATCTTATTCTCATTAGATCAATTTGATCTATCATCAATCAATCCTATCATGTTGTTGGTTTTGTAAGCAACCACATTCCTCCATGAACACTTTAAAATAGAAAATAAAATGGAGCTAGCATACATTCTACTTCAGATCTATCTAATGAGAAAGAAGGGTTGTAGGTGAATATATTGCATATGTATTGCATTATGTTCTATTTTATTTTCCTCCAAATTTTTCGTATCTTTATTTAAAAATATGATATGAAATTGAAATAAACTATAATAAAATCAGATAAATGCATAAAACACATAAATATTTACCTCAAAAACCTTCAAACTCTACGATTCAGATAAATAGGATACACCCTAAGTCTATTGATATGCTCTAACTAGATAGAAATGTGGATTTCTCTATAAATATTTTTGCATAGCCTTGTTGCGAATGAAGATTGTAAAGAAAAAGTGGCAACATGAACTTACTTGCAATATACCCAATGAAAATTAAGAGTGAAGGTTTCTATTTATAAAAATAGGCTCAAATAGATAAAGGGTTGAGCTCTTACCACAAGATTAAGTGTTCATGTTAAGAGGTTCTATTAAGAAAGATAGATAGGATAAGTTTCATATGAGAGTTAATGGAGAGTGGGGATAAATGAAGGATATTGAATAAGATTATGGGAGATTATGATTGGATTCCCAATAAAGGAAAATATTTGACTTTTTGCCAATATCATGGGAGGTGGGGATTTAAAATTAGATTATGTTAATATGAGAGAGATGGCACTATGTAAAGTCAACTAAAAAGTTAACTTTTAACCCTGGTGGATTTAAGGAAGAAGAGGTGAAGAAAAAATGGTGAATGTGTAGGCATGTACATGTGAAGCAGTGACACATGTCAAGTGATAGAAATTTTATAACTATTTAGGAGTTCTAAATTGGAAAAAGGTTAAGAGAGGATTAAACAAGCGTTAATTAATTAATTAGTTGAAGATTAACTAACTAATAGGCTTAGTAGTAAAAAGGATAATTAATTAAATAATATAATATTTAATTAATTATGGGATAATGAGATAAATTAAATAAAATTTAAAGTTTTTAATAATTCAAAATGCAAATTCAGATTTGGGGTGTCTACATAATCCACTTATTATCATTTCTAAATGGTTAATAAAATATAATAAGAAACATGTTAAACCACAAGAATTATCAAGAAATTTTCCAACTCAGAGATATTGGCTCATGGTATAGCTAGGTGAAAAGCTACATAAAAGAGAAAAGAAAATGTGAAATATTATGGCAATACACTAGCATCATAAATTGTCAACCTTGACAATTTAACACTATGTTAAGCTCCCCATTATGCACTTGAACCTAATTAGGCTTGTCAATTGCCTAGTTTATTACTAATTTAAAAACTTCAAGATAAAATTGGGAATTAAGAATAATTAATTATTTAACAACAACCTAAATCCTAAAATAGGTCTACTCTAGGGTGCCCTTGCTCTTGACCACCCTATTTTGGCCCAATTTTCAATTATTTATTGTTGATATTTTATGTTTGCAAATTTAAATTTATTTGTCATCTTTTTAAAATAATTCTTGCAAGAAATCAAGAAATTCATATAAATATGTCTTTTTCCCCATTTGAATTTTTAAGCAATCTAGAAGGTATTGAGAATCCTAAGAAGTAATCAAGGAAATTCAAGAGAAAAATAAACACTATTTTGTATCATTTTCATTAGTCAAGATTTATGTTAGCAATGCATCATTTAAGATTGTATCATGTTTTATGTTCATTATGTTTATTAGTAATAACACTTGTAGGAACTTATATCAAGCATAAATTTCTCATTGTATGAGATGTGTGACATAATTTCAATCCATCAAGGAAAGTATATCTAAGTGGTAAGTTTTAGGAATTGTGATTGATGATTTATTTTATTCATTTACCTTTGCCCAAAATAGGGTAAGTAAATTATTTATCCAACATCACTATAAATTTTGTGGACATGGAAATACCAAAATGGGGTTTGAATTAGGAGAGATCCTATGTGGTACAACCCTTTATGTCCTCTCTTTCTTATAGGTGTCTGATCTAAAAGGAATTTAGAGAATATTTAAGACCCAACATCAATAGAAAATTTTTCAAAGCTGGAACTAGTAAGAAAGAACCTACACATTGCAACACATCTATTCCTATTTTGACGTTCCAAAAATATGCATTTCTTAGTCTATGGATCCCACACCCTTGATCAGTCAATTTCAACTCGGATTTGAATGCCATCTATCTCTACGTTCTACTTTTCTAATCTCAAAGGTTCATATATTTTAATCATAATCAGAACTCTTTTATCATTAATTCATTAGTATGTTCTTATAATACTAATCAACCATATCTCATGTAGAAAACACTTTTTATACTATATAAATTCTATGTTAATTATATTTTGTGTATTATATATGTTTGATTATGAAATGATAAATCTTAAATTTAATTTGAGATAAATGTATGTGAACATACGACATGCATCTTATTTTCGTAATGTGTAATCGATTATAAAAAAATTGAGGAATTCAAAATCACCACTTGCATCGTCAGTTCAAAGTGTCTTCTTATTTACAAAAAAATCAGTTGCGTCATACTTAGAGGGAATATAGAACTATATAATAGATTTTTTATGAGTGGATCAGACATTAGATCTCATATGGCATGAAGTACTTGTGATTCCCTTCATCTTCTACCTTTGTGAAGGGTAGGGAACTTCTTGATAGAAGGTGTGCATGAGATTGCTATTTGTAGTTTGAGGGAAAACATTCAGGTGATGGTCTCCCTCTTGCAGTTGGTGCATGTTGAATATTTGGTTAATTAAAGATGTTATATTAAATTTCACATGACTTGTCGATTATTGATGTATTATAAAATTTATATAATATGACATTTCAATGATACTTGTAATGTGTACTTATATAGAGAAATATTCATTCAAGATTTGTTTAGATGAAATTATTCTTTTGATCTTTTGAATGACAAATTCAAGATGAAATGATTTAATGACTATATGTTCAATTGAAATAAATGAGTAAATATGATATATGAGTTACATTTTATATTTATTTCCTTGAGCATAATAATCTATGTTTAATTAAATCAAATAACAAATAAAATAGTTTATAGTTATTTGTAAGATAATTTTAATATGATTATAGAGGATGAACACTTGTTTGTCTCACATTAATGGGATTACAACATTATCTAATAGTGTACTAAAGGAGAAAATATTACCACACCACAAAATTTAGATTGATGGTTGAATATATTCTAAAATGTACTTAAATAATATATATTTGTTATCATCTAAAAGATAAAATTGATGATTCTAAATCTACATAAATAAAAAATCTTATGTGAAAAAAATATATATCTAACACAAACATGTATTGATATTCCATGTTAGGTAGGGCATTAATATTTAAATAATAAATTATTTGTAATAAATACTCAATACACATTATCTTAGTTTTACCCATCTTAGACAACACAAATGTTGACAAATTTTTTTTTTTTTTATAATGGACTGAATCTTCCATATAGAAATATTGAATATTATACTCCCAATTTACCCTCCTCTAAAAATGATGACAAATCCTTTGAGTGGTACACAATATTATTGTGGGAAAATAAGTTATATGGATAAGGTACTATTTATATCACCATGTAAGGAGGTTATTAATTCTCAAGACTATCTATCTTATCCTAAAAGATTGAGATAAGATTGGAACTTGTGGTATGAAACATGGATGGGGAGTGCCATAAGAAATGGATGGTACATATGACACTTTGTTGTGGCTAATCTTATGTGAAATTTTAAATTAGTCCCTTTACTTTATGAACACCTTTTTATGGTTACATTTTTAATTACAAATCATCATCCACCCATCAAAATCAATCATGTTTAGTTCTCATATATTTTTTGGAGAAGACATGCCCTTACAATCATCTTTATACTAAAGATCACCCATCAAATCATATGAATGAAGTTAAACATATTTTATTATACTTAACTTACTTCTTTAGTCAATACGTCTCTTAAATTTCTACCAAAACAAGTTTGAACTTAATGTCATAATCAAGCTAAAATACAACAAAATAATTTCACACAAATATATTTTCAAATCAAGGTGTTCACTATTTAGATAAAAGTTGCCTTTGTCATATAATTAACATTTTTCTTAATTGTTCTAGTTTCAATTGTTCAATATTTTTTGTAAAGCATAAATAAATCAGTTTCTATAATTCCTTAAGAGATAAATGGCATAGATGGGATAGGTGATTGAATGGGTAAGTAAAAAATTGTACAATCAACTTATGTAATCCATCACAAAATTCAATCTTTTCATAATATAGAAAAAGTGAAATGCCATTATATATTTAGGATTCTCTTTACAAGTAACACATTTATGAAGAAGAGCTTTCATATCTAATAACAGATGTATAAATTAAAATAATTGATTTAGCACGAGTATTGAAATGTTATGGCAATCAAAATTAGATAAATATTTGCTACAAATCATTCAATCTATTTTTTAATGGTAATATAAACATTGTTCATAAAAAAAAACAAATAACTGTTCAAGATAATACTATAGTACTAATAAAAAATATAAAAATTTTAAATGTGATTTTTTAATAGATAATAAAAGAAAAAGTACAAGGAAACGCCACCAAAACCAATCACATGAAACATTTTCAAAACTTTGTTTCTAAACCAAACATACAATGAAAACAGGAAACGTTATCAGTCATTGTAGATTTTCCTTTTCTAATTATGTAAGGGCATCTACGAACATAGGAATATAAACACAGGAAAACTCCATGATTTGTTGAAGCACATGATTAACCGTCGCTCTTCAGTGTGGACCAGAGGCTTATGACAGTTTCTGCAAAAACAATAACTGCTATAATGATTGCCAAGGCGAGCCATGGTTTTGAGAAGTATTGCTCCCATATTTCAGCAAACCAGACAACCCATTGTTGGCCGATGTACCCATTCAGCTCCCTAGTGATCTCGTCAAAATGGTTACATTTCGGTATCCATCTGGAACTGTTCATATCGTTCCACATTTTGGCCACCACTTTACTGTCTCCCAGATTGTTCTGAAGGATTTTCTCCTCTCTCAGAACGTCTGCATCTTCTTCCGTTTCCACCAACTGGGACATGAATAGAACGAATCGAGTGACAACCTTCTGATCTTCGTCGCTACTCATCTCCAAAATTTCACTGCTTCCACTTTTATAGCATGCCTCATATGCTAAAAAATTTCTAAAAACTCCTTCCGTCCATACCCCAACATCAATCTCTGGAAGAAATAGCCAACCAGTCCGTTTATCGAAAGTGATATCATGGATCCCACCTTTATCCATTACTTTGAACACCACTCCTGATTTCTTATGTTTTGCTGCACCGTATGGAAGATACCTTTCATCGCTTAACTCAGGAATTTCATTTTTTCTAATACAAGGCCTAAAAAGACAACATAGAAACTTTAGGACAGGGGATCTGAAATCACAATCAGAAACACAGGAGCCAGAAGTAGAAGACTACATCTTGAAATGCTTCTTGTAAGAAAACCATGAATCTTTAGAAACAAGCGTAAGCCGTAAGCAATCCAAGAGGTGTTTGCATCCTATCAAATTGAGAGTGCTATTGCAAGGCCATGGAGATTGGGACTTAATGGGGGATATATGGCAGCACAGAAGGTGGAGCAAACCCTCCAACAGGGTCTTTGTTTGTGTTACCTCCATTGCTTTTTCAAGAACCACCATCGACAGTTGGTTCTCCAGTTTCATCACATCCTTTAAAATGGCGAAGAGCACCGGATTGTTATTGCGTTGATAGAAAATAGGATTTCTAGAACTTACCTAAGCAGAGGCATCATCCCATCCACTGTAAGTTGGGGGAACGATGACGGTGCCGCCGCTACTATCCTCTTGTCGATTGAAACCCATCACGAAGGTGTTGAGAAACTCCAGCAGGAACGCCACGTCTACAAAGCACATCTGAGCAAATTTCTTTTTTGGGATATTAGATAAATCTCTGTCATATTTATCAGTTACATTCTTCCGATCACATACCTCTGTAATAGCCTGAAGCTTTCCCCTGTGTAGGCGTTCATCGGAAAGCTTCCAAAATCTTCTTGTAGCAAACAATTTGTCAGATTCCATTCCCTGAAGCTGCTTCCGCCGCTCTTTTTCTTTCTTTGTGAGTGACTCCTCTGCCATCTGGCCATGATACAAGGAAGAGAAATTATGATAAGGGCCAATTGATACCATGGTAGGATGGTATAAATTGGCACTTTCACCCACAATGGCTATCGGTACTGTAAGAATGCATGCCTCTTTCCTATCCCTCACTTCCTCTGCCTTTTTTGCCTTGTTAACTATCTCCACTACAAAATCCTCTGAAGAAGGCCACAACATTTCTGGAGTAATGAGGAAAATTACTTACAAACTAAAACTACTCAATAGATAGCGTTCGCTTGCTACTGCTTGATGTACATGTAGTAATGTAGAGCGCTCCTTGGTCGTATTAAAATAAAAAGAAAAACAAATACATCTTGTTAATAATTCTCATTCCTAATAAAGAAAAAGAGGATGCCTCATAGCTTTAAAATAATTGAGAGGAACAAGAAGACAGGTGGGTCTCTGTCTCATCCACATAGCTTGAAAAGCTTAACGAATGGAGGCAATGAAATAATTCCATATAAACATTTATCAAAAGTGAAAAAGTTGATGGATTTCAAAAATACTTAATGAGAGTAAATAAGACTTTCTAAGGATATATTTCAAAAGAAGGCATGTCCCTTAAAGGAATCAAGCCAAGAGAATCGTCTTTCACTCTTTTTATTAAGAAGGAAGGTATATCGAAAGTCTCAAAGCCTTAGAATAGAAGTTTAATGATTAAAATTTTAAAAAATATAATTATATTGTATATTAAATAATAAGTTGTTGTTTTTTAACATAGTTTTGAAGTAGGAGAAAAATCTAGTATTTCATTTTATTGTTGATATATTTAGATATTATTGGAGTGGGAGAAAAATAATTATTGTTTAAATTTAAAATAAAATAGTCAAGCAAAAGTAAGATGTTGAACCCATCTCACTTATTAATGAGTCTTATCAACTATAAGATAAGGATTCCAACATATAAAAATAAAAATACAACCAACTTAACAAACAACAATTCTTAACTAGTAACTTCATTTGAACATCAAGATTGAGTGTGTTGTATTGACTTGTTCATGAATGAATATGGATACAACTCAATGGCATAATACTTTGTCATTTGATAATGAAATTTAACAATGCAAACTTATATAACATAATTGATATTTTTATTTCAAAATGATTAGTGAATGAGGTATTCATATGTTTTCTAGAAAAATAGATGAAGTGTGTGGATTTGATTTAAGACTAGAAGTTAATTCAACTAATTGTGGAGTCAACTTAGAGAGGTGGAGAAAATTCCTTAAGTAATCATGGAAAAATACCATTTCAAGCTACTAGGAAGATAATAATAAATTAAATTAATTTATTAAATGCATAATGAGATTGCAAAATTTCTATTTAGACAAATGAGATTACTTGCAAGGATAGTTAAAAAATGTATTATTTGAAAATTGATAATTAGCTCATATGTGGTAAATAATGAGATATTATTTAATTAATGGATTAATTATAGATAATGATAATAAATGATAATTGTGATAGTGTGGTGTAGAAAAATGTACTCATTTACATTTTCATAGTTTTTTTGGACCCGCTTAATTAAATTGAACTTAATTATACCTTAATAAGTCATATTTTACATCTACAATCCTAATAAATTATATTTTCTAAAAGGGAAACCTAACAAAAATTAATGCCAACACATAACACTTTACCTTGAGCAATGTGTGTTCCAAGAATAGGGACCTATGATGCATTCACCCATGGGAAAATGGGTCCTCCCTAGCCTTTAAAACCTAGATTTAAATTATGTTTTTGGCAGTATTTTAATATATCTAAATTCAAATTTTGATGTCAGCCTATAATGTTTGATTTTTGGTAAATTAAGGATACATACCTATAAATAAAAGGTCTTTTTATCAAATCAAGTCTAAGTTTTTAAGAGAAATTTCACAAGAGAAAGGTTTATGATCAAGAGCATTCAAGATTAGATTTACCAAGCATTATGTCATAGCATTCAATATCTCAAGCATCATGTCAAGGTCTTAAGCATCATGCATGGATTTTGGAGCTAACATTGTGATGTAGGTTTCAAAGATCAAAGCAACCATTAAAAGTAATATCTCAATTTGTTCCAAGTATGAAGGTGTTGTCATTGATGTCGACTAGTTAACTAGTTGCTATTGTCATATTGGTTGTATATGTCAAGGATATTGAGAAAATTGTAATGAAGAAAGGTTGCAAATGTTTAGTGTTTTCTCTGAGTTTAGCTTTGGAATGTGTTGCTATGTTAGTGAAGATATGAGGTGTTATTCATGGTTATTGGAAGCTGGTTTATCCAAAATTTAGGTTTCTGGGTCGTTGTACAGTGCGAGTCATGTTCAACAGTTGTGAACTATGTTTTTTCTATATCGGGCTGAGGTCTAGGAGAAATGTTGTTGCTTTATATTTCTTCTTGATTGAGTCTTATGACTTGAGGTTCTCAAGACATATTGTTGTGGTTGTGTTCAAGTCAATTTTGTTTTCTGGAATGATTGGATCGTGTTAAGCTTGTGTATGCTTAATTGTTTATGTGTTTTACACTGGTTTAGCCAACCTTATGTTTAAATGCTACTTACGATATTTGAAGAAGCATGTTGAAGCATGTGTTTGGGTCATCCTCATTCTAATTCCACTGTAAAATGTTTTGGCACTGACCTAATTTGAATTTGTAAATGAAAATGGGAAATGTTTGACTTTAGATGAGTGATAAAATGTTTTGGTATTGACCTAATTTGAATTTGGAAATGCAAATGGTGTATGTCCGACTTTAGATGAGTTTCAAGGTTGAAGATGGTATAAATATATATTGAGATAATGAGAAGCGACGAATGCAAAGGCAAGATAGATGTGAGATAAATGAAAAATAGTTTGTGTATGTGATGTGAGTTTGAGCAGATCAATGCAAATTCAACTAGAAAGTTTTCAGACGTAGTAAACTGAATGTGTACACTATCATTCAAGCATATATACAAGTGTGTGAGTGAGATGTAGTGGAAATCTCTGTTGCATTGAGATTTTTTTATATTTGTAACAAATCTCTTCTATCTTCTTTGCAATTATGTTGTAGTGAGCCTTCCTGGTGGTTAACAGTTATTAGACAGTGAGTCCTAGTTTGGCAGTGGGCCTTCTTTGGCAATGAACCTTTGTATTTGGTTTTGATATTCTCTGTAATGCCCCGGCACGCAACCCTAGAGGAAGTTTCAATTCACTACAAAAGTGTACTAAATTTTTTTTTATTAAAGTGCATTATACATACATGATAACCTAAAATTGAAAACCTCCCCTAAGGTTACGTAACCGAGATTACTTAATTCCCATTAACATATATCATCTAAATTATATTGCAATAAACAACTCAAGTAATGACATAGATTCAACACAAGTAAATACAAGAAATAATAGATTAACCATCACATAATTCCATTACATAATTCCTTTACAAGATTACAATCCTCATTCCCAGAATGAGTGAAAATACATAAGTATAATAATTACAAGATCCACCTCATAACAACAAGAGGGGTAAATACAACTGATACAAGAAGAATTACAATAGTACAAGAAGAGAGTAACAATATCCGCAAGCCGTCCAACTGGATGTCTCACTTCCATGAACTGAAGAACAAAGGGGGACCCAATGGTTTTGGTGCATGTTCCACCCTACCTAGTGGTACCCAAAGGCCCACCCCCCATGCTAGGAGATAGTAAAAATACAACATGGACAAGATATCAACTACCTCTAACCAAAGGCTGACTAACTGAACAAACTGACTCAACCATACATATGCACAATATAAATCTAACACTAACATGGTTACATTGCTTCCAATCATAATAAAATCAAGTGTGCTAAAGAAACCATACACAAAACATATACTAAAGTTTATCCTAGATAGAATGTCATCGCAAGGTGCGGCATGAGATCTCCTCTGAGCATCCTTCATAGGCTCCGGTAATCCTAGTGACCTCAATTGAATCCCGGTCCTCATACTCACTCAAGCGGAATCAACTACCTCTCATATGGACAAGATAGTTGATCTTGCCATTCCAAGCCTTCTCACTCACCCCAAGTCTAAACAAGCCCTTGTGCCTGCGAGTGAGGTTAATTTTATCTTGGTTAATATGAATGCATCCTAGTAATCTAAGTACTTTGCTTTAATTATCACTTCTTAAAAACACTTTCGAAGGTTACCCAGTTTACCTCTTTGGGCTCTAGCACCTAACAAAAGCCACTCCTCTAATGGATAACTCACTACTCAAATCTAGAGTCCAAGGGTGACTCAAATGTTATAAAATTGAATAACTCAGTCTCTCCTAATCTAGGAGATGACAATACTGAATCTCACTCCAACACATGGAGGAAAACAAACTCACAAAGCACTACCCAAGGAAAATGAACATTAACTAACATGGGAATGACCCACATACACAAGAAGAATTTACAATAATTACACAATTCACCCTTTCCCAAAGCATCCACTTAACAAGGGAAAATAATATAATAATGCATTGATAAAGAAATACACTATGTTTGGATATCTTAAATCCATATTTCTACTTAAAGCATCTCGCAGAAATTTAAATTAAAATAATATCATTATGACATTAAAGCAATTAAATTCCTTCATTAAATTAAATAATCTTCTAAATCTTATTTAAACAATAAATCCTTCATTAAAATAACTATATTTTCTCTATCTCACTAATCATGCACATTCTTAGTTATAGTCAAATTTGTTTTCAAAATACTGGTAAACTCTCATAAATCAAACACAAAATATTAAATATATAATCTGTACTATAAGATATATGCAGCATACTTATATATCTAAAAACAGTTATTGTATTAATATTCAAAGCTACATTTAAATATAAATTTAAATCTACATTAAACATTTTATATAAAATCTCCGTTTTACTAAAAAGAATTTACCAGATTGTAATATCAATACTTTCTAGATATTTATTCTCACCTACAAATCCATCCTACAAATACAAATATATATATATATATATTTAATATGATATACATATATATATTAATATAAATAATATTAAAGAACATATCTAATTTATACAAATCTCATAAATAATTTCTATTTAAAAAACATTGAAAACCAAATAATATCAAAAAGAAATGAATTAAATCTCACTAAAAACAAAGTACAGATCCCCACATTTTTTTTAAAGTTTAATGAAAACTTTTACAGTGGTGTGTCGGCGGTACCTTGTATCGGTTGGTCGCATCCACATATGCACAGTGGGGGCAGCTCTGTCATGTGACAGTGCGTCCCGCATAAAGGTGGGCACGCTGTCCCATGGTAGTGCCCCTCCACCAATGTATGTGGGCAGTGGGGTCATAGCCACCGTCCACTTAGGAATAAATTTAAATATTTTTTCTTTGTATATTTTTTTTTTATAAATTTTTTTAATAAACTTTGGATTTTTTTAAAAACACAGGTACAGAATACAATTTCGCCATTAACGATATTTTTAGAGATTTGTGCCGATGGTGACCTTTCCAAAAACATGCCAACAATTAAAATAGTAAATATATTTATATGTTTTATGTATTTATATTAATCCAAATACAATACATATTATATATATAAATATATATTTATTTTCACATAATATTATAACTGGTATAATACGGAAAATAATTTAAAAAAAAAACCAGTATCATGAAATTGATGAATTTTCCAGAATTTCCTTCTAAATTCAAAAAGGTGTAAATTAAATTTCTTTTAACACTATTCAATGAATTTTACAAAAAATAATTAAATAAAGAAAATCAAACAAATCTTGTTCTCTTACTGAAGGTTTTCTACGAGGGTTTGATTTTCTTTTGAAGAACAAATCTAAACAATTAAAACGGTAAAAACTTCATTCCAAAACCTAAGTGTTGAACACACAATTCGAGGTTTAATTTAACCCATATTTCTTCAATTTCCCCCATTTATGGAATTAAAAGCTATAGTAAATTTAAATGTTCTTCCCCAAATTTTTAATGGATTAAATCTAGATTCAACAAACAATTACCAATTCTCAAATGATAATAACAACAAATTTAAAAACAATATAATATGAGAAGAATCAATCAACACAAAACCTGGAATCCAAAGCTACATATGAAGATGAAAATCTGATGCAAGCTTCCTCCCAACAATTCCTGCAATTTCTTCAAATGTGCAACGGATCCAATCCAAGAACTTCGATAATTTTAAACAAATTATTCTTCAAACAACTCTACAATCCAAAATTGCTTCAAAACCTTCTTTGTGCAAGTTTTGCAAAAATTCCCAAATTCTTCTGAAAATAATAAACCTTCCAAAAACTTCTCCCAAAAATTGAAAATTGCATTCACATTAAAACTCCAATATCTAATCTAACCCTAATTTCCTTTTGCATGCAAAGTGAAAATAGATATTTATTTCCTTTTTCCATTTTCGGAAACCTCAAATTGATTTTTAAATGCAATTTCACTATTCTTTCAATTCTTTTAATTTAATTTAATTAAATACAATTTCATCATAAACATAAATATTTCATCTAAGCATAGATTTCTCTTAATATTAAAATAAACTCTACTTTCAACAATGCAATAATTCTAAAATAATGATTAAATAATAAAGCATCCAACATAATCAAATAAAATTAATAAGGTAAAACATGACTCAACAATCAAGACTAACAACACACTAAGGCTAGGGCGTAGACCTGACACATGTTACCTAGTTACTATCTCCCTTTCAACTTAATCGTTGGATGGACATGCTCAGACCTGTGAAACCAGGTGGAGTTAGTGTCATGTACCTACAACCTATAACCAAGTAAACAACATAATACAATATATCGAGTATATAATACACACCGTGAAGAAGAAATCACGGATTCGTAGGGCGCTCGCAAGCGAGTGATGTGAAACCATCTTCTTCACCAATACACTCATGAAAGATTGACATTACATCATAATCAATAATCACATAATACAATATCTCATGCTAACTCTACTAACATCAATAATCCATAATGCATGTGAAGCAATAGTTAGATAATCCACATCACACAATAATCAATGTCACTCAATAGTAGCGATCGAAACACAAACAACCAGGTGTGTCCAGTATAATAGTAGCTGCATCCCAAACATAGCATAAAGCAAACACACAAGAAGCAAAATGGATGGGTATTACATTCTCCCCCCCAAAGACCAGGCTTACTCCTGGAAGCTTGCAAACAAGTAGGGATATAACTCCCTCATCCTAATTGCATCCTCCCAGGTGGATGAATTATCCTCCCTGGGATCGCACTGTACTCTGACCTGCTCAATGTCTCACCCTCGAAGAGCGAGTGTTTTGTGCTCCATTATGACCACGGGCTCCAAAGCTAGCTTCCCATCCTCTACCTATAAAGAATCCCAATCAAAGACATGAGTAACATCCGGATGATAAGGTCAAAGAACTGAAACATGGAAAACGTCATGTATACGTGCAAGACTGGGTGGCAAAGCAAGTCGATAACCAACTGGACCAATCTTTTCAAGTATCTCGAAAGGTCCGACAAAGCGAGGTGCCAACTTAGAACCCTTTCCATACCAGATAGGACTCTTTTTTGGACACACCCACAAAAATACTCTGTTGCCAATAGAAAACTAATGATCCACCCTATGCGCATCCGCATACTTCTTCTGCCTATCTTGTGCTGCCACCAAGTGCTCCCTAATCCGATCCACCTGCTGCCCCATATCCTGTAACATCTCAGGTCCTAATAACACTCTATCCTCCAATCAATCCCAACTAAGAGGAGGATGACAAGGACGTCCATACAAGGCCTGAAAAGGTGCCATGCCTATGGAACTCTGGTAGCTATTATTACATGCAAACTCCACTAGATAAAGATAATCCTCCCACCGTGTCTGCTGATCCATGACATACATGCGTAACATATCTTTGAGGATTTGATTAACCCTCTATGTCTGTCCATCTATCTCAGGGTGATATGCTGAACTAAAGTTCAACTATGTCCCCATAGCATGCTGTAATGATGTCCACAAAGTTGAAGTAAACACTGGATCCCTATCAGAAATAATCTGACGCAGAATACCATGCAACCTCACAATGTCCTCCATGAACACTCGAGCAACTGATGATGCATTATAGGAAGCACACATAGGTGAGAAGTGTGCTACCTTCATCAACCTATCAACTGTCACCATAATGGCATCATGTCATCGTGAGGAGTTGGGTAAACCAACAATGAAGTCCAGTGAGATAATATCCCACTTCCACTCAAGTACAAGGTGCGGCTATAGAAGCCCTGCTAGATGTTGGTGTTTAGCCTTCACCTGCTGACACTCCAAACATCGCGCTACAAAATCTACAATATCCCTCTTCATCCCTGGCCAGAAATACAACTGGCATAGATCTACGTGCATATTCTTCACCCTAGGATGGGCTGAATAAGGCGCATGATGAGCCTCAGTCAAAACCAAAGATCGAAGGTCACCTACTGAAGGAACGTAAATATGCTCAGAATGCCTACGTAACCCATCTGACTCAAGTGAATAACCTATAAATCTGCCCTCAAGAGGTCTACCTGCCTCAATCTCTACTCTCACATCCTGGTACCAACTATCTGTTGGAAGAGTAGCAAGAATCCAACTCCGTAAATCCACCATAAGAGTCATCTCGAAAATCTCATGCCTACGTCTGCTGAGTGCATTAGCGACAATGTTCTCTTTCCCTTGAATAAACTTCACCTCAAAGTCATACTCACAAAGGAACTCCATCCAACGCCTCTGTCTAGCGTTAAGATTCGGTTGAGTAAAAATATACTGCAGACTCCTATGATCACTGTGTAACTTAAACTTGTGCCCAAGTAAGAAGTGTCTCCATCTAGTCAATACATGGACTACTGCCACTAACTCAAGGTCATGTGTGGGATAATTAAGTTCATGATCTTTAATTTTACGTGACTCATAAGCTATCACTCGTCCCTCCTGCATCAAGACTGCACCTAGGCCCTCCAAAGATGCATTTGTACAAACCACAAAATCTCCTGTGGGATCAGGTATCGCTAAAATCAATGCACTAGTTAGCTTATCCTTAAGAACCTAAAAAGCTACCTCACACTACTTTGACCATCCAAACCTCTTCCCTTTCCTCTGAAGAGAAGTGATAGGATGACCTATCCTGGAAAAACTCTACACAAACCTCCTGTAATATCCTGCAAGTGCCATAAAACTACGGATCTCTGCCACATTCGTGGGTGCAGGCCAATCTAGAATAGCTTGAATCTTCAAAGGATTCATAGATATTCCCTCTTCTAAGATCACATGACCAAGATACTTGATCTCAGACTTAAAGAACTCACATTTGACAAGTTGGCGTAAAGTTGATTTTCTCGCAAACACTGCAAAACCTGTTGCAAATGCTTCTCATGTTCCTCTACTGTCGTAGAATATATCAATATATCATCAAGAAACACAAGAAAAAACCTATCAAGGTACGTGCGAAATACTCCATTCATCAAACTCATGAACACAGATAGCGCATTCGTCAACCCAAATGGTACCACAGTAAACTCGTAGTGACCATACCGTGTCCGAAACATTGTCTTATATATATTTGCATCAAAAATACGAAGCTGATGGTATCCCAACTTAAGGTCTATCTTTGAAAAGATGGTAGCACCTTTGACTTGGTCAAACAAGTCATCAATCCTGGGAAGTGGATAATGATTCTTGATCATTACCTTGTTCAACTGTCGGTAATCAATGCACAACCGAAGTGAACCATCCTTCTTCTTCAAGAAGATGACAGGTGCTCCCCAAGGTGAAACACTAGGATGAATAAATCCCTTCTCTAATAAATCCTCCAACTGCAAATGAAGCTCTTTCAACTCCTCAGTAGTCATACGGTAAGGTGCTCGTGAAATAGGCTCTGATCTAGGTACTAAATCAATCTTAAAATCTATATCTCTCCTAGGTGGCATCCCTAGAATGTCATCAGGAAATACATCTGTGAACTCCTGAATAATAGGATGACTATCAAGAGATACCTTCTCCTCTCCATCACCTAAACCCAAGTCCTCAACTATAACTGCAAACAACTGACATCCATGACGAACACATCTCCTCAACTGCATAGCTGAGATGATCCTCAAAGATATTGGTCTCTGAACTCCTATAATATCCACCTCTCCCCCAGATGCATTAATGCACCAAATCGACTTACGTCGACAATCAATAATTGCTTGGTGAGCCTCTAACCAATCCATACCTATAACATCATAGGATCCCAATAGTATAACTCGAAGATCTAAGGTAGTGGAAAGTGGTCCAATCTCCAACCTACAGTCAGGTACTATAGAATGTGATGCAACCTTCACACCAGACGCTAACTCTACCTGCCACCTATCGGCTTGCCTTATGGCACCTAGTCTGCAATGTGACACAATCGATGACGAAATGAAAGAATCAGATGCTCTTGAATCAAAAAGAATAGTAACAGGGTTACCCAATAACATACCATAGGTCTCTACTACGGTACCCTGGTGCTCTTCCTGGCGGTTATCAACCACTACGAACACACGATGTCCTTTGCTAGCATCTCCCACTATCGGCTCTGATGTCGCTGGTCTCTGTGTAAATCCTGACGTGTCCTTATTGGGACACATCCTAGCAATATGGCCCTACTGACCACAAGAGAAGCAACCTGTGCCTCTACCATAACCTCTAGCTCCTGTTGGTGCACTAGACTATTGTACACTGCCTCCAAAAGTGGATTGGGCACTCTGAGCGGATTCCTCAGCATTGAAATGCTTCATGTGCCTCCAGTTCCTATTACCCTGTCCCTGCTGGAAACCTTTCTATTTCCCTTGGAATGACTACTGCTAACTGCCCTGTACTGATACCTGCTGAGTCTTAGGAGGCACAACTCCCTGTGTCTATCCCCCTTGAGTAGTAGTCCCAGCTCCTGTACCACCACCAATACTAACACCTGTATGACCTCCCAGTGCCATAGTCAGGTTCTCCTCCACTAGTTGTGCCTTCTCCACAGCTATCTCCATAGACTTGGGTTCAAAGACCCGAACACCTCCACTGATACGGGTGTTTAAGCCCCTAATGAAATGCTGCACTAGCATTCCCTCATCATCCCTTATTCCTGCAAACTATTTAAGTTCATAGAATCTCCTCTCATACTGATCAACTATCATGGCTAGCTGACGTATGGCATGGAACTCGTCGCCTCTACACTGACGCCAATGATCGGAAAGAAAGCGGGCTCTGAATCTCTCAAGAAAGATCTCCCAAGATACTATACTCATGTCTATATGGACCTTCTTCTCCTCTACCTTCCACCAAGTGGCAGCAAAACCTCAGAGATGAATAACAGCGTACCGCGCTTTGGTGTTACTATCAAACAGGTGCATGGAAAAACATCGGTCAAGTCTTATCAACTAGGTTTCGGCCTCAACAACGGTACCTACTCCATCAAATCAAGGCGTTTGTGATTGAATCAAGTCCCTCATATAATTCACTGCTAACATATCATACTGAGCTATAACTGTCACAACTGCAGGGTTACCTACTGGTTCCTCTTGTCGTGGTCCTAATAATGCCATAGCCTCCTCGAAAGCTCTTTATGCAGCTTCAACCCTAATAAGATCTAACTGTCTACCACCACCTCCTAGATCATTCTTTGAAGCCTGATGCTCCTCCTGCTCTGGTATATGTGGCACATGAGGTGGTGAGTCATGCTGACTCTCCCCTCGACCGTCTACCCGACCACGTCCACGTCCTCTCCCTTGTCCGCATCTAGGAGGCATACTCCTACACAGACACAAAAGGGTATTAGACAAGGTACACTTAAAAACCTACGCAACTAAGCTTAATGGGTACATCATAATCCTAGAGCACCTAGTGTTTAAACCTTGGCTCTGATACCATGTGTAATGCCTCGCCACGCAACCCTAGAGGAACTTTCAATTCACTACAAAAGTGTACTAAATTTTTTTTTATTAAAGTTCATTATACATACATGATCACCTAAAATTGACAACCTCCTCTAAGGTTAAGTAACCGAGATTACTTAATTCCCATTAACATACATCATCTAAATTATATTGCAATAAACAACTCAAGTAATGACATACATTCAACACAAGTAAATACAAGAAAGAATAGATTAGCCATCACATAATTCCATTACAAGATTACAATCCTCATTCCCAGAATGAGTAAAAATACATAAGTATAATAATTACAAGATCCACCTCATAACAACAAGAGGGGTAAATACAATTGATACCAGAAGAATTACAATAGTACAAGAAGAGAGTAACAATATCCGCAAGTTGTCCAACTGGATGTCTCGCTTCCATGAACTAAAGAACAAAGGGGGACCCAACGGTTTTGGTGCATGTTCCACCCTACCTAGTGGTACCCGAAGGCCCACCCCCCATGCTAGGAGATAGTAAAAATACAACATGGACAAGAAATAAACTACCTCTAACCGAAGGCTGACTAACTGAACAAACTGACTCAACCATACATATGCACAATATAAATCTAATACTAACATGGTTACATTGCTTCCAGTCATAATAAAATCAAGTGTGCTAAAGAAACCATACACACAACATATACTCAAGGTTATCCTAGATAGAGTTTCATCGCAAGGTGCGTCATGAGATCTCCTCTAGGCATCCTTCATAGGCTTCGGTAATCCTGGTGACCTCAACCGAATCCCATCCCTCATACTCACTCTAGTGGAATCAACTAGCTCTTGTATGGACAAGCTAGTTGATCTTGCCATTCTAGGCCTTCTCACTACCCCAAGTCTAAACAAGCCCTTGTGTCTATGAGTGAGGTTAATTTTATCTTGGTTAATGTGAATGCATCCTAGTAATCTAAGTACCTTTCTTTAATTATCACTTCTTAAAAACACTTTCGAAGGTTACCCGGTTTACCTCTTTGGGCTCCAGCACCTAACAAAAGCCACTCCTCTAATGGATAACTCACTACTCAAATGTAGACTCCAAGGGTAACTCAATTGTTATAGAACTGAATAACTCAGTCTCTCCTAATCTAGGAGATGACAATACAGAATCTCACTCCAACACATGGAGGAAAACAAACTCACAAAGCACTACCCAAGGAAAACAAACATTAACTAACATGGGAATGACCCACATACACTGGAAGACTTTACAATAATTACACAATTCACCCTTTCCCAAAGCATCCACTTAAAAAGGGAAAATAATATAATAATGCATTGATAAAGAAATACACTATGTTTGGATATCTTACATCCATATTTCTACTTAAAGCATCTCGCACAAATTTAAATTAAAATAATATCATTATGACATTAAAGCAATTAAATTCCTTCATTAAATTAAATAATCTTCTAAATCTTATTTAAACAATAAATCCTTCATTAAAATAACTATATTTTCTCTATCTCACTAATCATGCACATTCTTAGTTATAGTCAAATTTGTTTTCAAAATACTGGTAAACTCTCATAAATCAAACACAGAATATTAAATATATAATCTGTATTATAAGATATATGCAGCATACTTATATATCTAAAAATAGGTATTGTATTAATATTCAAAGCTACATTTAAATATAAATTCAAATCTACATTAAACATTTTAAATAAAATCTCCATTTTACTGAAAAGAATTTACCAGATTGTAATATCAATACTTTCTCGATATTTATTCTTACCTACAAATCCATCCTACAAATACAAATATATATATATATACATTTAATATTATATACATATATATATATATATATTAATATAAATAATATTAAAGAACATATCTAATTTATACAAATCTCATAAATAATTTCTATTTAAAAAACATTGAAAACAAAATAATATAAAAAAGAAATGAATTAAATCTTGCTAAAAACAAAGTACAGATCCCCACATTTTTTTTTAAGTTTAATGAAAACTTTTACAGTGGTGCGCCGGCGGTACCTGGTACCAGCCGATCGCATCCACATATGCACAGTGGGGGCGGCTCTGTCATGTGACAGTGCATCCCCCCATAAAGGTGGGTGCACTGTCCCATGGTAGCGCCCCTCCACCAATGCATGTGGGCGGTGGCTATGCCGCCCACTTAGGAATAGATTTAAATTTTATTTTTTTGTATATTTTTTTTTTATAAGTTTTTTTAATAAATTTTGGATTTTTTTTAAAAACACAGGTACAGAATACAATTTTTCCATTAACAATATTTTTAGATATTTGTGCCGACGGTGACCTTTCCAAAAACATGGCAACAATTTAAATTTTAAACAATTAAAATAGTAAATATATTTATATGTTTTATGTATTTATATTAATCCAGACACAATACATATTATATATATAAATATATATTTATTTTCACAGAATTTTATAACTGGTATAATAGGGAAAATAATTTTTAAAAAAACTAGTATCATGAAATTGATGAATTTTCCAGAATTTCCTTCTAAATTCAAAAAGGTGTAAGTTAAATTTCTTTTAACACTATTCAATGAATTTTACAAAAAACAATTAAATAAAGAAAATCAAACAAATCTTGTTCTCTTACTGAAGGTTTTCTACGAAGGTTTGATTTTCTTTTGAAGAACAGATCTAAACAATTAAAAGGGTAAAAACTTCATTCCAAAACCTAAGTGTTGAACACACAATTCGAGGTTTAATTTAACCCATATTTCTTCAATTTTCCCCACTTATGGAATTAAAAGCTACAACAAATTTAAACGTTCTTCCCCAAATTTTTAATGGATTAAATCTAGATTCAACAAACAACTACCAATTCACAAATGATAATAACAACAAATTTGCAAACAATATAATATGAGAAGAATCAAACAAGACAAAACCTGGAATCCAAAGCTACAGATGAAGATGAAAATCTGATGCAAGCTTCCTCCCAAGAATTCCTCCAATTTCTTCAAACATGCAACGGATCCAATCCAAGAACTTTGATAATTGCAAACAAATTATTCTTCAAAAAACTCTACAATCCAAAATTGCTTCAAAACCTTCTTTCTGCAAGTTTTGCAAAAATTCCCAAATTCTTCTGAAAATAATAAACCTTCCAAAAAATTCTCCCAAAAATTGAAAATTGCATTCACATTAAAACTCCAATATCTAATCTAACCCTAATTTCCTTTTGCATGCAAAGTGAAAATAGATATTTATTTCCTTTTTCCATTTTCGAAAACCTCAAATTGATTTTTAAATGCAATTTCACTATTCTTTCAATTCTTTTAATTTAATTTAATTTAATTTATTTCAATAAGCTCAATTAATTAATTTTAATTATCTAATAATTAAATTTAACCTTTTCCAAGATTAATTTAATTAATTAAATAAATTAAAATTTAATTAAATACAATTTCATCATAAACATAAATATTTCATCTAAGCATAGATTTCTCTTAATATTAAAATAAACTTTACTTTCAACAACGCAATAATTCTAAAATAATGATTAAATAATAAAGCATCCAACATAATCAAATAACATTAATAAGGTAAAACATGACTCAACAATCAGGACTGATGACACACTAAGGCTAGGGCGTAGACCTGACATATGTTACCTAGTTACTATCGGGTAAGTGCAAGAAGTTGGGTCCACGAAGAGGGGATGTTTCGGCCAAAAAAAAAAATCTCACAGAAAATGCGTACGCGTTATTAAAAAATGCATATGCATTATGCATCGAGTGACTGAGCCTAAAAAACACGTATGCACTAAGAAATGTGTACACGTTATATAATGCATACTCATTTTATAACACGTACAAGTCATTTTATTTTTTTAAAATGCTTTTTAGAAATGGGTACCTATTTTAAAATGCATACGCATTTTGAAAAGTAAAATGGGTACCCATTTCTAAAAAACATTTTTTTTTTTTAAATAATCAAAAAAATAAAGAACGCATATACGTTTTGTAATGCGTACGCATTTTTAAAAATTCATACGTGTTATTAAAAATTTGAATCTCCAACCCATATGTGGCCTTGGTTTTAGGCTCGGGAAAGGCTTGGCAATCCGACCCTTAGCTTTTGACCTGCAACTAAAAAACTAAGGCAGATTAAAGAAGAATGTCCAACTTTGGCAATATGGCTGATGGACATTTTTTCTGAATCAAGCTATAAAATTAAAACCCATTAGAGAACACAATGTTTAGTTTCCAAATATATAATAATTATTAAGATTGGATTATATTTGTTTTTTTTAATTACTTTCTAAGCAAAATAGTCCTTAAACTTGAAATATCAGGCTTTTTTTGTTTGTTAATAACTTTTTTTTGGTTAAGTTTCTTGTAAAAAAAATTATATGGCATCAATCTTCAGACAATTATCTACACAATAAAAATAAAAGATAAAAAAAATGTTTAGTTTAGGTCCAGTTATGTTGTCCGTACACGTTGATTTTTAAAAACAACAATTAAGGCCAATAAAAATTCAATAAAAAAACAAATATTCAAAAAAAAGTTATAAAAAAAATTCCTCATCAATCTTCATGTTGTTAGTTTTTTTTCCCCAAAAGGAATTAGAAAAATACTTTTATTTGGGTTAAAAAGTGGTGTCCGTACATGTGCATGATATGGTAAAAAAATAGGGACTTTTAAAAAGTGGTTTTTATACATCTCTATAAAAATTTAATTTATATCATCTCGGTATTTGAATAAGTTACATATTTGGAAACTAGATTCAAAATTCAAATTTTCATATTACTAACTTTTTTTAAGATTCATTGTGTAAGTGTCTCAAATTTTCAGTCCTAGTGTGACAAATTCTAAAAAACAGCAAAAACACTTCCACTTTTTGAGCTTTTTGTGGACCCAACTTCTTGCATCAGCCTTATCTCCCTTTCAACTTAACTGTTGGATCGACACGCTCAGACTTGTGAAACCAGGTGGAGTTGATGTCATGTACTTGCAACCTGTAACCAAGTAAACAACATAATACAGTATATCCAGTATATAATACACACCATGAAGAAGAAATCACGAATTCGCAGGGCGCTCGCAAGCGAGTGATGCAAAACCGTCTTCTTCACCAAGACACTCATCAAAGACTGACACTACATCATAATCAATAATCACATAATACAATATCTCATGCTAACTCTACTAACATCAATAATCCATAATGCATGGGAAACAATAGTCAGATAATCCACATCACACAATAATCAATGTCACTCAATAGTAGCAATCAAAACAAAAACAACCAGGTGTGTCGAGTATAATAGTAGTTGCATCCCAAACATAGCATAAATCAAACACACAAGAAGCAAAATGGAGGGGTATTACATTCTCTATATTGAGAGCTAATCCTCACTGTGGTTTTTCCACGTAAATCTAGTGTTATTGTGTGTGTGATGTTTTTCTATTTTTGATTTTATAGTTAATGATAAATATCATTAGCAAAGTAATGGATTTTTGAATGATAATTAATCTATTTTCTGGTGGAAGTTCTTAAAGGTTAAAATTTGTTAAAAATGATTCACCCCTCCCTCATAGTTTTATTGTTCAATTATTGGTATTAGAGCTTGGTTCCTTAGAGAATAGTTTAACTCCTTAAGGAATGCCCGCAATGGTGAGGAAGATCATTTTTGAGTATCCTAGGTTCGATGGAACTAATTACACTATTTGGAAAATAAATATGGAAGGATATCTGGAGTACTATGGATATGATGTTGAGAAAGCTTATAAGACTTCTTATACTCCTCCTACTAATGCTCTTAGTATTTCTAATGAGATCAAGGCACGTGAAGCGAACAATAAGGGGAAGTTCATTCTAAAGAATAGTCTTTCACATTCTGAGTTCATTAAAGTTGAACATCTAAAGACTGCTAAAGAAGTCTGGGATGCTTTACAAAAGGTACACAAAGAAGATGAAAAGGTCAGAGAAGAAAAGTTGTAGAGTTTGGAGGCATGTTTTGAGATCCGGCATATTTTTGAAGATGAGAACATTAAATCCTATGTACATAGAGTGGATGAGCTAGTAGGTGGAATGCAAGGACTTGGTGCTACAGTAGATGAATCCAAGATTGTGAAGAAGATTCTCAAAACTCTTCCTAATGCATACAGTGAAAAGGTATCTTCTATTGAGGAATTTTTAGATTACAAGACATATTAAAGATCAGTTATTAGGTACTCTAACATCTTATGAAATGAGAAAGCCTAGCTTGAGAAATGGATTGAAGTCAAAAACTACTTTTAAGGCTACAAGAGCTGAAGATTCAGCTGAAGAGAACTTTGATAATGTAGAAGTAAATGTTATATTATAAGGGATGAAGAAAATCTAGGGAATTTGGATGCTTGATGTGATCAAGGTATCTTCTTTGGATATTCTACTAGAAGCAAACCTTATAGATGTTTCAATAAAAAATTGAGAAAGATTGTAGAGAGCATGAATGACAAGGTTGATGAAGTAACGAAGAATTCACTTAAAGTTGATGGATATGTATTTGATGAACTTGATTGTATAGAAGCTAAAGAAGTTATGGAAGAACATGAAAATTAAAATGAAGAAGAAGCTTCGCTATTGTACCCAAAGACACCTAAATATGTTTAAATAAATTATTCAGAAGATCAAATCATTACAGACAAGAGGAAAGGAGTATTGACAAGAAGCATAGTTGCTGCTACTAGTGAGATAAATTTGTGCTTACTTTCTAAGGTTGAACTGAAGACCATCAATGAAGCATGTAAAGATGAGCATTGGATAAAATCTATGAAAGAACTTATGTAAATTGAGAAGAATCAAACTTGGGAATTGGTCCCTAGACCAACTGATAAAAACATAATTCAATCAAAACGGGTATTTAAAAATAAGTTGAATGAAAATGGAGAAGTGGTTTGGAATCAAGCAAAACTTGTGTGTAAGGGTTAGTCACAAGTAGAAAGTATAGATTTTCAGGAGACTTTTATTGTAATGGAAAGTATGGAATCTATCGGAATGTTTTTAGCATTTCCTTCTCATAGATATTTCATGGTCTATCAGAGGGATGTAAAGTCTGCATTCTTGAATGGTGAATTGAAAGATACCTACATACAACAACCAAAAGGATTTTAGCTGTTAGATAATCCAGATATGGTTTCCAGATTGAAAAAGGATTTATATAGATTAAAGCAAGCTCCTAGAGCTTGGTATGCAAGGTTAGACAAAAATTTGATTCAGGAAGGTTTCAATAAAGGTATGGTAGATAGTAATTTATATTTCAAAATTTAAAATGACCAAATCTTGATATTCATTGTATATGTTGATGGCATTATCTTTGGAGGAAATGAAACAATGTGTAAGATGTTTGCTAAAGAGATGCAAAAAGAATTTGATATGTCTATGTTTGAAGAGATGAATTTCTTTCTTGAGCTACAAATCAATCAAATAGAGAAAGGGATGTTTATTTCATAGTCAAAGTATGTAAGAAAGATGTTGAAGAAGTTTGGGATGGATGGTTTCAAAGTGGTATGCACTCCTATGGTGACTAGTTGAAAATTAAGTAAAGATGATCGTTCAACAAAGGTTGGTCAGATCAAGTACAAATCTATGATTGGATGACTATTGTATCTTACTGCTACCAGACTAGATATTATGCATGTAGTTTATCTTGTGGCTAGATTTCAAGAAGACAGTAAGGAAACACATGTTGTTGCTATTAAGAGGATATTCAAATATTTCAATGAAACTCTGGATTATGGCTTGTGGTATCCTCGGGATACTGATTTTATACTAAGTGCTTATATAGATGCATATTAGGTAGGTTGTGTTGATGACAAAAAAAGTACAAGTGGTGGTGTATATTTTTTGGGTTGCAGATTGGTGTCATGGTTGAGTAAAAATCAAGATTTAGTTTCTTTATCTACTACTCAAATTGAGTATATTTTCACAACATATTTCTCTACAAAAGTTTTATGGATGAAACATAATTTGAAAGATATTAGAGTAATGTATGATGATCCCATTTCTATCTTCTGTGATAATACAAGTGTGATTAACATTTCAAAGAATCCAGTGATGCACTCAAGGACAAATCATATATCCATCAGGTATCACTTTTTAAGAGAGAAGGTTGTGGAGAATGAAGTAAATCTTGAGTATGTACCTATGAAGGATCAGGTTGCTGATATATTTACTAAGCCTCTTCCTAAATATAATTTTGAGTATCTTTGGGAGAAGTTAGGAGTTATTTCCCCTCCTTTATTTAACTAGATGCATGTGAAGATGTATCGGTCCAATGGATCTATGATTATATCTTTATTTTGATTTGATGTTTGGTGGCTACCTCTCAGGGGGAGAAGGTAGTGTCATGTGTTGTCATTGAAAGAGTATTTTGTTCTTAATGTCAAAGGAGTAAATCAAACTAAACATCTTTTTCATTTTCCATTGATGTCAAAGGGGGAGAGGAAGATGTGAAAAATTTAATCTAGAGAAGAGTATCAACTTAGGGAAGAAAGTAAATTATGATAAAGTATGTTCAAAGCTGTTGTGTTGTCTTTGATGGTTTTTCACATTATGTGTTGTCATCAATGACAAAGGGGGAGATTGTTACAATTATGAAGGAATTATGGAGGTGTTGTCATTGATCTCAATGGTTAACTTGTCAACTGGTTGCTATTGTCATATTGGATATATATGTTGAGGATATTGAGAAAATTCTAATGAAGAAAGGTTGCAGATGTTTAGTGTTTTCCCTGGATTTTACTCCAAAATTTGTTGCTATGTTAGTGAAGATCTAAGGTGTTGTTCATGGTTATTAGAAGCTTCTTTATCCATATTTTGGGTTTATGGATTATTGTACAGTGCGAGTTATGTACACCAATTGTGAGCTATTTTTTTTATGTATCTAGCTGAGGTCTGGGAGAAATGTTGCTCCAAATTTCTTCTTGATTGAGCCTTATGACTTGTGGTTCTCAATACATGTTTTTGTGGTCATGTTCAAGTTAATTTTTTTATCTAGAAATATTGGATCATGTTAAGGTTGTGTGTGCGTAATTGTTTATGTGTTTTACACATGTTTGGTTGACCTTCTATTTAAGCACTACTTACGAAGTTTGTAGAACTGTGTTGAACGGTATGTTTGGTTCACCCTCATTCTAATTCCACCATACAATGTTTTGGCATTGACCTAATTTGAATTTGTAAATGCAAATGGTGTATGACCAACTTTGGATGAGTTTCAAGGTTGAAGATGGTATAAATATAAGTTGAGATATTGAGAAGAAGAACCAAATGAAAGAGAAAGATAGATGTGAGATAGATACAAAATTGTCTATGTATGTGATGTGAGTTTGAGTAGATCAATGTGAATTCAACTAGCAAGTTTCTGGTGGCAGTGACCTAAAGGTGTACTCTATCATTCAAGCATATCTGCAAGTGTCTAAGTGAGTTGTGGTGAAAATATTTGTTGTATTGAGATTGTTTTCTCTCTATAACAAATCTCTTCTATCTTCTTTGTAATTTTGTGGTAGTCATCCTTCCAAGTGGTTTACCCTTATTGGACAGTCAGTCCTATTTTGGCAGTGAGCATTCTCTAGCAGCTTGCCTATGTATTTTGTTTTGATATTCTCTATGTGAGCTAATCCTCACCATGGTTTTTATCTTATTGGGTTTTCCATGTAAATCTAGTGTTATTGTGTGTGTGATATTTCTTTATTTCTACTTTTGCACATAATGATAAATCACATTAGCAGAGTAATGGATTTTTGAATGATAATTGATCTAATTTCTAGTGGAATTTCTTAAAGGTTAAAATTTGTTACAATAGATTCACGCCCCCTCTCAGTTGTCTTCTTCAACACAAATATCAAGATCAACATCCATTGAAGCCATTTTATTCAAGATCAAGATCAATATTATAGATTTCAAAAGGTTTATTCAAGGGTTTGGTGAGTTGCAAAATTGCTTGTTCATTGATCATTCCTTCCACATTTCATTATTTCAATTAAAGGTTTAATTACACAAATGGGGTTTGACCAAGGAAAACCCCCATTCACCGAAAATAAATAATTTTTCCCTCTTCTTATTATGTTGTAGATTTTACGTTGAAGAGTGATTGGCAATATTTTAGAGAGAAAGATTTTAAAAGTTGTCAAATTTGTCGCCAAGCCACAAAAACTCACCTACAAATCTGATTTTTGACTTTTTGACATTGGAACCTAGATCAAATTGAAGCTATAGATTGAGATCGAGGCTCCAAATTTTTTTTTTAAATCCATGAGAAAAGACCCAAATGAGTCCAGGATAGCCTTCCAAAAGTTCTTTTTGGTGATTGGTAAATATCACTCAAACCTTCTCATATCTATAGAAATTTTTAAGTTTCTGTCAATATTGAGCTTTGTATTGACATTTCAAGTTTGAATTGGCATGGTTAAATTGATTTACTATTTTTATTTTTTCTTCCAAAAGTGTTGTTTAGGCTCAAACCCCCATCCTTAATCATAAGGAAATTAGTATATTTGCTCATTGAGTTGAATCACATAAGGGTTGTAAATAAATTCTTTGTGTGGATCCCATTTCCTAATGAAATAGTGGGAAATAGGTCTACATTTCAAATTAATTCACATCAAACACCCCTATTTTTCACCATTTCAGATAGTAATGATTAATAGTTAGTAAATGTGATGATATTACAATATTAATATGACAAATGGTATGATAAACTATAGTCAATGTTTAGAAGAATGTTTTACAGTATATATCTTGTCCCTATTTGTGATAATGTTTGAAGTGGCATTGTCAAAAATATAAGAAAAGTAGCTAAGAAGAAAGTGATGATATTCACTTTTTGGGTAGGAGAAGATATTACAGTATAAAAAGTTGAGATGATTTGTGATGCCACCTTGAGGGATTATACATGCAAATATATTTGAGTGACATCTTGAAAGATGAGATGTAAGGAAAGCACTGAGAGGGAAGATATAAAATGATGGTAAAAATATTAGGAAAATTAAAATATGGATGCAAGAAATATGAATATCGATGACATGATGATAAATTTTTTATTATGATAATGTTTTATACTAGATTTGAGTTTAACAACATTTATTTTAATATAGCAATGGGTGTTATGGAAAATGTATCTAAGACTAAGGTGCTATTATATCCAATACATGGCCTAACTTGCAAGAAAACAACAAATATGAGGATGAACAATAATTGACATGAAATTCGACACTCTTGGGGGATCCATGGTGAGCATGCCTATAGACATAGAGGTTCCCTAGAAAACATAAGGTACTTGACCTTGGTGGGCATGGTAAAAGATAAACCATTAAACATGGTAAACACAAATAATAGATATTGCCAAACATTATACCATTCAAATTGTATTATAAAATAAAATGATTATGGTGACATTATGTAGGTATAGTATTGGTTAAAAGATAATTCAAAAATTAAGTTTAAAAGATCAAATAAGATAAACGAAAGAAAAAGATAAGAAATTATAAATTGATACATAGCAATGCCACCTCTTAATAAGGTGTTAAAAGGAATAAAATATGGGTTTGGATTTATATCTGGTTTAGAAAAGAAAAAATCATATTTAAGACAACTGGTGGATGTAAAAAAATAATAATAGAAAATTGTATGAAAGCTACATGCTATCAAGGTTGATTTAGATTTCTAAGATTTTCATTAAAAGTGTATGTTTCAATTTTTGCACAGATGGTTGTCATTGCATCAAAAGATTGACTTGTTAATGCTCAATACAATGGATAGAGTTAATGAATCTATGAGAGGTAGTTAAGCTATGTCATGAACCCAAGGATTGTGCTACAAAACACCAGGAGACCAAGGGTGCACACCTTGAAACAATCCCCCTACTGTAAGTGAGGTGTTCAAACTTGTGACCTAGGCTTTGATACCAATTATTGCATAGAAGGTTGTTGCTACACCAAAAGATCGACCTGTTAATGCTCAATACAATTACTAGATTTAATGAATCCATGGGAGGTGGTTAAGCCATGTCACGAACCTGAGCACTACACTACACAACACAATGATGGAATAATTAGTAAATATGAAAGTAATAGTTGTCCTTCCCTTGATGCCTCCGCTATTTGTGATGATAATACTTTACAAAATCTAATCATGGAATATGGTGAATCTCTTGAAATCTCTTCTAATAGGGTAGATATTATGGAAAAAGAAAATGAAACTTTAGGAAACAAGGATGAAATCATGGATAATTATAAGAATCACATTTGTTCTTCTCCAAGTATCTCTCCTAGTTGTTAGAAGATACTTTGATGTTAGAAAATCCGATTGATGAAAGTCATGAGAATCTTAGTTGCCTCTCTTCCCCTAGGGAAAACATTATTGAACAAGAGAATGCCATCATTGATAACAAAGAAAATTCAACCATTGATAACTTCCTTAGTTTTAGAAGAACCAACCATCGAATTTCATGAGCATCTATTTTGTATCTCTCCTTAAAACTCTCCTATTGGGGAAGTGATGCAAAGAAAAACTCAATCACAGTTTAAATCCACACACTTAGATTACAATAGACTTCATGCAATGATTAATCCAAAATTGATAATAACTTGTGTCAATTTAACAATCAATTTACAATTGCTCATTCATAGACTCCAATTATTGCAAGTAAACAACCAACTTTATTAAATCAGATTACATGAAATTTACATTACAATTCTGACAACTCCATCGTTTGTGCATGGTTCTTTCTATCTATGTAAGAAACTATCATTCTACCTTGTGAAATATATACTTTCATTTGCCAAAATATGCCTTTTGTTCAATGTGCACATTAAATATTTCGACCTGTTGTCCCATTTCCTTGGATTCTATCCAAAACGTGCCTTGAAGCCAAGCTAGTTCCTCTCTACTGTCTTATTGAATTTGCATTATTAACTCTCAACTGGAATTGACTTTCTCCCATGAGCACATACCTTTTTATATTCCAATCTGTGTTGTTTCCTATTCCTCTCTAGAGCATGGTCAGTATATTACCATTTAGTTTGTTCTATTGTGCGATCTCCTTGCAAATCATGATGCTCCTAATCAGTTACTTCTTTCACCCACAATTATATTTCCCTTGTGTATATCACATCCCTCCAATCTTTCTTGTAAATTGTTGTGCAAGAACATTCTTGGCATTGTTGTCCATGCTGCTTTCCACATAGCCCAAACTCTAGCCTTCCTCGTCTTTGTCTTGGTGCGAACCCTTCTTTCCTACCACTCACTCTTTGATTTTATAATATTTTTCATTCTTCAAATGTGCCTAGATGCAAGATCATTTCAATGCAACACTAGTAATTCTATGGTATAGGTAGTTTTGGGATTCAACCTGTTCTCCCTCTTTTCCATAGCCTCCTTTTCTGATTTCACCCTTTAAATTTGGTGGCACTCTCTCTTTTTACACTTCAATTTCCACATAAAGAATTTGAAAATTCTTTCATATCAAACTCAGTCAACAAGAAATAATTGACCCAAGTTTGAATCACCGCCCTTTTAATTTCATTTCAATTTTAAATCTCCAATTTGATTTTTCACTTTGTTTGGTGACTTTTCAATTCCATCTTCCTTGTCTTGGATATTTTTTTTATATAACTCTTCTTATTTTTTAATAAAACCACTCAATACCTTCCCATTGTGAGAAAACACTAGATGGAATCCATAATATTCCAATTTAAAAGGAGTAAAAAATAATTGCTAAAATCTTAAGAATATTGCAAGTTGAATTCGAAAAACAATCAAACCTCCCAAACATTTAACAAAACTTCAAAACAACATTTTATTTTGTGATATCGATTGCATTGAACCTGAATGCTCCCACATCATACTCCGGAGGAAGAATAGATTCAAGCTTTTCTTGAATGGAAGGTAGCAACATAAGAGACATGTTTGAAATATTCTATTTTATTTCCTTAAGTCTCTACACATTGTCTTCTTTGGAATAGTACCATACTACAATCGAACCTCGATTCTCACAAAGATTCCATTTCATCTGATGTAATTTACCTTCATGCAACACTTTCTTCAAACTACCCTCTACCCAACAAAGATCCTGGAAGATGCTTCCTCTACCCACCTTCTCTTGATGGAGGAACTATACACCTTCTACCCAATTTTATCTCTATTGGATGATTTCAGTTACAAACTCTCTTTCACGCTTGCAACATACTTGTCTCTTCACTTGCATGTCTTGGTGTGAATTGCCTCTCTCAACACTCTATCCACACAATGATAACCTCCTTCTCTGATACCAATTGATGTAGAGTAGGGTTTATTTCTTCAAAATAATTCAAAAAACTCTTTGCCAAAGTCTTAACACCTCAAATAAAGTGACTTTCTTCACAATTTACCACTACGCCTTGTAGGACAACAAACAGGGCTTTTCAAGCATAATTTCGAAAATGAATTCATAACCACGAAATAAAAGCTATTTTGGATACCCATTTGGATGTTCTTAAACATACTAAAAATTTAGAGGTTATTGTTTTGGAAGAACAAAGCCAAATTTTTGGTGCTACACTTGGAACTATGCTTCAAACGAAGTAGCAATTTCATGTTTTTTGGTCATAAATTTCAAACGAGGACTGATCTCCAAGAAATAAAACTTGATTCAAATTCCCATTTGGCCCTTATTTATTATATCTCAAAATTAGGGTAGGTTACTTTGGACAGAAACTGTCAAAAATTGATTTGTTTGCTCACTTTTATCTCAAACAAATCATTGTGAAAAGAAATATGGCCACTTTACTATTGGTGTGGTCCCTACAAAAAAATATCCATACCTAAAGAGATGTTCCTATAAAATAAAATTAATTCTTTCTGTAACTTGGTAAGTTGATAGAAATCAATGAAAAGACTATTTTTGCAAATATTAGATTTTTCATAAGGTAGATTTTTGTAATGTTATCCATGCAATTTCCCTAGTATGCATGAATGCAAAATTTGGAAGTGTAGGTAAGACATTTAAATTGCTTTATAGAATTCTATGTAGACAATTACAAACCCATGTGCCCTCCCCATATAAAACTAAAAAAAAGAAAAAAAAGACATGAATGCGCATCCTACCTTTGTAGAAGTGAATGGTGGATTATTTTTTCCCTTTATTTCAAAATAGGAAAATAAAAAGCTTACCAACTTAAAATCCATGCACAAATAAAAAATTAGAAAAATAGTTTAATAAAATTCAAAAAATTATGAAACATTAGAAAGTGAAGAAATTTTCTTGCTAGTGTTGGTCTCTAGACAAGCCTAATACCAAATATATTAGATGAAAAAAATAGTCTCTACCTTATACATAAGGACCAATAATAATAAATTATCTAAGGTTGTAAAATCTCTAATGATGTAATTTGATGAAATTTGGATATTAATGGTTAATCCCTTCAAATAACTAGAATATACACTTTGAATTATGTTATAATGAAAACATACCATGTTTGGAAAACTCACTCTTATACGTAAATTATGCTATAGATGGGGAATGATCATGGTTGAATTAAAATATGATCGAGAATGTCTTCTCCCTATGTTTTGGTACATGTCTTAGCCAAAGGTATTAATTAACATGTGTAATTACTTAAGGATATCTATGCCTCAATACAAATATTTTCCTTTGGTCATAACTATTATCCACATTGTTTTCCATTTTAGGTGAGGTAATCAAAATGATCTAAATAATAAAACTATGTCATGATGCTTAAGGATAAAAAAAATCGCTTTATGTTTTCTTATGACTAGTTGATTGATGTTTTTTTTTAATGCAACACTTCCCTATCACTTCACCATCAAAACTTATAATACATAGTATAAATGTTTATTCTACAAATTTTAAGCTCTAAATTTATATAAGAACAACCCAAATTGTCAAAGAATGTAGTTTGTCGTAGATCTAAGTTATTTAAGATTATTGCTCCCAACTAATATCATACAATCTACTAGATTGTGTGGTGGAAATTATTTATTTTTGTGTTAACACCTTTCTTAGAACCCTTATCAAATTTGAGAGGGTAATCCATGATTCAAATAGAGCCTTGAAGAAGATAAGTGCTAAAGGTTCATTTTTGTATGATTGTGGAAGGCTTGTAGACTACAGATTGATCAAATATGAGTGACAACAAGCTCAACAACATATTTTATTTGTTTGTTAAATACATTAGAGATATTTTTCTCATAAAATTCCCTACCCATTTCAATGATGATAGTGGTAGTGTTTCTCTCATAATGAATTGTATTTCTTATTATGTATGTATTATCCTATTTATATATTTTCTTCATTTTAATAAATTAACTTCTTCAAAAGTTTTATTTGGATATTAACATAATTTCCAAAGATACAATTGTTAACTATATTGAAATCTCTACTTCAATAATAATTTACTTTTACATAATATATGACATGATAACAATCAGCCATCCTAATGAACAAACTAATATTAACTTTTATAATTAGATTTAAATACATCTATGACAAGCTTTCAAACCATGTATCATATAATTGACAAGACTTAGTAATAAACAAAACTATATAAATAACATCAAACAACTTATTCTTACTCGAATATATTTATCTAAAGTTTTATAATCTGTTTTAGAGATGCGTTGCTTACCAAGAAATAAATACGGGTGGTTAAATCTATCTTTACGTAGTGCGGCGAACATCTTAGAGACTCTTATTTGCATAGGAGGAGACGACGACCTCAAATCTATCAAACTTACCTTCGATAAATATTTAATTCGCTCCATTCGGTACGCTTTTTAAGATATGTGGACTAAATTCATCAGAATTCGACGGCATGGTTTCCATGACTAACTTCTTTGGAAAAGGCAGAAGCACACCTGTTTTCTACATTCTTCTCCGAAACTGATTATGCTTTCTTAGATGACAAAAAAGATAACGGGCTTACGAGATCTTTATCTTTTTCCTTAAAAAGGAATTTGCAGGATCTTTCAGTCGAAGTGGGAAACCGACAGCACAGCACAAAGCTGTTTACGGTCACCTTACCAAGATACTTCCTACTCTGCAGCAAGTGAGACCAGTTTTCAGCCACCGTTGGTATGGTAGATGCATTAATCGTACATCTAAATATTCGTCATTGGGGAGCCGTAAAATTGACGAAAAACATAGGCTCAAACTAACATGTTAATCTGTCGACGAATGAAAAATATGTCCTTCTTGTGAAGCTAAAGAAACATCGTATATATTCGCTAGATGGCATTTTAAGAAGTGGCAGGCGAAAGCAATCTATCGACTTACTTGAGTTTGTACGTGATTTTTCTCTTTACTGTAAAAATGTTGTTGGCTTTGGCAAGCAGTTTTAATGATTTTGTAGTGGTTATAGTTAAGAAGGCAAAAAGGTAGACGAAGCGAGGGATAGGAAGGAGGCATGCATTCTTTACTGTCCCGATAGCCATTGTAGGCGTGGACACCAAGTTCTACCATCCCACCATGGTGTCATTTGGCCCTTATCATAAATTTTCTCCCCAATATCAGGGCAAGAAGGTAGAGGAGTCACTGACGGAGAAAGAAAAGGAGCGGCGGAAGCAGCTTGACGGAATGGACTCGGACAAGTTGTTAGCTACAAGAAGATTTTGGAAGCTTTTCAATGATCAACATCACAGGGAAAAGCTTCAGGCTATTATAGAGGTATGTGAGCGGAAGAAAGTAATTGATAAATATGATAGAGATTTATCTCATATCCAGACAAATAAATTTGCTCAGATGTGCTTTGTAGACGTAGCGTTCCTGCTGGAAATTCCCAACACTTTTGTTATTGGTTTCAATCGACAAGAGGACAGTAGCGGCGTCAGCAGCAGCAATCCGCCAGTTTACAGTGGATGGGATGATTCCTCTGCTCACGTAAGTTCTAGTAATCCTGTCTTCTATGAACGCAGTAACAACCTGGTGCTCTTCGCCATTTTAATGGATGTGATGAAATTGGAGAACCAAATTCCAATGGTTGTTCTTGAAAAAGCAATGGAGGTGACTGTGAAAAGGGCCCTCTTGGAGGATTTGCTCCGACATCTGTGCTGTCATATTTCCCCTATTAAGTCCCAATCTCCATGGCCTTGTAATACAACTCTCAATTTGGTAGGATGCAAACACCTCTTGGATTGCTTACGGCTTACGCTTGTCTCTAAAGATACATGGCTTTCTTATAAGAAGCATTTAAAGCCGGCGCCTTCCATTTCTGGCTCCTCTGCTTTTGATTGTAATGCCCGATCCTCTGTGTTAAAGTTTCTATATTGTCTATTTAGGCCTTGTATCACAAAAAGAGAAACTCCCGAGTCAAGGGATGAAAGGTATTTTTCTACACTGCATGAGTATAAAGTGGACAAATATTGATAGATTTGGAATTTTTTAGTGGGATTTTATTTATTATGTATCAATGAACAATAATTGGAACATGGGTGGTCATTGGGGTCTTTTTCCTAGTTACTTCATTATAAACATTAAGATTGAGTGTGTTGTACTGACTTACTTATAAACGAATATGGATAAGAAAGTGATGATATTCCTTTTTTGGGTAGGAGAAGAAATGGCAATATAAAAAATTGAGATGATTGATGATTCCACCTTGAGTGGTTATCCATGCAAAAATACATGAGTTGCAAGGAAAAAATTTGATATGGAAGATATAAAATGATGGGGCAAATATGAGGAAAATTAAAATATGGATCTAGGAAATATGACTATGGATGACATGATGATAATTAATTTACTATGATGGTGTGTTATGCTAGATTTTAGTTTAATAATATTTATTTAATATACCAATGGATTTAATTTAAAAGGTATATAAGACTAATGTTCTAATATATCCAATACATTGGCTAACTTGGAAGAAATAAATAAATAAGAGGATGGCAAATACCTCACATGGAATTTGACACTCTTTGTGGATCCATGGTGAGTACACAAATAGACATGGAGGTTTCCTACAAAACACAAGGTACTTGACCTCAGTGGCTTTGGTAAGAGAAAAAGCATCAAATATGACAAACAAAAATAATACACATCACCCAAATATATAATGTTCAAAGTGTAATATAATATAAAATTATTATGACGACATTAAGTAGACATAGTATTGGTCATATGATAATTCAAAAGATCAAAAAGATAAAAATAAATAAAAAGATAAGAAATTATCAATTGGCACATAGTAGTGTTACCTTTCGATAAGGTGTTAAAAAGAATAAAATATGGGTTTGTATTTAGATTTGGTTTAGTAAAGGAAACATCATATTTGAGACAACTAATGGATGAAAAAAATTCACAATGAAAAATTATATGAAAATTGTATGTTATCGAGGTTGATTTAGATTTCTAAGGTTTCCATTAAAGTGTGTTGGAAAAACAGTTGTCGTTGGACAAAAAGATCGCCCAGTTAATGCCTGATACAACTGTGAGAGTTAATAGATCCACACGAGGTGGTTAAGCCATGTCACGAATCCTGAGGGGAGCGCTGACCATCTGTGGACAATATACCCCTAAGCGTTGCCTAAGGGGATTCAAACCCGGTGCCTTTGGCTCTAATACCAGTTGTTGGAAACACATTGTCGTTGCACCAAAAGATCAACCTGTTAATGCCTGATACAACTGTGAGTGTTTATAGATCCATGAGAGGCGGTTAAGCCATGTCACGAATCCCAAGGTGAGCGTTGACCATTTCTCTTGACCATTTCTCAACAAAGTGCATGTTTCAATATTGTTTGATTATTTGAAAGTACATGTTATTTTTCAATGTTTGTTTTCATATTTATTAATGGAGTTATGAGAAACACATGAATATTATTTACTAGATAGAAGTCATTCTATTCGCTAAGTCAAAAGGTAAACCAAGATTTATTCCAATGTAGGATGTAGTCACATTCCCCAAATTTATAGATTCTACAAGATTCAATGCTTGGAGACAAACTAATAGAATGGAATAAGATGATGAATGGATGAGGACCTAAAATATTGCAAGTTTATCGCACATGACATCTAGGAGTAGGTTTTCATTGATTTACTTGTCCAATGTGCAACTAGAGGTGCTTTTCCCTAGAGGACAATTTCTATCATTACTATTTTGATTGTCATGTATTTTTCTTTTTCTTTTTTTTGTCTATCAAATTTGATGCATGCTTGTAAATATTTCATGATAACTATTGTTTCAAGGCACCATAGAAATGGTTTCCACTAGAATATTTTTTAATTTTTTATTTACTATTTTATACATTTTGTCAAAAAAATTAATTGGGATATTCTTTAGATTAAGAATTGAATTGCTTGATATTGTAGTGTTTAAAATTGTCATTGTTGACAATTTCAAATTAGGTTTAACTCCCCCTAAGTGTTTGAACCTAATTATGCATTATTTACACATTTTATAAACATCTTTGGAAAATCAAAGAAGAGAAACTAAATTATGCACTTAATATTTTTTCTTCAACACATTGAATCCAAAAAGAGTAGGAATCTTGTCTAGGGTGCATTGGACCCTAGAAAATAACTTTTGGCTCCAAATTAGAATATACCATTGTGAATAATTTATTATTTTAATTTTCAATTTCAATTATCATCTATCAATATTTAATTTTTAAGAAATTAGAATACTTGCATATAAATTTGTACATGATATTTTCACCATTTCAAACCTAGCATTTCAATTGACAAAATCATGTATCGTAAAATCAGTCAAGGGTAGTCAAGAGTAGAACTATTAAGCATTTTAGTAGCATTATTATAGTGCTTCCATTGATCAAATTCAAGCTTGTAAAGTATCAAGATAAAAGAAGCAATAATTTTAAAGGAGCTATTATGATCAATCATGCTAAATCATGAAGATGTATTGATTTCCTCTACATGTTAATTACAAAAATCTATCATATATATAAGTTAACATTTTAAAGGTCTATCAAGTAGTCAAAGAGTTCATCAATCAACTTATGTGTGGCATATCTTCTTCAAGAATTTTCACATCAAGGTAACATTATCATTTATCATTTATCATTAAAGTCAATTATTGTTGTGTTGGCTTCTACCCAACCTAGCTTATGCCCTCTTAATCACCATAAATTATTGTACATGGAGGTAGGAATACACACACAAGGTTTGACTTAGGTAAGCCCCTATATAGAAAATTTTTTCTCTATCTTCATGTGTGCAGGTTAGATCTGGATGTTTTATCAGATGAAAATCTATGAAAATAAGGCGCAAACTATAAACTTCAATTCAAAAGTTTTAGATCTAGAAAGGATGAGTCAATATAGGGGATAGAACACCCTAGACCAGCTAAATCAAGCCCAAAAATTTTATCACTAAATGCTCACTATTATTTTTTATTATATGGGAAAAATAGTTTTTAAAAGACCCAAAACCATTAACAAGCAGGTTTTAACAAGGACCCAAAACCATTAACAAGCATGTTTTAACAAGGACCCAAAATCCACACAAAAAGACCAAGTTGAAAAAGGATAGAACAAATACAATCAGTAGTTAACTATAGCTAGATTATAAAAGAAACATCATGAATACACAAATTTACACTAATAGAAAAGGTTTTAAAGGGATTCTCAAGCCAAAAACAACTAATTAGAAGGGAAATTGCACCTAAGAACCACCTGAAATGGCAAGGTAACAATTAGCCTATATTAAGCAGACTACAACACAACCCTTGTCAGCACCAACCAATAATGTACTTCCTGAAACATCTATGTAACCATCAACCTATATCAGCCAGACTACAACACATCACTTATCAGCACCAACCAACGAAACCAAACTCCCCACTTCAATAGGAGAGGCAAGAATCATAGTAGAAAAGAAAGAAACCTCCCAACCACACAAGTAGGGAAAAGGAAGCCTCTTATAGCACCACCAAACCCAGAGATCTAAATCAAAATCAACCTTAAAAGGAGTAGGCTCCCCTCTATAGGAGTAAATTCCATGAAGAACCTTACCACAAATGTAGTCAAACTATAACAAAAAAAAAATCATCCTCCATAGGAGCGTGCACCACCTCCAAAGGTGCTATAACAACAAGGACCAACACTAAGGAGAGAACATCAACAAATTTGAATTCCCTAACTCTAACTCTAAAAGATAGGGCTCCACCTCCATAGGAGTAGTCTTAAAGTCAATAGAAGACTCGGACTGTAGAAAAGGGAAGAAAGACATCCAAAAAACAATAAGGAACTCCATGAAAACCATCGAGAGCTCGAGAATATTGGAGAACAAGAGACACATAGGGATAAAACCAAACACCCCACAAGGAGATAAAGAGAACACACAAACAAAAAAAAAATTCTTCACAAATGTAGGCACAAAGGAAACAAAGAACACCTTAGCCGCCAGCCAAGAGAGAAGAAACTTGTGTGCACCACAAAATAGTAGCTACTTTTCCTAGAGAACAATAGGAACCCTACCTAGAAAAACAACCAGCCCTAACAAAGACATAATGGTCTTAAAAAAAATAAGAGCATCCACACTGAATATAAATACATCAAGAACTCAAAAGGAGCAAAACATACAAGCAAGGAAAGTTGAGGAAAGACCCCCAATAGAGAGAGTGGGTAGTATGCAAGACAATAAAGAGAAAATTCCAAACCTACATGCCAATCAAGGTCTAAAACATGCCCATAACTAACCTCAAGCCACTCCTCCAAATTCAACCCAAAGACCTCCATCAAAAAGCACTTAGAACAAGGGCAACCAAAAAGAAACACCAAACTAGGAGAAAGCAAAGCAGTCCAAGTAAGGCAAGAGGAAACCAAGCAGGGAAGAAATAGGGAGAAGTCCAAACCATAAAGCACAACGTCACCTCTAACACACTACTTAGAGCCCAAAATAAGCCAAAACCTTGAGCTACATCCTAAAAAGGACCGGAGTTGCATAAGACACACCCACTTCCAACACACAACAACTAGAAATGGTTCTTCCCAGCCACCAATACATAAACCACAACCATTTGCAACCTAGTCCCCAAGACCCAAACCAAAGCTAGACACAACCCAACTGCTAGAGACCAATCCATAGCAACATTATGAGAAAAAAAAGTGATCCAAATAAGGCAAGAGGAACCCTTTCAAGGAAGAACTAGGGTGAAGGACAAATGGGAAATCCCAACCACACCTTTAACATGCTAGTCAGAGTCCAAGATAATCCATAACCCTGATCAAAATCCTAAAAGGAACTAGAGCCCCACAAGACACACCCTCTCCCAACACACAACACACAAAAATGGTCACAACCTAGCCACCAACACCCAAAACACCACCAAATGTAGCCTAGTCTCTAGTTCCCAAACAATAGCAAGATGCTCCCCAGTCTTCAACACCCAACCCTTAGCATCGACCTCATCACCAGGAAGCAAAGTGAGCTAAGTAAGGCATGCGGAACCCTTGGAGGAAAGGAACATGGTGAAGGCCAAATGATAAAGCCCAACCACACCTCTAACACACTCGTCAGAGTCCCAAATAAACCATAACCCTGAGCCACATCCTGAAAGGAACCAGAGCGTAAGGGTGATTCCACAAAGCTAGTTTACAGTTTTTGAGAGATTCTGATTTTTGCTTAAATCACATATTTTTAGAAAATATAATAATTCAAGCCTTAAAAAGTTTTATTTTAAGGATTCCAATTTAAGAGGGTTTGATCAAACCACCTTATATGAAACCCCCTTGGATAGAACCCCACTACTTTTAAACCATACCTATAACAGAGTCTCCTTTACACCTATCAAAATGCTGATAAAAAACCACTTTTGATTTACCTTTTTGGGGGATCAAATGAATTCATTTAAAATTTATCTCAAATGATTATGGTAGTCCTTGGAACGAGCTATCAAACAAATATAATTTTAATATGTTTTGGTTTTATTATGTATTTATTTATTTAGTTTTATTAAACATAGGTTTTTACTGAAAATCAAGCTCTTTGTTCTTCACATGTGGAAAAATAACAGATTATCAAAATAAAATTTTGAAAAATATTTTTAGGCTGGGTATTGATGTCCTTGACCCATTTTTTTTTAAATTTAATTTCGATACATACAAAATTTTTTATGTTGCATACGATCCGCCTATGTCTAAAATTATGTTGTATATGGTCCGCCTATGTCTGAGTTGTAAATGGGGTGACTTCAAAACTTGATTAAGGAAAAAAAAATTTATAAAACATTATGAAACTAAATGAACTGGTTAGATATCATAGTTACAAATCTAAATTTGAAAAAAATAGAATTTTATCCTTCATACAAATTTTTTTATGTTGTATATGGTGAGCATCACTCCTTAAAAATATTATTTATTTTTAAATCTAGTTTTTGAAGGAGATGCAAAAAGAAGTGCAATCTAATTCCAAAAATTTAAGAAAAAATATATTTAGAATCTATAGACAAAATGTCACACTATTTTGCACCATCTTCAAATTCCTCACGGTTTAGTTGCTATAGGAGCCCGAAAAGTGAAGATTTAGTTAAAAAAATCAGTTCAATGTCTAGTTTGCCCAAAAATTGTAAACCAGTATTGTGGGATCACCCCTCACCAAAAAGCACCTTTCCCAACACACAACAACCAAAAATGGTTTCAGCCCAACCACCAACATCCAAAACACAACTAGCCACAACCCAACCTCCAGTGCCTAAGCATCATCCAGTCGTTGACTACTCGCCAACACCCAACCCACAACATCATCCTCATCTTTAGGATCTGAGCCATCCTCCCCATCTGGATTGGAGGATTTTAAACTTCCTGAATGTATCCTATTCCTACCTCCTCCATCGTGAGCCATTACAAAGGATCTTATATTAATCCTCACTATTGTTATTTATTAGATCCAAGCTAGTTTTGTAACTTTCTACTTTTGTCTGTTTGTTAAATTATATTTTTAGATCTAGGTTTATATATCAAATAGGCTTGTTAAAATACACATCAAATTTATCATAACACAACTCAAAAACAAAAATAAGAACTATGGGATTGGCTCTCCATTATGGCAATAAGCTAGTAATCAAAACCCTAGTCGATCTATGTTTAATGTTGAGTCCAATGAAAATGAGATAATCCTAGTTATCCCAATTGAATCTAGGATCAATTTTCTTACTCAATATTTTGGTAAACACGAAAAATCCTACACTTACAATTTTTTGATTTTTCATTTAATAAAAAATAAAATAAAATTTTAAACCTAGGTGCTTTGAAGATATAGTATTCATTTGCATTTATTTAAAAAAATACACATTTTCACTATTTGGGCATCATAAATTAGAATAAAAAAAATTTACAAATGATTTTATTCAAATTATATAATTTTATATCTCGGTTTTCCTTGTTTAGGTCTTAGATCTGAGTCTTACTTTGTCAAAATTATATGCAAAATTTAGTGAAAAATATGGAAAAGGTGAAAACATTGAATAGTATTTATGTTTCACCAGATCAAAAGGATTTTTTTTATTTTTTGGAAAAAATAGTCAATCACAATATTCAATTTCTAAAAATTATCATTTGAACATATTCAATTTCTCTTAAAATATCAACAATTGCATGCCTTTATGTGATTTGCGTATGTTGAAATTTTAAGGGGGGTATATCACCCTATACATTCCATAGACATCTCCTAATTTTGACTTATTGGCATACCCCTTTTGGTGGTGGTTTTATTTATAATGTCTTCTAAGGTATGGTTATTAATTTTTTACCTATGACATTGATCATTGATTCACCCCCCACCATGTTAAACTCTTATATTCTCCATATAGTGTGATTGACAAAAGAGTCCATGGATCTGGCATAATGGAGTTTGTTGATTCATTTACTTGAGCATATTGTAACATGGCTACAAAGTATAACACACCTTGCTATCCAGTGGAGACATATGTTTCATTAGTGATTTAACATCCTTATGATAACACCATTTTTTCTAGCACATTTTATGGATGACATTTGGTATTTGAGATAAATTTAAGACAAAGGTCTCTTTATCTTACCAATTTGAATCCTTATAGTAATAACACATGTTTTTGTGTTTTGATTATGTCTTACTATTTACATTGTGTAGATCATGATTTCATTTTATTTATATGATGTTTCTCTTTTCATTATATTTATTTTGTGTGTCTTCATCATGTATTCTTGATATTTGTTATGGTGTGTTGTATCTCATACATGTGTGTTCCTTTGTCCTTATGTTTTCTTGCAATAAGATATTGAATCTTGGGGACTAACACATCCCCTAAATCCAATGTCATCATATCTCTTCAATATTTGGATAAGTGAAACCCTCTTGAACGATTCTTACTTTAGTGTGAGTTCAAGCATAAGGTCATACTCTCACTAAAGTGGGGGATAAATATCACATAAAAATTGTCACCCTTGAAAATTTCACATTAGGTTTAGCTCCCACCTATGTGCTTCGACCTAATTATACACTGTTTACATATTTTATAAACAGCTTTGGAAAATTAAATAGGGAAATCAAATTATGCATTTAATATTTTTTCGTCAACAATTTTGAGCCTGAAAAGTAGGAGTCTAGTTTATGGAAAAATACTCCCTATACTAACACTATTGGCTCTAGATTAGGATATGTTGGTGTGAGTAATTTATTATTTTAATTTACAATTTCAATTGTTGGCTATTAGTATTGGAATTTTATGAAATTAGAATACTTTTTTATAAATACAAGGTATTTTCACCATTTCAAACCTAGCACTTCAATTGAGAAAATCAAGTAACCTAAAATTAGTCAAGGGCAATCAAGAGAAGAATTATCAAGAATTTTAGTAGAACTAATACAATTCTTTCATTAATAAATTTTAAGCTTCAAAAGTATCAATATAAAGGAAAAAATAATTTTCAAGGAGCTAGTATGACCAATCATTCCAAATCATGAAGATGTAGAGTTATCCTCTACATGTTAGTTACAACAATCTATCATGTATAGGAGTTGACCTTTTCCAAGTATATCAGGAAATCAAGGCATCCATAAACAAACTTGTGTATGACATCTCTTTTTCAAGGGTTTTTTTATTAAGGTAACATTATCATTTGTTATTTATTATTTCAGTCAATTATCGATGTTTTGGCCTCTTCCCGACCTATAGTATCTCGTTAAGTTTGATTTAAAGGGGTTGTACTAGCCAGTTTTGGTTTGGACCCATATGCTTTCCAAGACATGGGATGATTACTAATTAATGGACAATTTCTTGAGGCTAGTGCTCTTATATTTTTCCCCAATTCCTCTGGGTTGATTTTCCCTTGAAGCATTGCAATGGTTGAAAAGCCACTAGACCCCAGTGAATTATTTTCTAGGAACCGACTTTACCTTCATCAAATTCCATGGTTTTTTTAAGGAGCCTTTTAGGCTCCCTAAATGGTGCAGGAGCACCCATAGGTTGTCTAGGAACACTTGGAACACTTTGTATTGGGGACCACTAGGCAATCTAGCTTTACATTTTTGGCTATGTTTAAATGAAGGTCATCTTGACCATTGTGTATATAAGATAGAGTTAGAGGCTTAGGAATGTTTCTTGATCTTTAGGTTAATAGTTGAGGACCGTTGGATGAGTTTAGAAACTCATTTGCTCAGTTTACTAGAAATTGGTAAAAGTGGCAAAATGGTGGATTCGGCAACTTTTCCACCATGGAATTGAAAGTACATAACCAAGGGGAGGCATAACTATTTTTGGAAATCTATTTATGGTTGGCCTCGACCTGGAAGAGGGGTTAGAATTTTGTGTGATTAGTAGAAGTGATAAATTGAAAGAAAGGAGCATATATATTTGAATGTGTTAATTCTTGTTTTTGGTGTTATAGTGATCTTTAATGGATTGATTTTTGTACTATAATTCGAGCATAGGATGGTTTTATTACTCTTTGAATACTATGCGGTAGTGGATAGTCTACTTATTTAGTTTCAAGAATTTTTATTATTGTTTTGGTGTTTTCACTGTTGCTGGTCTGAACTAGACAGTTTGAAAAACGTGGAAGTTTAGCTCACTTTCCCACCGTACAAGTGGTATGGTCCCTTAGGATTGGTGGCTAGACTCCATGGATGTATATACTATAGGATTTAGGATCTTTGATATTGCAGGAGCCAATGGTGAAGTCTTATCCTAGGCAAGTTAGAGGAGAGTCGGGCTAGGGAAGACAAGAAGGCCAGAGCACTTGATTTGTAGGGGTGAGCATTTCTTGACAAATCATAGTGTGGAAAGGGTAGGTATAAGCCTTTCCAAGGAAGAGAATGGAGTAGGAAGCTCCATCAATCCATCAGGAGTAGGGAAAACTCTAACAGTTGCAGTGAGGTCAGAAGAACTTAAACAAAAGGCCTAAATTACCTATTTGAACGTTAAGCCTGTGTACGGATAGTTGAGGGTTAAGACCTGTAGAATCTTTGAGGGATGGGCATAAGGACCAGGAACCTCAGGGAAGGAATGGTATTTCTTTGGAAAAATTTGGAGAACTAACCTAATTTCTCAAAGAAGGAGGCCTAATTGGGGCTCCTAGGGCTAGTAGCCTTTTTAACCCTAAATGAGGGTTTGGTGGAAGCGACTAGTAAATGGAGTTAGGGGAACCCCAAAGAGCCCTAGAAAGATGGATTTTAGATAACATAAACATCTCCAGACCCCTGCAAAACTAAATCCAAGCAGTTGGAGAAGGATAGCCTTTAGGGTGGATTAAGGGCTATGGGAAGAATTGAGAAACTTGCACCAAGTTTGGATTGGTAGGTAGAATTAGAATGGTGGTTGGGTTGGAAAGGAGAACCAAGGGATCCTAAGCTAGAAAAAGGTCCTATAGGTTAAGGTGGTGGAGTGAGACACCATAGTGGTCTTCCAAGTAAGTCGTAGAGAAGGAATCATGGAGTGATTCCTCCAACCCTCCCTATTAAATTGGCATTAGAGCAAGCAAAAGATTTGGGATAGAATCTTGTATGTCAAACCTTGAATCCAGTGGTTCCACAACCATGGTGACAAACATTAAGTTGGCCAAGAAGGTCGAAGATCAGGAAGAATACAATAGGAGATTGATGGAAAGACTAGCTCAACTTGAGCAAGCATTGAGTAATGTGCAGACCAAGGCTGATGAGGTTAGTGATAGATTGGAAGGCAGGGTACCAAAGAGTGAAGAGGTTGTATAGGAATAAAATACCCATGAATCAACCCTGTTCTAGCAAGAAGAACTGTTCTTGAAGGCACTAAAAGCTTTGAGTGGAAAAGCACTTGAAGGCATACCACTATTTAGTGGCAAATTGGAAGTTGATCTAGTCATGGACTTGATAGAAGGTATGGAGAACCATTTTGAGTGTGATGGAGTCACTAAAGCATAGAAGGTGAAGGTGGCCAAATCTAGACTGAGAGGATCTACCTTAACATGGTGGAAATTCATTCAAACAGAGAGGGAAAAGGAAGGCAAGAAGCCTATTTCAACTTGGAAGGGTATGGTTACAAAAGTGAGAGAAGCATACATGCCAGATGATTATGAGATTCAATTGCATAAGAAGAGACAAATCTTGAGACAAAGAGACCAAGATGTGAACACCTACATTGAGGAGTTTCAAAAACTTTGCATGATATCTAATGTTTCAGAAGATGAAAGTCTCAAGGTGGCTAGGTATCTTAATGGCTTGAAGTGGAACATTCAAGAGGAGATGACTCTTCTAAGTCCCAAGATAGTACACCAATGCTACCAACTAGCTATAAAAATTCAGGAAAAAAGCAAGAGGAAACAAGACCAAGCTTCTAAGAGTAGAGGCAAAGGTAGAGATCAAAGAGGACATAGAGGTGGTTGCCGAGGTAGAGGAACTAAACAAAGAAACCAAGGAGAATCAAAACTCACAGAGCATGAAAGTGAAACACCTTCTAGAGGAGGTTATGGAAGAGGTAGAGGATCTCAAGGAGGATCAAATAGAGGAAGAGGAGAAGGTAGAAGCAACTCATACTTTGCTAGTATGAAATGTTATAATTGTGATCAAATAGGACATCCAACTTATAGGTGCTCAGAGAAAGCATCTTCATCAAATGAAGAAAAGAGAGTGGAATATGCTCAATAGGACACCATGAGTACCAAATCACCTGAGGTTAATCACATTGAATCAAAAATGGGGGAGAAATTGATGTTTAGAAAAATTTTTATCAGACAATCGATCAAGGAAGAGCCAAAGCAAAGGAGAGCCTTATTCAAGGTAAGATGTAAAGTACATGGAAAGGTGTGCAAGGTTATTGTGGATTCAGGTTCAACTGATAACATCATCTTAGAGGAGGCAGTAAGGAAGTTGAATCTGGAGAAAGTACCCCACACTAACCCTTACAAAGTAACATGGTTGAACAAAGGGCAGAGTGTTCTTGTCAATGAGCAAAAAATAGTGGATTTCTCTAGTGGAGGGTACAAGGATAAGTTGATTTGTGATGTGCTACCCATGGAAGCATGCCATCTTCTATTGGGCAGACCATGGCAGTATGATAGAGGTGCCATATATGATGGTAAGGAGAACACTATCTCTTTCAAGAAGGATGGAAAGGCATTCAAATTGTAGTCACTATCAGATGAGGAAGAAGGATACTTAAAGACCCCTAGAGACTTATTAAGCAATGGTAAAGAGCTCATTAACAACCTACATCAAGGAGGTGAAGGATATGTGGTTATGTTACAACCCAAGGAAGAAGACAAGACTAAGAAATCAATCATACCCGGAGCAGTCCAAAAGTTGTTAGAATAGTTCAAGGACATAGTTAGTGATGGGCCACCAACAACCTTACCTCCAAAGAGGGCCATCAGCCATCAGATTGAATTCATACCAGGAGCTTCATTTCCAAAAAAAGAAGCTTACAAGCTTACACCAGATCAAAACCTAGAAGTAGCTAGGCAAGTGCAAGATTTATTGGATCAAGGATTAATTAGGAAGAGCATCAGTCCATGTGCAGTACCAGTGGTCTTAGCAACCAAGAAAGGTGGTAAGTGGCGATTATGCACTGAGTCTAGGGCTATAAATAAAATCAAAATCAGTATAGGTTCCCTATTCCTAGGATTGAGGACTTGATGGATTGTCTTGGAGGAGCTTAGTACTTCACCAAGTTGGATCTCAAGAGTGGATACCATCAAATCAGAATCAAGGATGGAGATGAGTGGAAGACAACATTTAAGACAACTGATGGGTTGTATGAGTGGAGAGTTATGCCATTTGGCCTCTCTAATGCCCCTATCACATTCATGAGGCTAATGAATGAAATGCTCAAAGACTTTACAGGGATATTTTTGGTGGTATATCTTGATGATATACTCATCTTTAGCAAGACAACAGAAGAACATCTAAAGCATGTGGAGTTGGTTCTTAGAAGATTACAAGAAGAGAAGTTAGCCATCAACCTAGAGAAATGTGATTTCTTCAAACACGAGCTTATGTATTTGTGGTTTATAGTATCCCAAGGATCATTAAAGATGGATCCAAGCAAGGTGGAAGCTATCCTGAATTGACCTACACCAACCATAGGGACAAAGGTCAGAATTTTTCAAGGATTGGATCAATTTTATAAGAAATTCATATGGAACTTTAGTGGCATATGTGCACCAGCCCTTCATACAATCAAAGGTGGCTTAAAGACTAAGTTCAAGTGGACTTAAGAAGCTGAGAAGGGTTTTGAGAAACTGAAACAAGAAATGGAAACTCAACCCATTCTTTTGTTACCTAGTTTTGATAAGTTGTTTACAGTGGAATGTGATGCCAGTGGAGCTGTAGTAGGAGGAGTGCTAAGCCAAGAAGGCAGGCCTATAGCTTTATTTAGTGAAAATCTCAACAAAGCTAAGAAGAATTATTCTACCTATGACCTAAAACTTTATGCTTTAGTATAGTCACTTAGGAAGTGGAGGCATTATCTTCTACCTAGAGAGTTTGTAGTCTTTACTGACAATCAGACACTTAGCTATATCAACACTCAAAAGAAGTTGAGCAATAGACATTTGAAATGGATGGAATACATCCAAGCTTTCACTTTCACCATCAAGCACAAGAAGGGACAGTTGAACAAGGTGGCAGATGCACTAAGTAGAAGATTGCTGACAGTGCAAGAGATACAAGTAAAGAGAATTGGAATAGACAGTTTCAAGAATCTCTATGGGGAAGATGAAGACTTCTCAGAGGCCTACAAGGTATGTTCTGACTTTGAGAATCACTTTCATAGTCAATACTCAGAGTATGCATTGCAGAGTGGATTGTTATTCAAGGGGAATCAGTTATGTGTTCCAAGAGGATCAATGAGAGACAGTCTCATCCAGGAGAAGCACAATGGTAGTCTTAGTGGATATTTTGGTATCAACAAGACAATGGAACTAGTGCAAAGGTTCTACTATTGGCCTAAGTTTCCAAGGGATGTCAAGAGGTATATGGAGCAGTGTGTAGTGTGTATGAAATCCAAGGGAGGAGCTAGTAATGCTGGTTTATATCCACCCCTACCCATTCGTAACAGACCATGGGAGTGTGTTAGCATGGAATTTGTGGTAGGAATCCCTAAGACTAAGACAGGGTTTGATAGTGTCTATGTGGTGGTAGATAGGTTCAGTAAGATGAGCCACTTTATCCCTTGCAAGACCACCCATGATGCTAGCTATATTGCTCACCTTTTCTTCAAAGAAATTGTAAGGATCCATGGATTGCCTTTGAGCATTGTCTCAGACAAGGATGTGAAGTTCATGAGTCATTTTTGGAAGACTCTATGGAGCAGATTAGGGACCAACCTGTCTTCTGGATCAACTTACCATCCTCAAAATGATGGAAAAATAGAGGTGGTTAATAGGGTGTTAGGTAACCTTCTAAGATGCCTAACCAAGGAGTATGGAAAAACATGGGATTTAGTCATCTCACAAGAAAAATATGCATCCAAGAGGTGTGTGTGAGCTCAGGGATCTAGGAGCTATGGAGCATGGGACTGGACATGCAGAGGATTTCTCTTAGACCATGAAGGAGATTCAGGAGCAGGTGAAGAAGACAGTCATAGAGTCTACCCACAAGTTGAAAACTAAGGTGGATATGTCTAGAAAAGATCTACAATTTGCAGTAGAGGACTATGTCATGGTCCACCTCAACAAATCCAGATTGCAGAAGGGAACATCAACCAAGTTGTAGATGAAGAGAGTGGGACCATGTAAGGTGTTAGCTAAATATGGAAAGAATGCATACAAGGTGGAGCTACTTGCAGATTTAGGCATTTCACGAGTTTTCAATGTAGCTGATTTAATCAGGTATAAAGGATCAGTCACTGATATGGATTAGACTAGTATGGAGGTCTTGAAGGATGTGAGTAACATAACCTTACCTCCAAGAGACAAGATACACGTAGAGAGGATCTTGGAGTCAAGAGTGAAGAAGTCTACCCGGCATAAGGATTACATGGAACACCTCATCAAATGGAAGGATAAACCTGAATCTCAGGCTACATGGTTGGATGAATCTTAGTTCAAGAAGCAGGGTATTGATGTATCACTAGTCTCACCTCACTTTCCTTAGTGTTTTTGTAGAGAGGGGGAGAATGGTGCAAGAGCACCCATAGATTGTCTAGGAACACTTGGAACACTTTGTATTGTGGACCACTAGGCAATATACCTTTGCATTTTTGGATATGTTTAAATGAGGATCATGTTGACCATTGTTTAGTTTCAAGCATTTTTATTATCGTTTTGGTGTTTTTACTGTTGCTGGATTGAACCAGACAGTTTGAAAAACATGGAAGTTTAGTTTACTTTCCCACCGTACAAGTGGTACGGTCCCTTGGGATTGGTGGCTAGAATCCATGGATGTATATACTGTAGGAGTTAGGATCTTTGATACTACAGGAGCCAATGGTGAAGTCTTATCCTAAGCGAGCTAGAGGAGAGTCCGGCTAGGGAAGACAAGAAGGCCAAAGCACTTGATTTGTAGGGGTGAGCATTTCCTAAAAAATCATGGTGTGGAAAGGGCAGGTATAAGCCTTGCCAAGGCATAGAATGGAGGAGGAAGCTCCATCAATCCATCGGGCACAGGGAAAACTCTAATAGTTGCTATGAGGTCAAAAGAACTTAAACAAAAGGCCTAAATTGCCTATTTGAAGGTTAAGCCTATGTAGGGACAGTTGAGGGTTAAGACCTCTAGAATCTTCGAGGAATGGGCATAAGGACCAGGAACCACAAGGAAAGATTGGTATTTCTTTGGAAAACTTTGGAGAACTAACCTAATTTCTTAGAGAAAGAGGCCTAATTGGGGCTCCTAGGACTAGTAGCCTTTTTAACCCTAAATGAGGGTTGGTGGAAGCAACTAGTAAATGGAGTTAGGGGAACCCCCAAGAAGTCTAGAAGGATGGATTGTAGATAATAGAAAAATCTCCACACCCATGCAAAACTAAATCCAAGTAGCTGGAGAAGGATAGCCTTTAGGGTCGATTAAGGGCTAAGGGAAGAATTGAGAAACTTGCACCAAGGGTGGCTTGGTAGGTAGAATTAGAATGGTGGTTGGGTTGGCAAGGAGAACCAAGGGATCCTAAGCTAGAAAAAGCTCCTATAGGTTAAGGTGGTGGAGTGAGACACCATAGTGATCTTACAAGTAAGACCTAGAGCAGGAATCATGGAGTGATTCCTCCAACCCTCCCTATCACTAAATTTGTAATAGACAAGACTTTCACTTTGGAGGCATGTCGTCTAGAAACTATTGCCAACAAAACTTATGGAAATGGAAGACAGAAAAAGGGGCTTTACCCGATTCCCCTTACCATTGCTAATAGTCAAGTAACACTAATGAAAAGGGAGGAGTGAGATGTTCTCAAAATTTTCTCACCTAGGCTTGGTTCTCATTTATGATACATGGAGCTAAAATCCAGTAAGAAATCTCCTAACCATAAACCATGAAAGGTAGGATTACTTTGAACCAAGGATGAGCCCAGGCGAGGAGAGGCTAAAATGTTATATAAAATTAGAATTCATACCTTTTCATTGACCACCATAGCTCAAATTCTATGTTTGAGTGGCGGAGTACCAACATCGCATGTCGATGGGAAAGTCCCTCGAGAAGAAATTGGGATGGTCAAAAAGAAAGAACATAGATTTTTGGAGGTTCCAATAGGAAATTAAGAACCTCAGTGCCATGTATGGAGATGTTAAGCAACATGATGAGAATTTCAAAAAAAATTATAACCAAGGAGGTTGACACTATTGATAGTAATCTTGAATATGATTGAGAGGTAGGACTGAAGGAACTCCCACTCTACACCTCCCAACCTCAAGAGCCCAACATGGGAAAAAGAAAAGGGAAAGGGTCAAAATAGAAGATCTCATAGATCACAACATCCGCTAGCACCCCAACAAAAGGAAAGAGGGCCCAATGGTCCCCAAGGAGGTATGTTGTGATTGTAGAAGCCCAAGTTTCAGCAGTGTCAGCCACCAAGGAATCTAAATTTTCTAGTTCTACCCATATGAAGAGAAGACGAGTCTAGGACCTAGGTGAATGAGGAATATCAAGAAAAGGAGAATAAGAGGAAGAGTTTAGTTTTCTAGGATATTTTCCTTTAGTGGCCTAGGTAAGTTTTATGCCCACTCTTTCTTCTTCTGCATGTTTAGTTGTTCCTCCACCCTAATCTATTGAAAATATTCCTTTATTTGTGGTTTATGAGGTCCTCATTCTAGACACACCACTGTCCATATTTGATTATGAACCCTATGAATAATCCTCGCATGCCAAGCAAGCATCGTCTACATCAACTATAATTGATTCTTTAATCTCCCTATCAAGGGCCCTCATCGAAAACATCAAAGCACCCATACTACCAGTCTCACCAAACCCATCAGATATAGAGAAAGTGCCTCTTTTTCCATAAATTTCCCCTATCACTCTAATGAGTGCCCCTCCTTCTTAGTCTACATATGAAATCCCTCCTTTTTCCATGATAATTCTTCCCTTCACCTCTTCCAAACCTCACACAACCAAGGCATCCTCCTTTGTTACCGTTTTCAATCTCTCTCTAGGCGCTTTGATTGATGCATAGAGTATTGACACCATGCAAAGTATTTGAAGTTACTTGAATGCAAAAAGTAGGCTCGACAAGTAAGGAAACAAAAACTATAGATAAAGGCCATGAAAAAATGAAACTAGTTGCTTAGAAAATTGAGACTTGTTTTAATTAAGATCAAAATTCCCTATTGATTACTACCATGAGGCTGCTAGCATCCAAGTAAGAAGGAAAAATGAAATTAGAATATTATTACATTTGAGCTATGGGCCTTTATTTAAATGAGACTCTCCCACATGAAAAAAAAATTTTGGCCAAAGAAACTCAGAAGGTGGTTTACACCGAGTATGAGAATCTAGAAAAAAATTGAAGAAGCATGAGGCAGAGTTGGTAAATGTAAAAGACATGGTGGACAAGCTATAAGAAGAAATCAAAGGAAAAGATGTAGAAGTGGCCTAACTGAGGTAGTTATAGGATCAAGAAGGGGAAGAAACCAAATCACTTAAAGTAGCCCAGATTGAGTAGGATTAGCTTCATGGAGAGGTAGAGAAGTTAAAGGGTGAGATTGTTGTTGAACGTGAGACAAATATAGAGTGTCAATGCAAATAGAAGAAGATGGACAAATATATAACCAAAGTAAATGTTTTATATGATGGGATACAAAAGGAGATATAGATGTTGGATAAAAAAGAAGAGGATATTGAGAAGGAATTACATAGCACTCAATATTGAGCCTCCAAAAATCTTTAGAAGGCCTAAGAAAAAATAAAAAAGGATGAAATGAGAAAAGCATGACATCATGTCTATTTTTTATACTCATGACAAGGAGATTGGGAAGCTGAGATCTAACGTTACGAATGTCCTCCCAATAAATAGTTAGTTGGAGGAAAGCATAAAGACAAGGGAGTCCAGATTCCAATAGGAATTAGTTGCAACATAGGGATTTGTGATTCTTGTGATACTAATTAGTTAATATCCACTCATTAGGAGAGGATTATAGTTTTCGTTGTTTTCCTAAAACTAGTCTTTTAGTTTCTAAAGAATGCATCAATGTTAGATGAGAAGGTTTTCTCAATAGTTGAAAAAATTATCCACACATACATCCCCTTAGGTGGAGGAATCAGGAGGTTGATCTCAAAACTATGTAAAGCAACTGAAGAATATTTAAGAGACATTGGAATTCCTTACTGAACGGTGGCCTTGAGGAAAGAAATAAAATTCATCACCTTCCACAAGGTTGCATTGGAAAGTAAAAAATTTCAGCCAGTGTTGAATAAGAAGGTCAATGAGATGGAGTTCAAATTTTTGCTTGAATCTAGATTGCCCACCCTTTTCTCAATAGATGGAGGAATGCTAACAATCAAGCATATCATAGATGCAATCAAGCTCAAAATATAAACTTCCACATCACTCCAAAATCTAGGTCCATCACCCACTATTAAGGTAATCAAGAGGGAAATCCTTCCCTTTTCTCAACTTTACTACCACATAGGGGTGGTTTCATCAAGGTGGGGAGGGGTTTCTTTTAAATAATTCCTTGATCTAGTCAAGCGTATGAGACTCTACACACCCTCATCCTACCCACTAATGGAGATTGGAAAACCCAACATTCCACTTTCCTCAAAATATCGGAATTAACAGAGGCCTAGGTTCGTGCCTTCACAAGTGAAGGCCTCCTATGAGTCACTAAAATTGTAAAGCAATATTTTTTTGTTAACATTTTTTTGGTTTTCAGCTCTTAATTATTTTCCACTTCGAGATGAATCCATGCCCAAGGAACAAAGATATATCTTGCATAAAGGTGCAAAAATACTCCACATGGTGGATGTGTGACTTTAGATACATATAATTTTCCTTTCGAGCATGAATGGGGACACGTGTTAGATTAGTCAGGATTTTCTTCAAAGCTACTCTCACAATTTTGAAATCTCTTAATTTCATGACACATCATCTATCTTTTGAGGCAGAGTTTGTCAGAGAGCATGATGGGCATCTTAATTTTAGGGTGGAACCTTCAAGTCAGCATCATCAACCTCCATAGTTGAATGATTAAATTTTTCCAAGCCGTGTTTAAAATATGATTGTCTTTTGTTAGTGTACCTTCGCTAAAATATATCAAATCATTTAATAAAGAAATTCAGACGTAATGAGCGAGGATTGTTGTATTCTAATCAAGATATAAGATTAGATTGTAAGGTATTAGGTTGAAGCATCTAGCAATTTTTGCTTCTATAATTTTTGTGGCAATGTCCTCTTCTTCTAGCTATAGATAGGGGTTGGCAACATTGAGTTAAAATGTTCTAAAAAAATTGGCTTCAAATTTTTGTTCGAAGATAATAGACAATTTTTTAGAGAGTTCTATTCTTTTAGATGTAGGAGGGTCTTTACAAAATATTGTTTATTTCTCTTTGGTATGTTATATTTACTTCAAACTATAATCAAATTTCCATCCAACCTTTGTTTTCAATTTATATATCATAGAATTTTTATCTATTTGGGAGAAGTATTTGAAATTGTGCATGTTATGGCCTTTGTCAAATTTATTTTTTATATTTAATTCAAAACATGGTGTTAAAAGTTTTTCGTTGATAGTTCAGTAATTAATTCACATGATTTTAAGCTTCTATGTTTAATGCTACCTTTAAAAATTGGATCATTTCGGTTGAACTCTTCTATATTTTGTAAAGGGTATTGCCATTTTCTATATTATTCTATAAAAGAGGAAGGATTCTGTAAATTCTAGAATATTTATATTATTCCTTAGATTTTTTCTTATGTCTGAATGGATGTTAATGGATGCTTCCCATGGGGAGTTTTAAAAGACTTCATTGCATTTTCTCTATCTTTTGTTGCTCATTCTCTTCCCAACAATGAAGGGTATGCAAAATTTTGTGTCTATCATATCAGTTATAAGGAATATTTATGGTTTAAAGTGTTGTCAAAGTTTTAGTGCATCATAATATTTATGTTTTATTCACATTAATTTCTAACCTTTCCCCAAATATCTAAAGAAGAGTTGAATTTTGAGGTCATTCAGTGAGGCATAAATTGGTCCCCCACTTGCTAAATTTCCCATAAGGCTATTTGGAGAAGAGAAATATTTAATGATGAATAATAACCATACCAAAGCTATACCTCCTAATAACTTGGATAAGGAACCAAACAACATGAATAGTAGGATCCATGAGGTAAGAAAGGATTCATATGGTTGATACTCATGGACAAACAAGATGGCTCCATAGCCAAGCAAAGTGTGTTATGCGAGGTGGCCATATAACATATATTATAAGTGAAAAATGTAGTGTAAGGCATGCTCAAAGGAGTTTTTCTTAAGCCGTGTAAGGTCTTAACTTAGGGAAAATTGTGCCTAATGTCTCCACGAGAGGACCAATGAGAGAATAAAAGATTCATAGCTTAGGGGATGCACTACATCACATCAAGCCAAAAAGAGGAATATAATATGCCAAGAGAGATTAAGATCTTGAAGGACATCATGCCCAATGTCACCACAAAGTGAAAGATGCATCACATGAAGTAAGAAGACTACACAATGAAATATGATTTTAAAAAAGAAAAATTCCAATGTATGCCCCCACATTAAAGAAATTGCTAAAAACCATGTTGTGAGTAATCACTTTAAAATAGAAAATGATAAATACTAACAATAAAGAGTACATGAGAGCTTATTTGGAAAGGCCTATGCCAAGTCATATGTTTCCAAATAAAGTTATGTCATGAAAAGGGATGCCTGAAAAATGAAATCCCAAAAATCACATAAGGGATCCATAGATTTGAGGTTAGTAATTTTTTGCCACAATGTTTTTAGAGAGCTCGAAACTATCATCATTCCCCAAATAATCACGCAACAAGATTAATGACACAAATAGACCAAAAAAAAGGAAAAAAATTCCCTTCGGGTCAACATGAATGAAACCTAAATGTCTCAATTCCTTATGTCATCCCCAGATGGAAAACACAAGACAAAGAAAAGATAAGGAAAAAGCTTTTGGGTCAACATGGAAGAGATGTAAATTTCTTGATGTCGTGTGTCATCCCAAAAAGGAAAACATAACATAAAGAAAATATAAAGGAAAGATTTTGGGTCAACATGGAAGAGACGTAAATGTCTCGATGCCTTGCATCATACCCAAAAGGAAAACATGAGACAAAGAAAGAGATAAAGTGTTTAGGACATATAAACGAATGTAAGTAGAAATAAATGAATGCACAAAGAGAGAGATACATCAAACAAAACAGCATTAGGGATCAAATTATGTACATGCAATCCCGCACAAAACTTGGAAAATAAAATAATGAAAAAGACTAGTAAGCTGCATGAGAGTCAACCAATAGCAGGTCGTCTTCCTCCCTATCTTGTTCATCATATACGAAAGCCAAGAAACAAGCCAAAGGGATAATAACAAGTTCTAAACTAGGGTCATTAAAAAATTCAACACTATTCGTGAGAGAATTATCATTTAATCTCATAGAAGAGGAAAATAATGTATTCAATTCATTATGCACTTCTTCATCAATTTTAGCAATCTTATCATCGTTATCCAAGTTAAGTACAGTGGGAGATCGAATGATAATGTCCAAAGAATGATTTAGCTCCTATTGCGATTGCATTATACGATCTTTTTGTTGCAAGAAAGAGAGAGAATCGTCATGTATTGCTTCACTGAAGTTTGGATGTTGATTTTATTTGTTGTATTCTTCATTTAATCTTCTAGAAAGCCCACAACATATATGACTACGCTCTCTATCATTTTTTTCCTTTTAGTAAGATTATAAAGTTATGTCTGTGTAGGAATGAGTTTATCAACCATATGTTTCTTTTCTTCCCAAAGGGGAGGAATAAAAGGAACCATGGGAGGTTGTTTGATTAGGGGAAAAATAGGATCCACCCTATGTTGGGGAAAAAAGAGATGGATCACTTATTTTCCAAGACCAAATCACCTCAAATTATGCAAAATATGATGCTAAAAATAATAAGAAATGCAACCCAATTATTATAGAAACTATCAGAAATATTTTTAGAGTATAAAACACTATTTACCTAGCCAGAAAGTTATTATTTTTTATCTATGGTGAACTCATTCGCCTTCGGTGGTCAATGGGTCCTTTTAAGGTTTAATAAAATTCAGTTTAAGATCTTATACCTTGATGTCCGCACTCTTGAAATCCCAATTATGAAGTTCTAGAATCCTGTAGTTAATTTGGTAGAGCTCTTTCTATGATCTCACAATGTGGATGACAAATTTTTCAACTTTTACAACTTTGCAACTTTTCTCTAGATCTTTCTCCAACCTATAAAATTTGTAATAACCTACTCAAGTGAAAAAAATTGTTGATTTGTCAGTGAATGGGGGTTTTCCTCAGTAAAACACCTTGTAGGTAATTCAACCTGTAACTATGGATTTTTCCTGCAAGATTAAAAGGTTAGCAAAACATATGCATATTATATTAATCCACAATAATCAATGGAATGTATAGAAATAAACAAAGATATACATGAAACTATCTCACTGAAATATTTCATCCTGCATGGATGACTTCCATTGTACCTTCTAGGTTGGTGAAATGTGAAGAGTGCCCTTAGATTTTGATGAGCAACTCTATACTATGGACTAGCCCTAAGCAAGTGTTGAAGGATTTAATATGAAATGCAAGAGAAGATTAATCCTACATGCAATGATCTAAGTAGCTAAATGACTAAAACAAGACAATATTAAAACTCAAGAGAATGAAAGAGATTAAAAGATTAAAATATTAAGAGATATCCAAGATGTAAGAGATGTCAAAAATGAGGACAAAATTGGCATTTTATAGAAAATCCAATTTTGGATGGATGGATGAGATTAAAGATTGAGAAATTCCCTACAATCAATGGTCAAGAGTCAAAATGACAACTCTCAATTAGGGTTAGGGTAAGATTTCTAAATGAGTGGACAACATTTAATTTAAGAAATTAAATCAAGGATGGAGAATAGATGTGACAATGAAATGAAAATTAGTAAAATCAGGAAGATCAAGTTTGAACAAGAAGATGAGATTTGGAAAATCAATAATTTTAGCAATTACTTGATTTATAGAAGAAGTGGAAGTTAACCATGTGAGACCATTTTAAATAAATTGTTTTATTTAAAATAAGGGAAATGTCAAATAAGGCAATTAAATAATTAAAAATAGTTATTTCATTCAGAGAATGGGCCGAATAATGAAATAAATTAATAAATCTATTTAATTATAAGAAAAGTCTAGAATTGTTGACATATTAAATAAATGAGATGTATTTATTGAATAATTAGGAAGACATAAGTGGCAAAGATTAATTAAATAAATTGAGAAATTTATTTAATTAAGAGAAGAATTTAGATACTTAGTGATGTATTAAATAAATAAATGAGATCTATTTATTTAATAATCATGAAGAATAAAAAGACATGAATTAATTAAATAAATATGAACTATTTAATTAATAGTCAAAGGTGGGCCACAAACATAATTAAAATGTCATAATTATGCTAGGACGGAAGTGGTAAAATAGAGCTTGCAAGCCTAGGTCATATTTATGTGTCTACATTTGCCCCTCTTTGTCATAATGCAACTTATCATGCTACAACAAAGAAAACAAGTCAAAACTATGCCAAAACAAAGGTATAGAGTGCATACGCCCTCTCGGGAAATTTTTTGAATTTTGGCTCGAGGTCAGAAAAATTTGGAAAGTGTCCCAATTAGTCAATTTGATGACCAAAAAAACAATGGCATGATTAGTTTTGAATATGGAGGACATTAAGCTAGAAAAAATTCCAGTCAAAGGTGGTCAAATGAGCCTCAAATACAAACCCATTAGGTCAAACCCTAATTCTCAACCTATAAATAAGTTGAAAAAGCAAAACCTAGTGTCATTTTCACAATTGCTATTTAGAGATTTTGGAGAGTAGAGCATGAGGAGACGATGGTGATTCTAGTGACTGCACACCATGGCAACTGTGTGAGGATATTTCGACAGCCCAAGGGCGCAGAGGCACTGGCAAGTACCCTATCCAAACTTTAATTTTTTCAATTTTAATGCATTTATTAGGGTTTAGGGGGGAAAAAAAATGTGTTGCAACACAAATGATGTCACGTAAACCACAAATGCCTTTGCCTTTGATGCATTTGATTGTGTTGTGACACAAGTGCAATGGGTGGGCAAGTTAGGGTTTCAAAATGCACAAGTGATAGGGAAAACAACGCATGTGTCAAAATGCGACGCAAACGGGGTGGTGAGCAACACAAGTGCGAGTTCCAGACACAATCGCCTTGCCAAATGATGAAATTTTCCTATCAAAAGATGCAATCCTTGTATAGGTTCATAATTGTTAGGTGGAATAGTGCATCTGCAAATTTGTGATGCAACCGTGAAATACAAAGCCGCATGTGACCTCGTGCTATGCAATTGTAGTCAATGCAACACAATCACTATTGACCAAGGTTGACTAGAGTTGACTTAGTGTAGACCCTTTTTTCAGATGCATTTTTGGTTTTTGAAATAGTAGTAATGTGTTGAATTGCTAATTCATGTGTGGTAACCCTTGTTTTTGCATGTGCAGAGATGATTAGTACCTATTTATAATCAAGAGTTTAGACCTGATACTTATGCTTTTAGAGATCGGCTGAGTGACAGGGAGAGACAATGGTTGATGTGATTGGGGTTGTATTATGTCACTTATATGCCCATTATTCAAGAAAATAGGGGATTACTGATGACGCTCTGTGAGAGATGGCATTCAGAGAATTTTTCCTTTCATTTACCTAAAAGAGAGGCTATCATTACCCTGGAGGATGTGTATCATATTTTGTGCATCTTGATCAAAGGGGAGAGAGTAGTATATGATCCACATAGAAGGAAATAGGCCCTAGGAGAGATTTATGAGGATGCAAATGGTACCGGTTTAGGTATCCATGGATATGAGATTGAGTGGGATTCCATGCTTATGAATTTGATTGTCAAGGTGTTGATTCTTGATTGTCGTGGACACGAATCTCCCATAGGATTGGGAGATGTACTAGTGCGCATGCGTGCATAGAGGACAGTGTTAATGGATGTTAATAGATGCTTCCCATGGGGAGTTTTAAAAGACTTCATTGTATTTTCTCTATATTTTGTTGCTCATTCTCTTCCCAACAATGAAGGGTATGCAACATTTTGTGTCTATCATATTAGTTATAAGGAATATTTATGGTTTAAAGTGTTGTAAAAGTTTTAGTGCATCATAATATTTATGTTTTATTCACATTAATTTCTAACCTTTCCCCAAATATATAAAGAAGAGTCAACTTTTGAGGTCATTCAGTGAGGCATAAATTGGTCCCCCACTTGCTAAATTTCCCATAAGGCTATTTGGAGAAGAGAAATATTTAATGATGAATAATAACCATACCAAAGCTATACCTCCTAATAACTTGGATAAGGCACCAAACAACACGAATAGTAGGATCCACGAGGTAAGAAAGGATTCATATGGTTGATACTCATGGAAAAACAAGATGGCTCCATAGCCAAGCAAAGTGTGTTATGCAAGGTGGCCATATAACATATATTATAAGTGAAAAATGTAGTGTAAGGCATGCTCAAAGGAGTTTTTCTTAAGTCGTGTAAGGTCTTAACTTAGGGAAAATTGTGCCTAATGTCTCCAAGAAAAGACCAATGAGAGAATAGAAGATTCATAGCTTAGGAGATGCACTACATCACATCAAGCCAAAAAGAGGAATATAATATGCCAAGAGAGATTAATCTCTTGAAGGACATGACACCCAATGTCACCACAAAGAGAAAGATGCATCAAATGAAGTAAGAAGAGTACACAATGAAATATGATTTTAAAAAAGAAAAATTCCAACGTATGCCCCCACATTAAAGAAATTGCTAAAAACCATGTTGTGAGTAATTACTTTAAAATAGAAAATGATAAATACTAACAATAAAGAGTACATGAGAGCTTATTTGGAAAGGCCTATGCCAAGTCATATGTTTCCAAATAAAGTTATGTCATGAAAAGGGATGCCTGAAAAATGAAATCCCAAAAATCACATAAGGGATCCATAGATTTGAGGTTAGTAATTTTTTGCCACAATGTTTTTAGAGAGCTCGAAATTATCATCATTCCCCAAATAATCACGCAACAAGATTAATGACACAAATAGACCAAAAAAAAGGAAAAAAATTCCTTTCGTGTCAACATGAATGAAACCTAAATGTCTCAATTCCTTACGTCATCCCCAGATGGAAAACACAAGACAAAGAAAAGATAAGGAAAAAGCTTTTGGGTCAACATGGAAGAGATGTAAATTTCTTGATGTCGTGTGTCATCCCAAAAAGGAAAACATAACAGAAAGAAAATATAAAGGAAATATTTTGGGTCAACATGGAAGAGACGTAAATGTCTCGATGCCTTGCATCATACCGAAAAGTAAAACATGAGACAAAGAAAGAGATAAAGTGTTTAGGACATATAAACGAATGTAAGTAGAAATAAATGAATGCACAAAGAGAGAGATACATCAAACAAAATAGCATTAGGGATCACTTTATGTACATGCGATCCCACACAAAACTTGAAAAATAAAATAATGAAAAAGACTAGTAAGGTGCATGAGATCCAACCAATAGCAGGTCGTTTGCCTCCCTATCTTGTTCATCATATACGAAAGGTAGGAAACAAGCCAAAGGGATAATAACAAGTTCTAAACCAAGGTCATTCCAAAATTCAACACTCTTCGTGAGAGAATTATCATTTAATCTCAGAGAAGAGGAAAATAATGTATTCAATTCATTATGCAATTTTTCATCAATTTTAGCAACCTCATCATCATTATCCAAGTTAAGTACAATGGGAGATCGAATGATAATGTCCAAAGAAGGTTTTAGCTCCTATTGCAATTGCGTTATAGGATCTTTTTGTTGCAAGAAAGAGGGAGACTCATCATGTATTGCTTTAGTGAAGTTTGGATGCTGATTTTATTTGTTGTATTCTTCATTTAATCTTCTAGAAAGCCCACAACATCTATGCCTATTCTCTCTATCATTTTTTTTCCTTTTAGTAAGATTATAAAGTTATGTCTATGTAGGAGCAAGTTTATCAAACATATGTTTCTTTTCTTCCCAAAGGGGAGGAATAAAAGGAACCATGGGAGGTTGTTTGATTAGGGGAGAAATAGGATCCACCCTATGTTGGGGAAAAAAGAGATGGATCACTTATTTTCCAAGACCAAATCACCTCAAATTATGCAAAATATGATGCTAAAAATAATAAGAAATGCAACCCAATTATTATAGAAACTATCAGAAATATTTTTAGTGTATAAAACACTATTTACCTAGCCATAAAGTTATTATTTTTTATCTATGGTGAAATCATTCACCTTCGGTGGTGAATGGGTCCTTTTAAGGTTTAATAAAATTCAATTTAAGATCTTATACCTTGATGTCCATGCTCTTGAAATACCAATTATGAAGTTCTGGAAGCCTATAGTTAATTTTGTAGAGCTCTTTCTATGATCTCACAATGTCGATGTCAAATTTTTCAACTTTGACAACTTTGCAACTTTTCTCTAGATCTTAATCCAACCTATAAAATTTGTAGTAACCTACTAAAGGGTAAAAAATTGTTTATTTGTCAGTGAATGGGGGTTTTCCTCAGTAAAACCCCTTGTAGGTAATTAAACTTGTAACTATGGATTTTTCCGGCAAGATTAAAAGGTTAGCAACACATGCATATTATATTAATCCACAATAATCAATGGAATGTATAGAAATAAACAAAGATATACATGAAACGAGCTCACTCAAATCTTTCATCCTGCATGGATGACTTCCATTGTACCTTCTAGGTTGGTGAAATGTGAAGAGTTCCCTTAGATTTTGATGAGAAACTCTATACTGTGGACTAGCCCTAAGCAAGTGTTGAAGGATTTAATATGAAATGCAAGAGAAGATTAATTCTACATGCAATGATCTAAGTAGCTAAATGACTAAAACAAGACAATATTAAAACTCAAGAGAATGCAAGAGATTAAAAGATTAAAATATTAAGAGATATCCAAGATGTAAGAGATGTCAAAAATGAGGACAAAATTGGCATTTTATAGAAAATGCAATTTTGGATGGACGGATGAGATTAAAGATTGAGAAATGCCCTACAATCAATGCTCAAGATTCAAAATGACAACTCTCAATTATGGTTAGGGCAAGATTTCTAAATGAGTGGACAACATTTAATTTTAGAAATTAAATAAAGGATGGAGAATAGATGTGACAATGAAATGAAAATTAGTAAAATTAGGAAGATCAAGTTTGAACAAGAAGATGAGATTTGGAAAATCAATAATTTTAGCAATTACTTGATTTATAGAAGAAGTGGAAGTTAATCATGTGAGACCATTTTAAATAAATTTTTATTTAATTTAGAGAATGGGCCGAATAATTAAATAAATTAATAAATCTATTTAATAATAAGAAGAGTTAAGAATTGTTGACATATTAAATAAATAAGATGTATTTATTTAATAATTAGGAAGACATAAGTGACAAAGATTAATTAATTAAATTGAGAAATTTATTTAATTAGTAGAAGAATTTAGATAGTTAGTGATGTATTAAATAAATAAATGAGATCTATCTATTTAATAACCATGAAGAATAAAAAGACATGAATTAATTAAATAATTATGAATTATTTAATTAATAGTCAAAGGTGGGCCACAAACATAATTAAAATGTCATAATTATGTTAGGATGGAAGTGGTAAAATAGAGCTTGCAAGCCTAGATCATAGTTATGTGTCTACATTTGCCCCTATTTGTCATAATGCAACTTATCACGTTATGACAGAGAAAACAAGTCAAAACTATGCCAAAACAAAGTTACAGAGTGCCTATACCCTCTCAAGAAATTTTTTGAATTTTGGCCCGAGGTCAGAAAAATTTGGAAAGTGTCCTGATTAGTCAATTTTATGACCATATAAACAATGGCATGATCGGTTTCGAATATGGAGGACATTAAGCTAGAAAAAATTCCAGTCAAAGGTGGTCAAATGAGCCTCAAATACAAACTCATTAGTTCAAACCCTAATTCTCGACCTATAAATAAGTTGAAAAAGAAAAACCTAGTGTCATTTTCACAATTTCTATTTAGAGATTTTGGAGAGTAGAGCATGAGGAGATGATGCTGATTCCAATGACTGCGCACCATGGCAACCGTGTGAGGATATTTCGACGGCCCAAGGGAACAGAGGCACTGGTAAGTACCCTATCCAAACTTTAATTTTCTTGATTTTCATGCATTTATTAGGGTTTAGGGGGGAAAACAAATGTGTTGCAACACAAATGATGTCACATAAACCATAAATGCCTTCGCATTCGAAGCAATTTAGTGCATTGTGACGCAAGTTAAATGGGTGGGCAAGTTAGGGTTTAAAAATGCACAAGTGATAGGGAAAACAATGCATGTGTCAAAATGCGACGCAAACGAGGTGGTGAGCAATGCAAGTGTGAGTTCTAGACACAATCGCCTTGCCAAATGACGTAATTTCCCTATTGAAAGATGCAATCGTTGTATAGGTTTACAATTGTTAGGTGGAATGACGCATCTGCAAATTTGTGATGCAACCGTGAAATGCAAAGCCGCATGTGACTTAGTGCCATGCAATTGTAGTTAATGCAATGCAATCACTGTTGACCAAGGTTGACCAGAGTTGACTTAGTGTAGACTCTTTTTTCAGATGCACTTTTGGTTTCTTAGATAGTAGTAATGTGTTGAATTGCTAATTCATGTTTGGTAACCCTTGTTTCTGCATGTGCAGAGACGATTAGTACCTATTTATAATGAAGAGTTCAGACCTGCTACTTATTCTTTTAGAGATTAGTTGAGTGAAAGGGAGAGACAATGGTTGATGCGACTGGGGTTGTATTATGTCACTTATATGCCCATTATTCGAGAAAACAGGGGATTACTGATGACGCTATGTGAGAGATGGCATTCAGAGAATTTTTCCTTTCATTTACCTACAGGAGAGGCTACCATTACCCTAGAGGATGTGTATCATATTTTGTGCATCTTGATCAATGAGGAGAGAGTAGTATATGATCCACATAGAAGGTGGTAGGCCCTAGGAGAGATTTATGAGGATGCAGATGGTACCGGTTTAGGTATCCATGGATATGAGATCGGGTGGGATTTTGTGGTTGACCACTATGCATGATGGGATTCCATGATTATGACTTTGATTATCGCGGTGTTGATTCTTGATCATCATGGACATGAATTTCCCATAGGATTGGGAGATGTACTAGTGTGCATGCATGCATAGAGGATAGTGTTTGCTTGGGGGCCCTAATTTTTGAACATATTGTATCATCAGCTACATGAGGTTGTGTATCAAGAGGGTCAGAGCATCAACTATGGTACCACTTTACTTATGATCTGGGCATGGGAGCACATTCCTGTCTTCCTCCCACCAATACAGATTCAGTAGTTGGGCAACGACATGCCCTATGTTTACCTATATGCTAGTTCAGTTATTCATACCTTATGGGACACACTAGGTACTGGTGAAATCAGATTGACACATTGGTTAGCCTTGTCTAGAGGTCATACATAGATTGTGCCTAGTGGTCGAATGAGGACGACCATATTTCCTTTTGCAAATAGTTCAGATACCTGATTGGCCACATAGTGTAGAGTCAGCATATCATTGAGATGTACCTATCCTAGAGGGTACTATGAAAGTTTGGTGAGCAACAGGTTGTGCTAGTTGGGATGACAAAGTATGCATGGTCTTCCAGGGAAGACCATATGGGGGCCACCGATAGCAGTGGCAGTGGCAAAGTAGTAGATAGACAGCTCAACTAGACATAAGTGGGGGTGGAGGGGAGGTGCAGTAGATGAAATGAAATCTGTTGAGTATGAAACCTAGTGGGAGGTTCACAGGCCTATTATGTTGACAGACCTAGATGGTTTAGCTCCCATTGATCACCGATCAGTCATTCCTCGGGTGAAGAGGGGAGTTTAGGGGGGAAAAGATGGTGGTCGGGGTGATGGGGGGAGAGGTGGGGGAGATGGTGGATGGGGTGATGGAGGGAGAGGTTGGGGTAGCTGGGGAGATGAAGGGGGTGGTAGGGGGGTGTGAGGAGGCACTGTAAGAGAGTCATACAAAGAGTGGGTAGCACACTATTGTCACCTATTCTGGAGGAGGGTGAGGAGGTAGTGCAACTAGGTGGGCAAGAGGCGAAGTTCCAAGGAGAGGAGGTGGAGGTGGAGGTCAGAGGCAAGGAGGCTAGAGGAGAGGAGGAGGTTGATGTTATGGATGAGGAGGCTAGAGGAGAGGGAGAGCAACCAGAGGATGATATTTTTGCTGAGCACCATCCTCTTGGAATTGATGTGGAGGAGGTTCGAGGAGAGGAGGTGAGGGAGGATGATAGGGAGGAGGAGGATGAGGCCAAGAGGATCCTATAAGAGTGGATGATTGAGGGAGATGAGGAGGGGTAGAGGCCACCCATTTTTTTGATGGATGCCACTAGGGATCAGAGGATTGTAGATCTTCAAAGCACATTAGATGTGGCCTTGTCTCAGAAAAAGGCCTAGCAAGCTCAATTGGAGGTAGTGAGGGTAGAGCGAGACCCAACTGTAATTCAATGACAAGAGTCAAACAGATGGATGACCGAGTTTGCACAGTTGTTGACACGACCGTCAGGTGATATGGCCAGAGAGTTGGCCAAGATGGCCAAGAGGAGAGGCCGATACAAATTGTTAGATGAGAAGGTTGTTCCAATAGAGAGACAAGACCTAGGATTGTCCAGATCCTACAATAGGATAGGTAGCAGGACACAGAACCACAATAACAATAGGTCACATAGCATCAGTCATATGAGTGCTAGGGGTCGACCTCATCTAGGCAGTCATCAGGTCACAGGTCTCATAGTTCCCATAAACATTCATCAAGCCACAACCAAAGGTCAGGGCACAACCATAGATAAGTGTCATCAGGACACTAGACAAGGCAGAGCCAACCTCCTATCATCGAGCCTTTGGAATCTCAAATTTAGGCTTAGGACACCATGCCCATTTAGGTTACCTTTCATCTAAGGAGTCAACAACAACTGCCTCACGGGTCACCTTCATGGGATGGAGGGGCACAACATAGGATTTGATCTTTGTTATTTGTATGGGACATTGTATATATTAATACTCGAGCCTCAGAGCTCCATTTTTGGGATATCCTATGATTTCATCTTGTCACATGATATTATTTTTGAGGCTATATATAGGAGATGCTTTTGGATGCAAACTATATGATTTTATGTGTTAGGATGTTGTATGCCTTATTTGATGTGATGTGATACATTTATGTATTTTGAGATGTATGGATATCGTGCTTTATGGCTATGGATATCGTGATGAATATGTTCATGTATGTATGTATTGTGCAATGTATGAAGATATGATTCCTATATGTTAATGCAAATGATGGTTATCATGTATGCTAGATGGATGGATGTACATGATAGTTTCATGCAATGTGAATTATGGTATTTGATTTATGCAAATGTGGAATGTGAAGATGAAATTCTCATATGATAATGTATGCATCTATGTTTTTTGTTTGTATGTTATAGGATGTCATCAGAGGACAAGAGAATAAAAGATGAAGATGGACGTTAGTGTAGAGAAAGATATGCATGTTAGTGCAGAAACAAAAAATCCTTCAACACTTTCCATAGTACTATAATAGTTGTTGCTCCTAATCATCACTGGGTGAAAATGTCATGATGGCCAACAAACACTATGATATGATATAGATCAATAGTGTGCAAGGTTGAACCATCACGTAGATTAACAGTCATAGACAAGGATGATCATGACTCATACAAGGAACACTATTGGCCCTAGTCATTTTGTCATAATCAACTGTAGACAGATAAGACTAGTCATGGGACATTGTTGCTTCTCTAAATCCTAATGTCAGGACATCCTCAAGAAACTAGCCACATGATAGTTGACAATAGACAATAAAATCATCGTACTACGTCATTGTTCCTCTAAATCCTGAAGTTCAATCATCCTTGAGAAACTAGTAGTAGGATGATCATCATGATACATCATGGTTCTTCTAATGTAAAGAACCAATATCATGATAATCATCAAAAATATAGAATAGTGTTTTCCAAGTGTTTGCCAATTGAAAAAATTGTCAAGTGTTAAAAATGCCAAGTTTTTTAATGTTGAAATGCCAAAGTTGACGAGGTTTGATTTGCAAAATGTCGAGTGATACTAGATTCAGGAAGGACACATCCTGAATGACATTGATATCAAGAGGATCGATTCTTAGAGTTAGGAGAATCCATCAAAATGCTAGATGATGATGATAATGCTTGGGAAGGACACATCCAAAAGCATGAAGAAAATAAAAAGATTTGCTTCTCAGAAGGACACGTCGGAAGAAGAACCCAAAATTTTGACAGGTTGATTTGTCTTGATAGAGTTTGAATACATGCCATTGCTCACATGTTGATTTGATCAAAATGTTGATGAAACAGATCGCCGATAGATTGTCTACTCATGATTGATAAAATATTTTCTTGATTTGAAGATAATTTGATGTGTATGAAAGTGTAGTGTCATGAACCTTAATGGACTGACCTAGTGTAGCCTTGGGGGCTCATCGATTGATGGTCTTGCCAACATCATGCACTTAGAGACTTCATAGTTTGACATGGCCAATGACCTTGTTTGAAGGAAAAAATATTGAACCATGATTTTATTTTGATAAACCTAGAAGGACCAACCTAATGTCTTGGGGATGCAAAGATGAATCTTGCCAACGTAGAAAATGTGCAAAGACAACGTAGTTCAGAACAGGACAAAGATTGACTAACATGATTGACTTGACATGATGAAACAAACTTGACTCTATTTTTGAGATTTTTGACACTTTTTGAATGTTTTTGTATTTTATCCATGACATTTTTCAATTTTTAGGTCTTTTTCCAAGACTTTTTAGGATTTTTATGACTTTTTTCAAGACTTTTTAAGATTTTTTTTTCTCAAGACTTTTTTAGATTTTTAGGATTTTTTCAAGACTTTTTATGAATGTCAGATCATGTGTGAAACCCACTCTAATTACATGATAAAGTTCTTTCCCCCAGATAGGTCAAGGATTATCTAGTCCAAATGATATGTAAATAGGAAAATGTCGGACAAAAGACAAGGATATGCAAGGGGTGATGTCAACCAATGCTAGCCATGGATAGAATTGACATGACTTATGAAAAATGTCATGAATGTGTCAGGTTTTCATGATTATGCAAAGTGGATAAAGTTTTATTAGAGTAACAGTAGATGGTGAGGCAACGATTGACTACACATGGCGCCTCTTTGCCAGGTTTTCACAACGGTACCTATCCAAAGCACCTGTTTGCCAGGTTTTCACTATTGGACAAATTTATTTATTTATACTATTTTTTCCATTTTTTGATTTTTTTGTCTTCACCAACACATATTTGCCAGGTTTTAATCAAGGGATGATTTTTTTCTTATTTTTCATTTTTTTTGTATTTTTAGGTTTTTAGCCAAGCTCTCTGATGCTATGCATAGAACTTTCACAGATGTAGGTTGTTGATGGGTTCTGTCAACTATTCTCCATCAGGTGTGGCCAAATGATAATCTCCAAAATTGAATGATGCAATAATAATATAAGGACTGAGCCAATTAGGCTCAAAATTTCTAGGCTTTTCACGGTCAACTTGATTTCTTGGATTTTGCATGAGGAACAAGTCACCAATTCCAAATTTTCTCACCATCACTCTTTTATTATAGCTCCTACAAAGAAAATTTTGATATGCCTTCAAGTGATTCCAATAATTTTGTCATCTTTCTTGTAACATTTCTAGCTCATGCAGGCGATATTGTTTTTACTCTTCATCATCGATCGTTCCCTTCAAGGAGACTTAGAGAGAAGGAATTTTGACCTCGATGGGAAATATGGCCTCAGATCCGTAGACAAGGGAAAATGGAGTGGCTCTTGTGGGTGTATGAATGTTGGTTCGGTAAGCCCCATAAGGTAATTTTGAGTTGTAGGTGCCAATCTCAACCAGCATCATTGACGGTCTTCTTAAGAATTCAAAGAATTGTTTTATTTGATGCCTCAGCTTGACCATTTCCCTGTGGATAATATGGGGTGGAGAAATTATGGTTGATGTGGAATCACTCAGAAAGTTCATGAACATCCTAATTTCTGAATGGACAACCGTTATCCGTGATGATGGACTACGGAACACCATACCGATAGATGAAATAATTTAGGATAAAATTAGATATTTTATTACTAGTGATGTAAGTGAGGGGGATGACTTAAATCCACTTAGTAATGTACTCAGTGGCAATGATTCTGAATTTATGGCCATTAGAGGAGGATGGATGGATCTTTCCCATGAGTTCAAGTCCCCATTGTGCGAAGGGCCATGGATTAGTGATCGGTCTCATCTCATGTGTACGTGCATGGACTAGGTCGTTGTGTACCTAAAATTTCCAACATGTTCTACAAATTGAAGATTATCTTTTTCTAGTGTTGGCCAATAGTATCCAAGTCTTGTGACTCTCCTAGCGGAAGTTGGGCCACTTGAATGAGATCTGCATATACTCTCATGCACTTCTCATAAATATTTTTGGGCTTCATCAGTATCGAGACAATGAAGAAGGGTGTTATCAAAGCCATGGTAGTATAGGGTGTCACTAATGATGGTGTGTTGGGTGGCTTTTTGGATGAAGGATTTTCTCTGATTATTGGATAGGTTGGGTGGTAGGGTTTGGGACTTCAGATAATCATAGATGTCTCAATACCAAGGTGAACTAGGACTGAAAAATTTGCAGACCATTTCCGACTTTGGAATGTTATATGCAGGCATCAATAGCTATTCCACTAAGAACTTAAATTGTGACACATTTTTGGGGATGTCTAAGAGAGATCCAATAGTTGACATGGCATCAATTTATTTATTTTGTGTCCTTTGGATTTGTTCAAAAGAAATCATACTGAAATATGTCATGAAGCTATCAACCATCCACTTGTAAGGCATTAAGTTTTCATCGTTCACCTGGTTGATAACCAATTAAGAGTCTTTGAAAACTAATGCTGTTTGAATTTTCCATTTAATTGCCATTTTGAGTCTTGTGACCACTTCTTCATATTCTACAATGTTATTAGTAGAAGGGAAGGCGATCCAAAATTCCTTAGGAATTGAATCCCATTGCAGTGTGATGAACAAGATACCAGCTCCTAAGTTGTGACCATTATGAGACCCGTCAAAATACAGTTTCCATGGTGATGTAGGCTCTGCATGAAAGATAGACTCATCAAGAAAATCAATTATTAGTGGATGAGTTCCTTGGGTGGGTCCATCTACAAGTTGATCTGCTATTACCTACCCTTTTACTGCCTTGTTCTCAATGCATTGTTTGTCATACTCACTCAAAATCATGACCCTTTTTGCTATCCGGCTTGTCAATGCTGCTCGACTTAGGAGATATTTTACTGGATCAATCTTAGCTTTTAGGTGTGTTTGGTGATTCAACGTGTAATGTCTTAGTTTTTGTGTTGCAAAGACAACTGTGAGATAGGCACATTCCATAGATGTGTAATTAAGTTCATATCCAATCAATGTACAACTGATATAATATATGGCTCTTTCTTTTTTCTCATCGTCATTTTGTGCCACTAATGCCCCCAATGCATTTACAGTTGCAGAGACATATAGGATCAATGGCTTGCCTTCAATGTGCAGCATTAGGATAGGTGGTGTCAATAGATATTCTTTGATTTATTCAAAAAAAATTTGGCATTTGTCTGTCCATACAGAGGGGATACTTTTGTGTAACAGGTATTGAAATGGTTGACAGTTGTCTGCCAACTCTATGATGAAGGGTCAGATGGACTGCACTCTTCCCTGAAGTGTTCTCAACTTGTTGATTCCTTTTGGGGGAGGCATGTCTAGAATTTCTTTCATTTTAGTAGGATCAAATTCTATGCCTCTCCGTGACACTATGTAGCCCAATAGTTTTCATGAAGTAACCCCAAAGACACATTTGTTTAGGTTCAAACGAACCTTGTAATCTTCTAGCCATCTAAAAAAAATTGTCTAGGAGCTTGAGATGATCCTTCCATGTCAAATATTTGGCCAAGAGTTCATCCACATAATATTCCATTAGGATATGTATCATGTCATGAAATATTGTTTTCACAGCTCTTTCATATGTGGCACCTACATTCTTTAAGCCAGAAGGCATGACAATTCAACAGTATGTTCCCCATGGGCATATGAATGTAATTTTATGTTGATCCTCAGGTGCAGTATGGATTTGGTTAATGCTTGATAAACCATCCATGAGAGACAACATCTCATACCTTGGTGTGAGATCAACAATCATGTCTATATTCGGAAATGGGAAATCATATTTTGGAAAAGCCTTATTTAAATCTCTGAAATCCGTACAGATGCAAATTTTTCCATTTGGCTTTGTGACATGGACAATGTTAGATATCCAGTCAGCATAGTCTATTGATCCTATGAATCTAGCATCCAGTAACTTCTTTAGTTCAACCTTTACAAGTACTGCAATCTATGGATGCATTTTCCACAATTTTTTTTTACTAGTTTGATACCTGAAATTAAAGGAAGATGGTGCAATACCAATTCTAGATGTAGGCCTAGCATGTCAGCATAGGGCCATGCAATGTTAACTTTCCTTTCTATGAAGAATTGTTGGAATTTAGGTTTTTCTTCTTCTGACAATGATGCAGCCAAGAAATCCATTTTGGGATTCTCTTGTGTAGCTATGTTAACTTCTATGGTGTCTTTGATAAGCATTTCCAATTTTTCCTATGTTACAGGAAGAAATTCCAATCCTCCATCCTTAGGCACCTCAGAGAGGTTTTCACCTTCAAATACATCCTTTATTTTTACGATTTTATTGTCAGAAGGTGCGTTGCATTTTTCACCTAAAGAGCATTTAATTTTCTATCTTATTCTTTGTATTTCTACAATTGGAGTATTGCATAGTCTCCCCGAAGTAAGCTGCACAATCTAGGTCAATAGAAAATCCTACTTTGTGATCACCCCAAAAAATTCCCTCATAGAGTCCCATGAATTCTACAATGGCCTCATCATTCTGAAAAGTATCCATAGACGGTGGCTCTTGTTGGTACCAGTTAATGAGTTGTGGGTAAACAAGGGAATCCCATTGTCAGTGTTGGTAAAGGATGGGTAAGATGCGGAAAGAACACAAATTGAGGCCTCAAGTGTGAAGGTGAAGTTTTCAATTTCAACTTTCATGTCAGATTCAATGGATGGACCATATTCAGATTCAGATGAGTTCTATTCATAGTCATAATAGAGGATAAAACTATTAGCATCATGACTAGTGGCTAGTAGTTCAAATGCATGGGGAGTAGGTTTAGGCATATCCGGCTCATGGGTGGGCTTGAGAATGGGGTGGGATAATTCATATGTTGCCGACGATAATTTAAGTTTTTCTGGATCCCAAGAAATGCTTACCCATTCCTTATTTTTACAATGGAGGTCAATAGGATCAATGTTGTATTCCTGTAAGAATATTTCTTCAAAAGGGAGTTGGCCATGTTCTAGGAATATTTTGTCAATATCATAGATACTCAAGGTTTTCTCAAATCCCCATTCCCATTCATTAGAGTCAGTTTCGGTAAGGAATTCTTCACTTGTCTCGATACTTTTTGGAGCCATTACGTTCTCACTTGAAATTTCATAGGTACGTTGATCATCAGTTCTAATTTGGTCAAACCATAGCCTTATGTACCTTGGTCTTGCAAAAATAATGATAGGTTCTCTCCTTCCATTGTTTTATTTTCTAGGGCCACTTGTGCCATCAAAACCTAGTGCCTTGCATATGCCATAGCCTTTTCCATAGAGATGCACTAATAGTGGAGGTAATCTTTCTGGGTCTTTTTAGATTCAGTCAACTATGTGGATAATTTCTTCATCACTCATGTCTCCTCATAGTGTGAATACTCTTTTTGGTGGAACCTTGAAAGTTGTTTTAGGCTCGACTGCAAAACAAGGTCGACCATAGACTTTAAGTGGCTTAGGTATTATGGTGATATAGTAAGCCTTATTCCATTTGAACTATCCACAACTAAGGTCTTGGATCTGAAGGTCATTACTTGGTATGAAGGTTGAGGAGGATGGTGTAGCAGAAGTCGATGGAATTTATAGGGATGATTTGGTGACTGCAGATGAGTCAATATATTTTGAAGAGGTGGAAGCTGAGGCTTCCCGATTGATGGGTACTTGGTTCTCAGCAGTGGCTCTAAGATTGGTACAGTATTGAAATGGAAAAACCACACATCCATCATAGAAGCCAAGAGCTTTAACCAATTTTAAAGAGAAGATGTTCAATTCGGCTCTGCCATCTACTAGGACTCGTCTAACCTTATGCTTATGGAGAAAAACGTCAATATGAAGGGCATCATTATGAGATGATTTGGGTGAGGAATAGTCAATGTCCAAAAAGGTAATGTTGTGAGGCGAAGTCAAATATCCGACTATAGTTTCCAAATGGTTGACATCAATGTTGTTTGAGACAGAAGACTCTTGCAGTACTTTATCCAAGATGGCCTTATGTGCGGTGAGATGCAAAGCAATTCAAGGATGGAGATTTGAGCGGGTGTTTTGTTCAATTGCTCGATAAGGTTAAAATCTAGATTTGGTTTCAATTGCTTGACAGATGGATGAGGTATGGTAATCTTGGGTTGACAAGCAGAGGGACCTGAGATGGTGACCTTGCCTTCACGTGTAGTAACCTTGCATTCTAGGGCCTTTTAAATAGTAATGGTATTGACACATTTATCTTCATCAACAAAGTGAATATTGTAAATGATCATACCACTAGAATAATTGAAGGCAGGATGAACGTGATTGGCTTGATTATTGTTATTCTTTGTGCCAGATGAGGAGGGGTTACCAGAACCATGATCTTGCAGTAAGTTCACATGGATTGTATAATCTGAATTAGATGCAAATGGTTGACCTCCTAATGCAATGGTATGGTTTTCAATAAGGTCTTGCACAATATTTCCTAATTGATGGAAAGAGGAAGTTTGATACCCTTTGACATAGTGGTAATCACAAAATGCATTATCATCCCACCATGATGGCTTGAACTGACTAGGGTCATATGGTTTAGGTTCTTCCAAAGTTATGACACTATTTTGGATAATTTTCTTCAAGACAATTTCGATAGGCTCACCCAAGGGGGTGTATGTGCATTTTGGAAATTTTTGTGGTTGATGTGGCTACCTTTGATTAGATTGAGCAGGTTTATTTTGAATAGCATTTACAATTGGTGTCGATGTAGTCACAAGTGCATTTTTTATTTTGAAATCCTTTGATGGTGAGTACATGACCTATTGCATTGATAGTTTTCGCATCAACGACACCATCATTGGTGATGTGTTTATTCTTAACCCAATATTTGGTTTTGTCATTGGAAGCACTTGGGTTAGTGTTTGTGGTGGTGTTTATTATTTTTTCCACCATATTTTAATTATCCTTTCGCGATCAAAGCTTTTTCAAGTTGAACACCTTTTTCAACTAGGTCAACAAAGGTGGTACAACAATGGACTTGTAAGCTATATCTTAGAGGTCCTAGGATATTTTGTACAAACATGGTCACTTTCCCCTTTTCAGGTATTTCTACCGGACATCTACTTGCTAATGTTCTCCATCTTTGAAATAATGGGATAAAAGTCTCTCCTGCATCCTCTTGGGTAAGTTTCCATAAGGAGGCAATGCCAATGTTATAGGCGTAGTTTTCAACAAACTTGTTTGCCAATTCATCCCATGTTTTTGATTCATTTAGGGAATAGCAAGAACCACTCCAGTGCATGGCCTACGAGACTTCTAGAGAAGACTCTCATGAGATAGGTTTGGTCATATGCAATGTCCATGCAACTGGTCGTGAATTCTCTTATGTGTTCAATGGGGTTTGTATTGCCTGTGTATTTAGGGATATGTGGCACCACATACATGAGGAAACAATGGAATATACAAGGTTATGTCAAACGGATATGGACATAAGTCATGTGACATGTAAGACTTTTTGTTTGAATGTTGCAAGGTCTCCACTTGCGTTTGAAGAGCAGTAAGTTTGAGAGTGAGTGCCTCCACACTTGGGTTTTTGGTAGCATCACACATGTTGGTGATAGGTATGGAGTGAGTGTCCACTTATTGTTGTGAGATGTGTTGGTTTGGGATTTCTTATTGGTGAGAAAAATGAGTGTTCTAATTTTGTAGTTGTTGGAATGAGCATTTTGATGAGGGATGTCTTTTTGTGTATGAACTTGATAAGCATAAGTGGGGACATGGGATCCCTCCATGTTGGATTGAATTTGGGGGCCTTGTTGGCCTTGAGTATGTTGATGACCAAGTGGAATGGATGATTGGGTGCCTTGATTGCCTTGATAAAATAGGTAATTATGGCCTTGAGGAATGTTGGTATTTTGCCTCAAATTAATGTTGGTATTAACTTGTGAGGAATTTTGGATATTAGGTTGGGTGCCTTGAATGACAACTCTTCATTTATTCCTCCCAAAAGGGTTTGATGATTTTGTGGCTATGGCATTAGAGGAACCTAATCAAAGGTTCACTGTTGTACCCATAGAGGAAGATGATGTCCCAAAGAGGTTTGAAGTGTTGGCACCCATTGTTGATCCAAAATTTTGTGAAGAAATTATGTATTTTTGTGGGGGGATGGATTGTGATGTGGTATTGGCTTGGGTGGATGATCCCCCAATAGACGTTGTGTTGATCATAGTGGATTCATTGGTTGTGGTTGTAGTATGACCAAGGGAGGTAGCATTAATGGTGTTAATGGCATTCTGTGAAGTGGATCCAAAGATGTTTCTCTATTCGTGTTGAGGTCAAAACCTTTTGGTAACCTAGCCTCTTGGCTAAGGAGCATAGCTAGGTGTCTGGCTGAGTCATTTAAAACAAATTCCTCTATAAAAGAGGCCACTTTTGGGTTTTGGGGAGCAACTTGTATGTCTTCTTCAAAGACTTCCCCATTTTCATCTCTACAGACAAATTGTTCAAAAGGATTGCGTGAAGAGGATGGAATGGACATCTCAGTGAAGAAATTAATGAGGGAATTTCCCATGTTTGTAGTTGTATTCATGTCTTTCATGTAATTGGGGAAATTGTTGGTATTGACATTCATTGCATTTGGGAAATTATAAAGGCTGGTATTTTGATCAAAAGAACGCATGAGTCTTCTTTTTCTCTATAATCCAGTTTCAACCATAAAAGGTTTTTGCTCAAATTTGGGATGATGAGGGATGACCTAAATATTGAAAAGTTATGACACTGTGTTTTTGGATTTTTTTGGAATAAAATAATGCTATGAATGTTGTGCAATGATTGTGAGTTGTAATGCAAATGAGACTAAAATGAAACTAAAGGTATGTAAATGCAAAGGATACTACTGCAAATGGGATGCGACTAAGAATGGGAAGACTAATGGTATGTAAATGCAAAGGATACTAATGCAAATGGGATGAGACTAGAAATAAGAAGACTAATGGTATGAAAATGCAAAGGATTCTAAGATGCACTCACTATTGGTAAATCTAAGGAGATATACACTTAACCATAAATTGTTTTGGCAATGCTTCAGTTTGGGGATGTCAATGGACTTGTAAAAAGGACTAAGTAGGACAAAGTGAAATCTCCACACTAGAATAATGAGTGGGAAATGGTTCAGAAAAGGTGATGACTACAGAAAAATGGTTGATCAAGTCCAAGATATGCAAAGTTTTGACAAAGGATGGTAAGGAATCTAATCCTAAAATCTGCAAAAAATGAGTGTCTAGAATGATGGGAAAGCCTAATAATGCAATGAGAGAAATGAAATGGAATCCTATGACAACCTAAGAATGAAACTTAAAATGAAAAGATGATGAAAGTTGAGAAACTCGGGAACTGGTTGTAGATAGGAATAACAGAGAAAATGGCTGGAATCTTTTATGGATAGAATGAAGTCTCTGCTTTCTGATAATGAAATGAAAATTTTTGGGAACTTGAAAATGTGCTGCAGCAATTGCATCACAGTAAATCAAATGCATTGCAGGAAAGGTGATTGTGGTGTTTAAGCAAGCATATGTGGTTCAGAATGGCGATTGCGGTGAAAGAATGTCAATTGCAATATTTTAGGTTGCATATGAGTTGCAACAGAGAGATTGTGGCTCAAAGGTTAGCAATTGCAGTTTGAAAAGGTAGATGCATCATAGAAAAGTGTTGAAAAAATTTTAGGCAGATTGCAAGGAATTTATTTTTAGTTTGACAGCATTGTTTTAGATTTTGAGGTTGATGTTCATTTTTTCATGTTGTCTAAATACACTTGGAAAACACATGATGTAATATGAAAGTGAAAAACAACCACATCTAGAAAATATTTACAAATCCCTATGGCTGCAAAGACAATATTCTTTTGGGTCCCACATGGATTTTACTCCAACCGCATATCCTTAGTGAATGAATCCATAAGCTTGGCCCCACGGGCTCCCCCTTATAGTGCACTCACTTCTCAAGGAAACCAAGCTTCCAACCTCCATGAATCTCAGATGGCAGGCTGATCATCTCTACTAAAAACTACATACGTTTGGGTGCCTTGGCAATGACCATTGTTGCACCAAAGAATAAAAAGTTTTTGGTTACACTAAAACAAGGGTTTTAATTTAGGCACCCATTCGAATGGCCATACAAGGGGCACAAGATTAAGCTCCTTTAAGGAGGCACTCCAACCTGAAGAGGTTAATCTCAACAAGGTTTTGGGGAGTACTACTTGGTCATTATAAAATATTTGCACTCGTAATCCTAGGCTTTCCCTTAGGATTCACATTTGTATACAAGTCGAGAGTAGCTTGGCTAAAGAGCTTTGTTGCTAGTTTGAGTCACTTTGGGGTGAGTAATTTTTCCCACCAGAGCAGACCCAGTTTCTAAAGTTATCAAAAGTGAGCAAACATATTCATAGTTAAATCAATCTTTATTGAAAAACAAAGAGAGATCACACCAATATTTTTGACTCACACTCGCATGGTTGTTCTTTTTAAACCCAAATTGAAAGTGTGAAGGTGTGATAAACAAAATTAATCACAATATACATCAAACATGCATTCATTTTAACCGTTTGTAGTGTTATCAAGTAAAGGGTTCATTTTAACCGTTTGTAGTGTGAGCTAACTAATAGTTCATTTTAAACCCATGAAAAACGTAATTGTTCTTTTTAAACCAATGCAAAAGTGTGATTTTTCATTTTACCCATGAGTGAAATGCAAAATTGTGGGATTAAATTGAATAAAAAAATCAATGAAATTGAGTTAGACTACAGCTTGACACACATTGTCACAAAAATATTAGTATCTCAAAAAACTCTAATCTAGAAGCAGAAAAACATAAGGAAACCGAAAAAGAAAAAAAAAAAAAAGTTTGTTACCAGTCACTTGTGTCGCAATAGAGAAAATGCAGCTCAATACAGTAGGTGCATCATTATATCTAGAAGATGTGGCTTGATATGTATTTTGCAGTTCAACTTCTGAAAAATACGGCTTAGGATATCAGTTGCATCACTCGGGCAGTCAAATGCATCAAAATAGAGAAGTTGTGTTGCTCGCACAATAAAATGTGATTCAACAGAGAATTTGCATCATAGGTACTGTCAAGTGCATCATTCCATACACCTATACTTGCAAAAAAAAGAGAGAAAAATTGATATGATAACCTACAAAAAATGTGTTAAAAAATGTCGAGTTCACCAATGTAACTATGAATTTTTCCTCCAAGATTAAAAGGTTAGCAACACACATGCATATTATATTGATCCACAATAATAAATTTAATGCATAGAAATAAACAAAAGGAATACATGAAATGAGCTCACTCAAATCCTTCATCCTCCATGGCTAACTTCCATTGTACCTTCTAACTTACTGAAATGTAAAGTGTGCCCTCAGATTTTGATGAGCAACTCTATACTATGGACTAGCCCTAAGCAAGTGTTGAAGGATTTAATATGAAATGTAAGAGAAGATTAATCCTACATGCAATGATCTAAGTAGGTAAATGACTAAAAGAAGACAATATTAAAACTCAAGAGAATACAAGAGATTAAAAGATTAAGAGATATCCAAGATGTAAGAGATGCTGAAAATGGGGAAAAAATTGGCATTTTCTAGAAAATCCAATTTTGGATGGATGGATGAGATTAAAGATTGAGAAATTTCCTAGAATCAATGGCTAAGATTCAAAATGGCAACTCTCAATTAGGGTTAGGGTAAGATTTCTAAATTGGTGGACAAGATTTAATTTAAGAAATTAAATCAAGGATGGAGAATAGATATGACAGTGAAATTAATATTAGTAAAATCAAGAAGATGAGATTTGGAAAATCAATAATTTTAGCAATTACCTGATTTATAGAAGAATATTACCATTTTCAATTAAAATTAATTCAAAATATGGATTTAGTGTGATAGTAAATAATTGAATTTGAGATTATTTACTAAAAGAAGTGTCAGTTAACCATGTGAGACCATTTTAAATAAATTGTTTTATTTAAACTGAGGGAAATGTCAAATAAGGCAATTAAATAATTAAAAATAATTATTTAATTTAGCGAATGGGCCCAATAATTAAATAAATTAATAAATCTATTTAATTATAAGAAGAGTTAAGAATTGTTGACATATTAAATAAATAAGATGTATTTATTTAATAATTATGAAGACATAAGTGGCAAAGATTAATTAAATAAATTGAGAAATTTAGTTAATTATGAGAAGAATTTAGATAGTTAGCGACACATTAAATAAATAAATGAGATTTATTTATTTAATAGTCATGAAGAATAATCAAGAAAGAATAAAAATATATGAATTAATAAAATAATTACGAATTATTTAATAAATAGTCAAAGGTGGGCCACAAACATAAATCAAATGTCATAATTATGCTAGGATGAAAGTGGTAAAATAGAGCTTGTAGGGCTAGGTCATTTTTATGTGTCTACAAAACCAAATGATGAAATGAAGCATGAAAGTGTAATAATGGAAATGATGTCACCTTGTATGTTATCTTGTGAATCAAATTTACAAGAAATCATGGAGAATCCATGAATAATGTAGGTCTTGGATGCAAGATGGAGCTTGTAAATGGATACTCAATGCAACATCACCTCTTAGCTCAACACTGATGAATGCATTAAATCATTGATATGATGATAAGACCTTGAATTCCTGAAATAATCAATTGAAGTCTTCATTGTAATGCCTTGTGAAATTCTTTTGAAGTTCTCTAATGCTCTATCTTTTGATCTCATGAAGTGACACAAAATTGCTAGGTGAAAATAATGTGAATTAACCCCTTATTTGTACTAAATTAGGAGATTAACCTTGTGTCACCAAAAAGTGTAGCATTTGACACTTTTCACTCACCTGGACCCTTGCCAATGGATTTTGGACCTTTTACAACGACTTTTTACCCCTTTCCAAGCCTTGTTCCAAAGTGTTGTAAGGTGTTGTAAAATATTTTCATGCTTTCCTAGGCTTTTCATCACTTAATAAATATTTTCTTATGCTATAATGACCCCTTAATACACATATAAGTCCTATCTTAGTGTGTTTTGATGAGAAAATCCTGATAAACATAAATAATCACACTTTAATTCTTGACAACCAATCAAAATTTCCTAGGTGGACTAGGTTGCCACCTTGGGCGACCTAGTCCCATGTAGCATAAACATTGAAATAAACTTAATCTCTTTCAGTATTTTGGTTTCTTTAACCCTAAGGTCAGCCTATGTGGTGTTATTTCAAGGAAATTAGGGCACAACTTCTATAAATAAGGGTTTTCCCCCTCATTTTTCACTTCTCCTATCTCATTTTCACCTTTCTTCTCTATCATCTCTTCTTCTTCTCAATCAAGCTAGGGCTTGAATGGTCTAGGCCAACCAGACATCCCTCAAGAAGAATTCAAGGGTTGAATCTTCTATTTCTGCAACTCAAGATCAAACATCATGTTAAGCTAAACTCCATCCCTCCTTAATTTCATGATTCTTTACATTTACATCTTCATTTGGTTTAATTACTCAAAAGGGGCTTGACCAAGGAAAGCCTCCGTACCCTAACATCCAACATTTTTTTCTCTCTATGTTATTTGCAAGTCTTGTAAGAAGATTTGGCAAAGAACCTAGGTGGAATATCATTCAAAAACTTGTCCAAGCTCTCTAAGGTTGAAGAAACACTAGTTGAATCTTGGAAGATACTTACAAATCAGATTTTGCATTTTGACGACCAAACACTTGGAGGAGCATAAAACATGGACAAAAGACCTCAGATTCCATCTTCTAATTTATATAAATTTAGAAAAGTGGTGACCTAGTCCAACTGAAGTGATCTATCAGAGATTTTTGTAGATCTGAATACCCTTTTGGCAGAAACGGTCTTTGGTGAGGTTTTCCCAGTAAAGGACTAGGTCGCCCAGATTGGCACAAGTGTCCCTTTCGGATTCCACATGAAATTCAACAAAATTTCCAACCTATACAAGTTTACAGGTGCACACCCCTTTCATCTTCAATATTTTTCTTCAGTTTTATGTATATTTCTTAGTCCATCTTGTACATACTTGCATATCTCAATGTCTTTTCAAACATAGTTGCATTCCTTAGGTTTTACATTCATAGTTAGTTTCTTACATTCATTTCAAGCATTTAGACACACCTCACACACCTCACAATCTTATTCAACCCCCTAATCCCCCTTTGAATGAACTCATCCAAAAACACCAAACCATTAGTGTGAAAGAGAGTCATTCTTCCAAAGTTAGCTTCTAGGGTGAAAATCCCTAGAAGCTCATTGGGAAATTATCTTTCCATATTATGCATTATTTTTGGTGGCTCATTTTGGTGAAATCAAATGTCTTGCACATTTCCTTCATGGTTTAGAGTCCTTCACGCTAGGATTTCCTTGCATTGTTTAACTTGCATTCTAGGGTTTCATATTTTTCCATGCATGAAAGTGTATATATTTTAAATTATTGCATCAAAAATAATTTTCATTCATCTAAAATTTGTACCTCCCTTTATTCCTCTCGCCATCCAACATCATAACCATCAAAACCCATTTAGAAAACCCTAACTGGGACTAATTTCCCATTATGGATGAGCTAGTCTCTCTCCAAATTTTGCACTATCTATCACAACACCTAAAACCTCATTTTTGTGCTTTCTTATTCCCCTAGTATCATATACTATAAGTCTAGAAATTTTTTGGAACATAGGTTTTCTCCTTCTAGCTCAAAATCATCATTTTAGGATGGTGATTCTTAAAAACATTTCATCATTAGTACTGAAAATGTTTACATTTATGCAATTTTGCATCTCATTCATAAAAGTAATTTTCACTTGTGCATATACAATATTTATATTCATAAAATTTCTTTTCATTTTAGCATGTACATTATATGCACTCTTAAAGCTTAGCATACATTGGATAAAAATATTTTTTATTATTGCACATACATTGTTTATATTGTTGAAACATTGTATAGAATAGTTACATATGCTTTACATTTTTATTAAAACAATGTTAGTATATTACATAACTAGACATGCTAAGAAAACTTTAATCTCGCTTCCCTATGAGAATTTTGTAATGGAAAAAGAGACAAATTTGGATATTCCTAATAATCATATTCATTATTTTCCTAATATCTCTCCTCTTGGTGATGAAGATAGTTTTTTAGAATAACTAATCACTTAGAGTTATGAGAATCTCAGTTGTTTCTCTTCTTTTGCCTCTCTCAGTGGACAAGAATTTCAAAACCAAGACAACATAAATATAGATAATCATGATTTTTTTTTTCTTAGTATTTCTCCTAGTTGTGCTGAAAATACTTTGTTGTTAGAAAACACTATTAGTGGAGGTCATGAAACTTTTAGTTGTCCCCCTTAACCTAAAAAAATCCTTCTTGAGCATAACCATTCCATCATTGATCCTTCGCCTAGTAATGATGAAACCAGTTTAGAAGAACAAACCTTTGCTTCTCCTGAACCGTTGGTTTGTTCTCCTAAACCCCTTCCTCTTAGGGAAGATATCATGATTATCCCTTGATCAAGGATGTTAATATTATTAAGCCTCAACTCCTCATTTACCCCCCTTCCACCAAATGCAAACCTGAATTCATCCTTTACGCACCTACCCCTAGTGTGTCACATTAGTCAAGTTCTAATACCATTTCTCGTACACATTACACCTGCAATAATCGACGACCACAACCATCACCATCCACTCCTTTACCTTTACCTAATCCCATATGACCTACTACCCCTCGCTTGAATTCCATCCTTAGGGAGTATGAAATTGTTGATCAACTAAGGAATACTCCCACCAAAATATCCTTATGGGACCTTATTCAAGTCTCCAGTCACCATCAAAACATGATGTAAAAAAACCCTGCAACAAGTTCCTATCCCTTCTCATGGACCATCAAACGACATAGCAACTATTATTCATGGAATAAATGTTGATATTTCTTTTCACCAAAGTCAGCTCCTTCCTTTGGATGTACAAAAACAAAATGATGCTTTCATCATAATCTCTTAATACAAAACAAAAGGAATAAAGAGAACTCTTGTAGATACAGGCTCTACCCTTAATGTGTGTAGTGTGTTCCTTATGGATAGGTTTGGCATTGATAGATCCCACATCAAACCCAATTCTCTATCTATCAAAGGATTTAACAATGCCACTAAGCAACCTCTTTGTTTGATCACTATACCTCTTATAGTTGGAATTACCACATTAGACACTAAAATCCATGTTAAATGCCTCATGAATTTCCATATAATATTCTCTTAGGTAGGCCATGGATTCATGCTATGAATAGAGTTCCTTCCACACTTCATCATAATCTATGAAGTACATCTACAAAAACAAAATATACACACTCAATGCCGATTTTGTTTATCAACAATTGCTTAAAAATTGAAAAATCCAAAGAGAACCACTTCCACACCTTAATCCTAACTACCCAAGTTGAACCTACACACCAAAAAAATCTTGGGCCAATCACTAAACTCTTAGAGGATGATTGGGGTTCCTTAGACTTCACTCCTCTCTTAATGGGAGAATCCAATACCATCAACACTGACTCTCAATAGGAAAATGTAGTCTTCTCAACACAAGACTCAGTTGATTCCTTGCACACATCCACCTCAACTACCTTAGACACAAAAACCAACAACGAACCCTCACCCGATCCAAAAAAGTTGAAAAACCTAAATGGAAAAGGTTATTATCTCATGAAACAACTTGGCTATAGTGGAACAAGTTATGGTGCTAATGAACAAGATATCTACAACCCTGACTATCCTATCACACAAACAAAACATCATGGTATGGGTTATTGTCCTCTACTTGAAGTCATTGATCATTCTTCTCACACCAACCCTCTCTCCCATCACCATTCTCCCCTAACCTTAGAAAGTGATCATTTTCAACCAACAAAGTACTCTTTCCTTAAAGCCCGTGCCATCTCGCAACCCACTATTGAGTTAGATTTTACGCACTCCCCTAAAGGAGTATACAAAATCTTGCATTCTATAGTGCCTTGTGTATGTATGACATCCTATACTAAGCTAGACCCTTCCTTGTCACAAACCAATAGATCACCTTCTCCCCTTGATCAAGAGGGTATCTTGGTTAGACTTCTTCGAGATCACTTTATATCCCTTCCTCCCTGAACTTGAAAGAAATTTTTCAGCAAACATTCCTTTTGTGCTTACCACTGATTTCATGGTCGTCACACTAATGAGTATAAGGCCTTGAGTAGCATAATTGAAGATCTTAAGGAATTTTGTGTTCTTCCATCTATGGGGGAACCTAATTCCTCTAATTGATACAAATTTTCACTTAGCCTTACATTTCACCAATCCTTTTAGCTCACTCTTGTCCTGAACTAAGTGGGGGAAAAGGGTTAGTTAGCCTTATTTCCTCGTATGTCACTTGTCATTATCTCTTTTTTCTTATCATTTAATTTTCATGAACATATAAGAGCAAGCTTGATATGTGGAAAATACGTCTTAATTTTACCCGCATATGACATACACTCCTTCTCATGATGTAGATTTCTGAAAACATCTGACTCAACATAGGGATTTTTGAACAAGCTATCATGTCCTCCTCTTCTTCTACTTTCAATAAATTTCTCATAAAACGGTGTGTAGCAATCCCTTTAAAGTGGGGGCATACATCATTACTCACATTTCATTGTGCGATCTTCCTTTTTTCTTGTGATTCCTTCTCTTGAAAATATTTCGCATAATTTTTCTTAGGATGAGAGATGTACATTTTTCCTCTTTGGCATACAAGATCAGCCATTGTCTCTCTTGGATACAATATGAATAAATTTTCACTTTTCATTTCTTGGGAATATTATGCATAATGTTCCCTAGGATGAGACATTGCACGAAAAAATAAAAATGCCTTTGAAAAAAATCATTGCAAAAATCATTGTCTTTTGTGGCACCTTATCAAAGTTATCACGAGGTATAACTTTGGTATGGTTTGAGCGGGAAGCCCAACAAGTGCCACAAATTTACCCATAGCCACCTTTGTGAGTACATACCAACCGTGTGTATGTTTCTCACCTCCTTTGGGACAACTCACCCCTCAGACGACCTGATGTTCTATGGCCCCAGAGTGAGAACACATTTCCTTATTCTCTTCATACTAATCCTCGTCATTGCATGATCATGTATCTCATTTTTCTACAATGCATTTACCCTTGAATGTGTCTTCTTTCATTGATGTCAATTTTACTTAGAATCTCAAATCCTTGGGGGCTTGACCACCTCCTTCATCTTCGCCATCTCCACTGGGCTACTTTAGTGTGAGTTTGAAGGAAGTTCATACTCTCACTAAAGTGGGGGCTAAATGTGTCACCAAAAAGTGTACCCTTTGACACTTTTCACTCACTTGGACCCTTTCCTATGGATTTTGTACCTTTTTCAACCTCATTTTACCCTTTTCGAAGCCTTGTTCCAAAGTTTTGTAAGGTGTTGTAAAATATTTTCATGATTTTCTAGGCTTGTCATTAGTTAATCAACCCTTTCTTATGCTATATTGACCCCTTAATACACATATAAGTCCTATCTTAGTGTGTTTTCATGAGACAATCCTGAAAAAACATAAAAAATCACTCTTTAATTTTTGATAACCAATAGAAATTACCCAAGTGGACTAGGTCACCACCTTGGGCGACCTCATCCCATGTGGCATAAAAATTGAAATAAACTTAATTTATTTCAGTATTTTGGTCTCTTAAAACATAAGGTTGGCCTATGTGGTGTTATTTTAGGGAAATTAGGGCACAAATTCTATAAATAAGGGTGTTTCCCCTCATTTTTCACTTCTTCTATCTCATTTTTCACATGTCTTCTCTATCATTTTTTCTTCTTCTCAACCAAGCTAGGGCTTGAGTAGTCTAAGCCAACAAGACATCTCTCAAGAAGAATTCAAGGGCTGAATCCTCCATTGTTGCAACTCAGGATCAAACATCATGGCAAGGTAAAATCCCTCACTCCTTGATTTCATGCTTCTTTAAATTTACATATTCATTTAGTTTAATTACTCAAAAGGGGCTTCACCAAGGCAAGCCCCCATACTCTAACATCCAACATTTGTTTCTCTCTTCATGTGATTTACAAGTCTTGTAAGAATATTTGGAAAAGAACCTAGGTGGAAGATCATTCAACAACTTGTCCAAACTCTCTACGGTTGAATAAACACTAGTTGAGGTTTGTAAGACACTTACAAATCAAATTCTGCATTTTTGGGACCATATACCTAGAGGAGTAGAAAACAAAGATGAAAGACCTTAGATTTCATCTTCTGGTTTACAAAAATTAAGAAGAGAACTAGGTCGCTACTTTGGGTGACCTAGTCCCACTAAAGTTGTCTGTTAGGGATGTTAGTAGATCTAAAAACCCTTTTGGTAGAAATGGTCTCTAGTGAAGTTTTCTCAAAAAAGGACTAGGTCGCCAAAATTGGCACAAGTGTCCCTTTTGGATTCTATATCAGATTCAACAACATTTACAGCCTCTACAAGTTTCAAGGTGCACACCCCTTTCATCTTCAATATTTTTTTTTAGTTTTATATATATTTCTTAAGCCATCTTGGACATAAGTTTGCATATCTCAATGTGTTTTCAAACATATTTGCATTCCTTAGGTTTTACATTCATAGTTAGTTTCTTCCATTCATTTCCAGCATTTAGAAACACTTCACACACCTCACAAACCTATTAAACCCCCTAATCCTCCTTTGAATGAACTCACCCAAAAACACCAAACCACTAGTGTGAAAGAGAGCCATTCTTCCAAAGTTAGCTTCTACGTGAAAAGCCCTAGAAGCTCATTGGGGAATCCTCTTTCCCTATTGTGCATTCATTTTGGTGGTTCAAACCGTAAAATTCAAAGAACTAAGGCTGACACCATATTTGTAATGAAAGATAATTAAATTCCTACCAAAATGGAATTCAAAAATTAGGGTTCTAGAGGTTGTCAAAACCAAATTCCGACTCCAAGAACACCTGCATGCAAATGGATACCTATCACAAGGAAGAGAATGGATGAAGAAAAAAAACAAGGGTTTGAAGCTCTAAAAAAATGGAGAAATTATCTTCTTAGAACAAAAAGGAATTATGAAAGATATAATGGATCAATCCTTAAGAAGGAGATCATGCAAACCCTGAAAGAAACCCTAATAGGAAAACATTTAATAGTTAATATAATTATTAAATGGCACTTTATGTAAACTAAAGTGAAATCTTAAGAAGGGAATAAAGGTAACTTAATCAACACAATTAAGTTAAAATATTTACTCTAACAATCCCCCTTAAGATGAGCAAGAGTGCAGCTACAAACAAGTGCAAGAAAGAAAAGGTAACTACAATGCAAGAAGGAAAACATGGGTCCCAACAACTAGGCCTAATCAGGTACCCAAATACAACCAAATCTTTGGAAAGTAGAGAAATAGAGAAAACCTCATGGGAAAAACTCTACTCCAAAAGGAGATGCAGAAGAAGCTGCAAATAACTATCGAAAGATGATTGCTATGGTACTGAAGAACCTCCTCTAAAGATAACATGATCAGGATCAAGAAGACAAAAATCTACGAGTGCCTCAAACGACACTACTCGAATCAGATGGGAAACAAAGGCAAACACCTAAACAAAGATACAAATGGCAGAAGTACCAATAGTCTGTCAAGAAGACAACAATTTGCATGAGTGCCCCAAATGACACTACTTGAATCAGATGGAAAATAAAGGCAAAGACCTGGAATGAAGATATAGATGGCACAAGTACCAATAGTCTGAAAAACATTGATCAACTGAGAATGGAAGATTCCTTCCAAGGTAAAACCAAGGAAGCATTAGCATGAACAGTATAACACCCCCCCATATTGTTGAACTAGGAGAGCCTGATAGATCCACTGAAATGGTGTGTGCATGAAGGAGAAGATACAACATCTGAAAGTGCACAAGAAAGCACCTACAACTAAAAAAGTGGTGTGCAAAATAAAGCACACATGCATGAGGTTGGAATCATATGGATCCACTTTTGTCGTGGAGGGACACTCACCAAAAAAAGGTAATATGGTAAAAACAAAGGCACTACACAACCCCCCATGGCACTTTATAAAATAGTGCAAGTACAAAATATGGCATAAACTTATGTGCAAAATCTCAAAAAATACATGTAAAATAGGGTGGCACTTTATCTCAATGCATTTACATAAAATATTGCTTAAAAATGATGCTCAAAATGCCCTCAAAGGACAAAAAACTAGAAATACATGAAGAATAGCCAAAAACGAAGCATCCCATGCAAACGAGAAGTTTCCAAGAGAAAATATGTCCAGGTAATTCACCAGAGTGTGAAAACACAAAAAACTGAATAAAATATACCTAGAGGGAAATCTAGAAAAATTCCATGGATGGAACTGAAGAGCTTTGAAATATGATTCCAATGCCGTTAAGATCGTGAAAAACAGAGCAACGGGTCTAAAGTTATGAGCTCGGGATTGAAAACAACTCCTCTAACTTCAACTAGATGTATAATGCACCAACAGAAAAATGAAGCAATAAGACCCACACCACTAGAAATTTGAAAGAACCAGCTTTGCGACGATATCTTGTTTTTAAAAAAAAATGATATTGTATTCCCAAGATATAACAAAATGAAAAAAATAGTTGTATTAGGGCACTTTGGGGTACATCAGAGGCTAATTGGGCGCAAATTTGTAGCTCTAGGATGTTGGTCGAGTGTCTCCCATATGACCGCACCTTATAGATGAAAATAGATGAAGTTATGAGTGAAATTGAGTATAGTAAGCTTGCATGAATTGTGGATGAAATTGTGCATCCTAAAATCAATAGATAAGCTCTCTATTTATAGGAGATAAGGATGGAGAAATATGAAATAGGATAAATGTGGGATAAAAGATGGATTAATGGAATTGTGCCACTTGTCAAGATGTGATTGGAGGAGGAATGAGAAAATTTTGATGAATGTGCACATAAATTCTATTAGATTAAAATTTGAATTTGATGAAATGACAAGTTGGAGGGAGAGAGGAATGGAGTAAATGTCACTTGGCTTAAGGCAAAGGAAATTTAAGAGGCCTTTAATGTCTTGTTGGAAGTACTCATCCCTTTTGGAGGGATTTTCAAATTTGAAGAATATTCCCTTTTGATGCCAAGTTGAGGGAAAATAGATGAATTAATAATTCAATTTTTTAATTGAATTATTAATTCATCTATTTTCCCTCAACTTGGCATCAAAAGGGAATATTCTTCAAATTTGAAAATCCCTCCAAAAGGCATGAGTACTTCCAACAAGGCTTTAAAATTTATTGGTGCAAGTTGCAAAATCTAGAGGATTGGAGTGATTAGGATTAGGATTAATCGTGATTTGATTAATTTAGGTAGAAATTAGATGATTTGACAATTTGGACTTAGATTTTAGGATTTATTTAAGTCAAAGTTGAGAGGAATAATGATTTATATTTAATTAAATAAAGATTGGTTTATTGAATTAAAGAAGGTGGTGTTAAACTAAATCAAATAAAGATTAATTTATTTAATTTAAATTAGATGACCTTAGAGGTTAATTAAATAAAGTGAATTATTTAATTAAAAGAGGGTCTATAGGATTAACTAAACAAAATGATTTGGGGTTGGGGCCCTAGCTCGGTTGGCTAAATCTTTCCTGTTGTAGGAGGTTGGTCATGAGGTCTAGTCTCCCCCACCCCCATGGTACCGGAGGGCATGTCGCGCTAGCACTACCGATCACATTAAAAATTTTACCAGGTGCACTGCAGTTTATAGGGGGTTTTGCTACCCGATTCCTGCTATCTAATAAAAAAATAAAAACTAAACAAAATGATTTATTTAATTAATAGAAACGGATGACCTAATCTAATAAATTTGATTTATTTAATTAAGAGAGGAAATATGATGAATTTAATCAAATAAATATATTCAACTAAATGACTACCTGAGGAGAAGATTCAGGACAAGCTAGTTTGAGAAGATTTAGGACAAGCTAGTTTTAGTGAGATCGGGATTAGGTGCATGTATATTTTTGGTGTGTACATTTTACCCCTCTTTCAAGCAATGCACCTATTGTGTTCATTCAAAGAATAAACTATTGTGACCAAAATTCAAAATTTTATTCAAGTTTTTAGATGCGCCAATGCTACCCAAGCAAGAAGGATTATGCTGGTATACTCGCCCCTCGAGAGATCAGACGAAAATGTTTGATTTTTCGATCGAGATCACGATAAAATGTGGGAGGAGTGGTTCTATTGATCAAATGATGAAAGATAATTCTTTAGAAAGATCTGATATTTGACATAGAAAATTTTGATAATGTGTAGATAGTCATCGGCCATGGGTAGCCTCATGTATATTTTGATACAACACACCAATTTTGGATAGAAATGTTAGTAAGAATAGAAGAATAAGAAGAAAAGAATGATGAAAAGAGGATCCAACAAGTCCATGAAGCCTTAAGACTTTATTAGGTATGATGATGAATGACGACGACGATGACAATGATGATGATGATGATGATGATGATGATGATGATGATGATGATGATGATGATGTTGATTTTCTTATCAAGAATTGCGATTTTAAAAGGGCCATTTACCTTATGTTTGATAATACACATAGGAACGATGAAGGTAAATATTTTTAAAGGGTATGGTCCATACCCAATGAAGTAGTATCAATACTATGGGTCAAAGAGATAGATAACCCAAGATCCATGATGAGTGTGTTATCGTGAGATGACATGAGTCTTGAACTACATCTCACTATAGTATTAGAAATAGGATACCAAGTTGTAAAGATCATGTAAGGGACAGTCAATGAATAAAAAATAAATAAAATGAACACAAGATAAATGAAATTAATCTATATGCACTAAAATTAATTAAATAAAAATAATGTAAGCTAAAATAAGAGTTGAACAATAAAAAATAGAAGCACATAAACATGGTTTCTGATGTGGTAAAATTTTGTTTAAGATATGACACAAAAATAAATCACATAGATGGGTGTACAATTCCCATTCATGGTTTTTCAGGGATTCAAATGATGCAAAACAATCCACACAAAATACCCAAAAATTAGGTAAAACAACCTACACTAGACTAAATCTCCCAAAGGGGTGTATGACTCCTATATTAGGGTTTTTTCACTAATTTCAGAAAATTCTAAGTGAATGTTAAGTTTTTTTGTTTGAATGATGTCTATACTAAGTGAAATTATATATTTCAAGATAATTTAAATGATGTAAGATGAAAAAATATAACATATATGAACTTTCACTAATGCAATATTTTGAAACCCTAGATACAAATTAACTAATGCAAGACCTAATGTAAAGTTAATGTAAGATAGATCTAGGACTATGATGCATTCCAAATAAAAAATAATGTTTTCTAGATACTAGGTTCACCAAAATGAAACCTAGAAAATAGGAGTGGTTCTATCCTTTGGAAGATGGAACTAGGGTTTTGGACCTTTCCCTATTTCCCTCAAGTTTCATTGAAGGGTACATTAGAGATCTCAATATAAGGATAAAAATGAGGCAAAGATATCTACAATAATTTGTATTAGGGTGTGATTAAATAAAATAAATGGGTTTCAGAACCAATAAAATATTTGAAAGAGAAGCAACATGAAAAACCTAACAATGTAACATAGAAAATGAACTCTTAATCATAATAGAAAATTAGAGGAGGATAGAGATGCACCTAGAAAGTTAAAGTGGCTTAGAAAAAGGTTTGAAATCTTGAAAATATTACATTTAAAGAAAATTGGGACTCATACACCATTAGAGGTAATTTAGTCACAGTTTAGGGTTTTGGGTCGAAATTGGAATCTAGAACTATTGAACCCGGATCTACATAAAATGATTGAAATCTAATATATTGGGGCTCATACGCAACAAGTGGAAATTTAGTCCTAGTATCAGGGTTTATATAAAACTATGATATCCTATATTGGTCTTTGTAGCTTCTCTCCCATCAAATACCTAAATCTGGAACTTTGAATTCTTCTCTATAGATGACTTTCCACGATCTTGCAGAGTAGATGACGACTTTGACAACTTGACAAATTTTCTTCAATATTTCTCTTTGAAGGATCCTCAATCTAGATCTATAAATCACAGATCAAAGAAATGGAAAAAAAATAAATTATTAGTAGATAGCAATTTGCCTTGGTCAAGCACCATTATGGTAATTAAACCTTGAAATCTATAGAATTAGAATAAAGGAATGATGAATGAATGAATAAAACATGATGCAACTCACCAAACCCTTGAGCAAAAGGCTGCAATCTTGTATGTAATGTCTAGCATGCATATAGATCTTGACTCTAGATTGTATGTTGTAGAACTTGATTTGAATGCTTGTTTGAATCATAAAACACTACATCACAAATATTAGCTCAGAAAAAAAAATGATGCGTGATGACTTTGACATGATGCTTGAATCTTGAATAATGCTTCAAAATTCTTAATAATCACTCTTGAATTCTCTTTATCTCATAAAACTTCTATAATATTGATTGCATAAAACTTATAGCATGATATTATGATTTCTTAGGTAAAATTAAGTGAAATCAACTTGTATTTATACTTGTTTATGCAAAATTTTAAGAAATTACAACGATACAAGCCAACATCAAATCTAGGAGAATAAAATCCCATCAAGAATTGAATTCAAAATTATTTTCAAGACAATTGGGACTCATAAACTAGCTGTGGTGTACAAGTCCCAATACGCTATGCTCGGGAGACAAATTTCAAGAAAGTTTTAGTTTAATGCCAAATTCAAATTTATGCCCCAATAATTAAGATGGACCTATATGCCCAATGTCGTATATGAGTCCCAAATCACTAAATTTAGGCAATACAAATAAAAAATATTAAATTATGAGTGGTCATTAGATATGTTTCAGGGTTATTATTAGAAAGATGCATGAATATGATCAAATAAGGCATAAAGATGCCTAATTTTAGCAAGGAGGTCCCAATTTTTTTTGAAAACGTAGACTAGTACATTTTTCTACACAATAGGAATTAAACATAATCTTTCTTGAAATTTGTGTCCCAATCTTAGCCTATTGAAACTCATACACCCCAACAGGCATAAGAGTCTTGATTAGCTTAGACCTAATTTGAATTCAAATTCTCTGTCATATTTTATTCTCCTAGCTCTGATGTTGGCTTATAGTGTTATAATTTTGGGAAATTTGGCATAAACAAGTATAAATACAAGTTTATTTCACATGTTTTCTCCTAGAAATTTTAATGAGCAAGTGTGATCTTAGCATTCAAGTATTCTAGAAATCCAAGTGCATTCAAGATAATTCAAGAGCATTAAAAATAATTGAAGAGTGATTATCAAGAATTTTGAGCTACATTCAAGATTCAAGCTCATCATGTCAAATTCATCATGCACCATGTTTTTTTTTTAGCTAACATGTGTGATGTAGGGTTTTACGATTCAATCAAGCATTCAAATCAAGATCTACAACATATAATCAAGAATGAATATCTACATTCATGTTATCCATTACATATAAGATTGTAGCCTTTTATTCAAAGGATTGGTGGGTTGCAACATAACATATTTGTTCATTCATCATTCCTTCATTCTATTTCTATTCATTTCAAGGTTTGATTACCAAAATGGGGTTTGACCAAGGAAAATCATTATCTACTAACAAAAAAATAGTTTTCCCTCTATTTGATGTGTAATTTATAGATTTAGGTTGAAGATCCATTGAAGATAAAGTTTGGAGAAAGTTTTCAAAGTTGTCATCTACATTGTAAGATCACGTAAAGTCATCTACAGAGTAGTATTCAGAGTTTCAGATAAGAGGATTTAATAATAGAGAAGCTACAAGAGAACACTATTTTAGGATATCAATGTTTCAGATCAACCCTAATAGTGGTACTAAATCACCACTTATGGCGTATCAGTCCCAATATACCATATTTCAAGCATATTCTATAGATCCTTATTTAACAATTCCATATTTCGATTTCAACCTGAAACCCTAGACTGGGACTGAATTACCCCTATTGGAATATGAGTCCAAGTGTACATTTGAAGTCATTTTTTCAGGAGTATAGACCTTGTTTCAAGCTTCTTCAGTTCTTCTAGGTGCCCCTTTGTCCTTTCTCAGTTCATTATTCTGATTTTAAATTTCATATCTTAGGTTATATAGTGATATTTGCACATTGCATTCATCCCCTTCTTTCCAATCTTTTTCTTGATGGTGAACCCTCTTTTATCTTTAATCACACCCATAGTACACCCGATTATAGATATCCTTTCCTAATTTCATCTTTAGAATGAGATATATAGGGTTTCCTTGAATGAAATTTGATGGAAAAGGTAGAGGAGCCCTAATCTCTATTTAGCTCTATCTCCCAAAATAAAGAATGCCAACTAATTTTATTCATTTCATTTTGGTAAACTTGACGTGAAGAACACCTTATTTTTTTATTTGGAATGCAACATAGTCCTACATCTATCGTGCATTAACTTTGCATTAGATTTTGCATTCATTAATTTGTATACAGGGTTTCTAAATTTTTCTTTAGTGAAAGTGCATATAGGTTGCATTTTTTCCTCTTGCATCATTGAAATTCACTTAAAATGTGTAATTATCGATTATATAAACATCATTCAAACAAGAAAATCTAACATTCAATCTTAATTTTCTGAAATCAATGTAAAAACCCTAATCTAGGACTCGTACACCCCTCAAGGTGATTTAGTCCTAGTACACAAAGTTTTTCCTTATTTATGGGTATTTTGTGTTGACTATTTTTTAGTATTTGAACCCTTCAAAGACACTAACTAGGAAAACTATTCCCTTCTAGGTGATTAAGTCCTATGTCAGACATGAAACTGCATTTTATAACATTAAAAACCCTATTTTTGTGCCTCTATTTGCTGCTATTAGATTCTTGTTTTACTTTACAAGGTTTCTATTACATTAATTTCATTGCGTCTATCTTAATTAAGGAATATTATTTCTTTTAGCTTGCATTTCATTGATTGTGTCATGTCTCAAACTTTAATGCTACTTGAACTTACTTTATGTGGAATTAATTTATGGATTATTGTGTGTGGTAGAATAAATATTATGATATTTAGAGAGATGAAATAAGTAAATGATTATTTTATTTGGAAAAGATGAAATTCGATGAGTATTATTTTATTTTGAAATGATGCAATATGGAAAATGTTATTTTGGAATGATAAATTATATTGAATTGATTTAATTTTTGACACTAACCTACTAATGGGTGCCTGAGCTTTCATGAGTTGTAGGTTGTCGAAGACCAAGAGTGTGGTTAAGTTAGAGGAGGCTACCTACCTAGTAGGGTTAAGATGGAATGGTCTCTCTGGCACACATAAATACTTAGTAATCATATAGTTGCATTAGAATTTCATTTAATTAATCAAATTATATTGTTTCTTACTTTATAGTTAGCTATTTAATTAATTGGTGATAAAAAATAAATATACATAGAAAATAGAAGAAATAAGTTTAATTTATTTTATTTCAAGAATAAATTATTATTATTTATTTTTTGTGAATAAATGTGATGCATGGCTAATAAATCATTCTTTTTATTAATTTTTTTTTTTATTTGATAAATTAGAGATAAATCATAGAAAAGAAAGCAAGATTTTAAAAAAAACAATGAGATAGAAAACAATAGAAAAATATGAGAAAATTAACTTAAACTTAGAAGAAAAACAAAACAAAACAAAGATGGAAAAAAGAGAAAGAAAATAATAAAAGAGAACAATCTCTCATTCTCTCAACAAGTAAAGATTCATTCAAAACACAAGATTCATTCTCAAATTTTCAATCTACAAAATAAAATAGAAATAGGAATATTAGAGCTGGGATTATTGGGCAAAGTGGAAGAGGAATGGTGGCAATAGAGAAGAACAAGAAGAGGCTAAAAATGGATAGTATTTTACTAGGGTTTATGCAATTTCCATTGTGTTTAATCTCAGTTTCTGTATGCATCAATATTCATTTTTAATGTGGAAGGATAAATATCAATTTTGATATTAAATTGATTATATTTATAGTAAATTGTAATGATGTTTTTTGATGATAAAAACCATTTATTTTTCTATATAAAAATCAAGATTCATGATTGTATATCTTTATTTCTCTTATATATATATAAATATATAAATATATATAAATATATATATGTATGTATATGTATAAATATATATACATATAGTGCATATATTAACAGTGAATATATTAATAAACTGCATATATTGTAAATATAAATTTCATTTTAGATAAAAATCTTTAGTGAATGGAATTATTTAAAAAAATCTAATTTAATGTTTAATCTACAACCTACGGGTGTATGAGGAAAGTTTTTGTAGAAGGAAATTGACCCTTCCACATGTCACAACTTGTGGGAAGGGCGTTGGCCTTCCAGAGGCAATGTTTCCCTAAGAGGACATCGCCCATTATAGGCAACACATTTGAGTGTTATGCAATTCATAGATTTCTAACTTGCAAAATAATGGCAAGTTGTGATTTCTTGTATGGATTTTTTAAATTGTGAATATATATGTATGTATATATATCTAAAAAATTCTATATATTAGTAGTGTATGTGATTGTTTCACTCTCCAATATGATCAGAATTAATCATTTTTGTAAAAAAAAATTTCCTATTTATATATATATATATATATACGAGAAAGATTTAATTTTTTAGAATGTTGTGAAGAAATAAATATATCAATTAAAGATAAGAGTGCATATTGTAAATATAAATATAAATCATTTCTTAGATCAACCATTTAAATTGGAAATTGTTTATATAGAATAAATTATTAGATTTTTTATGCACAAATAGGACATATATATACATATATTTGCTATTTTCACTTGGAATGTTGGTAAATTGATTGAATTGAGTAAAATGTTGGTTTTAGAATTAATTATAAACAACTAATTTTTTTGATGGAGTATATCATTTAATTAGATATGTAAATTTAGATGGACATGCAAACTAATATCTCGAACTTGGAGTTAAAATGTGTTTCGAAAGAACTATATGATTAGTGAATTATTAATATTTAAACAAACTTATGGGATGTTATGTTATATTTATTCTTTCTATGAAATTACTTCTAGGAAAGGATGTTGAATGTGGGCTCTCAAAGACGATAATTTACTTTTTCTAAATTACCATTTTTTTATAATTGCTTGGCCAAGCTACTATACCAATGAAATAGATGGTTTTGGAAAACCTAGATTATATGTTATTTATGTCTTCGCCACATCTTGTATGAAATAATTATGTTATTATAGTTTAGGAGTTCATATAAGAATCAGGCATGCATCGAGAGATTCCCTCTTTCTTATATTGTTCTAGGTTGATAGGCTCGTCGTGTAGGGTCGGTGCTTTCTTCATGTTAGGAAGAAACTCGAGGAAGTTTATTGCTTTGTGGTTGGGCAGAAAATTTTCCTTAACCTCACTCTTGGCCTCGTCTTGTAGAAGACCATTAGATTCATGCAGGTTGAGGAAAAATATTCTTATACTATATGATTCATTATGGATATACTTCTTTGTAATATTCTTGTATAGTTTGCTTAGCAAATTTATAAAATGTATAATTATCTTCATGGACATAATTTTGTATTGATTCCAAATCCTTTACTTGTAACATTGGAACAAATGTAATGTAACAACCCTTTTGGTGTATGCAAATGAAGTGTAACACTCTTTACTGTATAAAATTTGAACTTCATTAATGTAACTTTCTATAGAGAATTTATAGATTTTTTTAATATATGCTTCGCTTTCCTTATTTGGAATAAGCATCAAGTTTTGGAATACTATTTTTAGTATGTGATTTTTTCACGCTTTACATTTGGTATCAGAGCATCTAGGTTAAACTCTATCGACCTACACCTAATTATGCTTAAATTTTATGTTTTTCAGAGTAATCAGGATGGATACTATATTTACTTACCAATGTGGAGGAGGATCCTGTAGTGATTTAGATGATAGAATGGATAAGATCCTAGCCTTTCTAAATCAATATGGGGCGAGGATGGATAGTCTAGAACATGAAATACGAATAGTTCAACCATGGCTAAACTTAGGAAAAAATGAGGGTAATGGAAATGAAACAAATGAAGAAAACCCTAAGACCAAAGGAAACCCAAGTAAGCAAGAGAAAGTGACTGAAGTGTTGGGAAAGGGCCTCAAAAAGGTCATCCTACCAAAATTTCATGGCAAGACAACCAAGGAAGGGGTAGAATCATGGGTAATTGAGATGGAGAAGTATTTTTCCCTACACAATTTTTCCAATGAGACTAGGGCTATATGGGGATCATATCAACTCACCGATGAGGATACCACTTTGTGGGATAATGGAAAGGCTGAGAAGCAACTATTCCCATGGGAGGTAACTTGGGAGAAATTTCTATAGTTTTTCAAGAAAAGGTGGCTACCACAGTTGTATTTTTACAAAAATATGACTAAATTTTAGAATCTCAGCCAAGGGGGAATGATAGTAACTAAATATTGGGAAACAATTTCCCACTTGCTCAAATATGTACCCCAGTATTAGCTTGATGAGAGGTTCCAGATTATAAAATTTATCATCGGACCTCGGCCTCAAATCGGAGCTGATGTAGACATTCATAACCTTTCCACAATGGATGAGGTTTTTGAAAAGGCAATCAAGTAGCAACTAAATTTACAATCGGTTGTAAATTATAGAAAGAGAAGAGATGCTAAGTATGGTAATAAGAAATCTCAAGGAAATAACTAGAATAACACTAATCAAAATCCAAATAATTGGGGCAATAAAAATAACCAACAGATCAGGAATCTCAAGAGGCGAAACAATTCTAAGGACCACAATGATGGGAATCAAAACAACAACAAGAGGGCCAATTATAACAATAATAGGAGAAACATTTAGACAGATCCAAAGAACTGCATGGAGTTTGTTACACATGTGGTGGTAACAATTATGCCAGTATGTTTCCTCAAAGAGTGAATAATCAGAAAAATTGGAATCGACATCACATTCGTGCAATGGTTGATAACCGCTAAGCTAATTTCTAGGCTACGCAAATCCAATGTACAGATAAGATTTTTAGATGCCCTATTTCTATCTTAATTGATACTAGAGCCACTAATTTTTTTTTAGATCCACATGTTACTTCTAAATTATCTGTTAAGCTGGGATACATGGCTAATTCATCAAAGTTCCAATATTGAAATTAGGTAGAGAAAATAGTAGAGCAATATCTTGCCTATAGAGAACTTGAACATCCTAGATTTGAGATGCAAGTTAACTTGCATGTAGCACCCCTAGCATCATATGTCCATTATAGATTCTGAAGAGAAAACAATGTTATTCTTAGACAATTAGGTTAACCATGTTGAGATTCATGGTTTAAAAATGCCCTTAGAAATTAGGTAGATCTTTACCATGTAGCTGAAGAAGGATTTCTAAAAGTGGTGCACTATTAATGTAGTAAAGGTTACAGACCTTGATAACTCAAAGTTGTGAGCTAATAACCATCCCATTCTAAACAAATTTGAATATTTTTTTCCTACTGAACTAACTGAGTTACCACCTAAATGAGAGTTTGATTTCTCAAAAGACTTACTACTTGGAACTTAGCCTCAGTCTAAGACATAGTACAGGATGAACACTACTAAATTGTATGAGTTGAAGGCCAGTTGCAGGAGTTACTTAACTATGGGTTTCTAAGTCCAAGTGTGTCTCCATGGGGAGAACCTATCATATTTGTGAAGAAGAAATATGGGTCCTTAAGGTTGTGTATTGATTATTGATTATAAATATCTGCTCTGTAGGATAGATGAATTTTTTTATCATATCAAAGGGGCTCAGGTATTCTTGAAGATCTATCTCAGATCAATATACCATCAACTGAGGATAAAAGATGAGGAAATTTCCAATACTACATTTAGGACTAGATACATACACTATGAGTTCATGGTGTTACTGTTCAGGTAACCAATGCCCTGAAAACTTTTCTGAATTTGATGAACATCTAATGAGACTACCTCGATGACTTTGTATTAGTTTTCTGGATGATATCTTGTTATAATCCGAATCAGAGAAAGAGCATGACAAACAACTAAGGATAGTGTAGCAACATTTGAGGGATTATAAGATTTTTGGGAAGATGTCAAAATGCACTTTTTACTATACCAAGCACTATTTGGGCCATGTTATTTTAGCTGAGGGGATAGTAGTGGACCCATATAAGATCAAGGAAATCATGGAGTGGTTAGTGCCATAAAATGTATCAAAATTCTAAAGCTTATGGGACTTTCTAGCTATTATAGAAAATTTATCAAGGGGTTCTCAATTATTGTAGAACCCATCACCATACTCCAAAGAAAGGGAAATAAATTTGAATGGAGTGATAAGTGTGAAAAGGAATTTCAGTTGTTAAAGGATAAACTTACTTTTGCACCTATCTTGATTGTGCCAGATCCAAATGGGCCCTTTGCAGCGATAAAAAATGCTTTAGGAGAGGGTGTAGGAGCAGTTCTTATGCAAGATGGAAAGGTGGTGGCATACGAGTCTAGGAAATTGAAGCAGCATGAATTGAACTATGCACCGCACAATTTTGGGTTGGTTTTCATATTGCACGCCCTTCAAATGTGGAGGCACTATCTTTTGGGAAGCATTTTGAACTAAAAACATGTCATTTCAGACTATAGTACATTTTAACCCAACCCAACCTAAATGTTCGACAAAGACGATGATTGGATTTTTTGAAAGTATGATTTTGGCATTGAGTATATAAAAGGAAAATAAAATAGAGTATCAGATACCCTAAGGAAGAGGAGACATCTAGTAGCTATGGTCACTATAAGGTCAAATTTTAGACTGTTAGAGTAATAAAGTCATCACCTAATTAATTAATTAATCATTAATTAATTGGGTCACTTTATGCTTTATTACACTTAAGCTAAACTTAGGAGTGCTTTTATTTCATTATTCATTTTTATTAATTAGTTTATTATTGCATGATTAAATCTTCTAATATTAGAACATGCTGTCTCATTTATACCTATGAGGACAGTTTTCATGTTCAAATATAACCCTAATCTAGGGTTAGCTTTCATCCTTTTCATAAGGATTGATTCATTATAATTTTTATTTATTCTCTATAGCAACAGTTGTTCACATAATGTGAATTGGTGTTTTCATCATATTTGAGTTGTATAGCAACAATATCTTGCTTGTTTCTTCATAATGTGATAGGTTTATCATTGGAGGTGATTCATGGAGTTGTACGAGTACATACATCTACTCTAGCATAGATAATATCTGGTCAAAGCTTTGTCAGGAGATGAGCATGTTATGATAGGGTGGATACATGTTTGAGATTGATGGATTTTTAAGATACTAGGGACAAATGTATGTTCCTAATTCATGAGGGTTGAGGGATTTAGTGCTAGAATGATTTCACAATATACCTTATTTAGGGCACCCTAGTCTAACAAAAATAATAGATGGACTTAGACCATTGTATTTCTAGCTAGGATATAGGAGGGATGTTTCTAATTTTGTAGCCCGATGTTTAGAATGCAAAAGAGTTGAAGCTAAGCATCTGCATCCAGCAAGACTTCTATACCCACATAGGGTTCTGGAATATAAATGGTAGGTAATCACTTTATATTTTATTTAGGGGTTATCTATGACCAAGACTGACCATGATGTCATCTTGGTTGTGGTTGATAAATTGATGAATGTAGCTCACTTAATTCCTGGGAATCTTAAGGATGGATCTTTGGTCTTAGTGAAAAAAATTGTGTAGGATATTTTTTAATTTGCATGGATTTCTAGAAATGATAAGCTCTAATTGTGACACTCAAGTGACTTCTAGGTTCTAGACTACATTAAATGCTTTTTTTGGAACCAAAATGAATTTTAGTTTATCTTATCATCCTCGAACCAATGGCTAGATAGAGAGGGTGAATTAGGTAGAGGAGCATATCCATAGGATGTATTGTATGGATCAACAACATAAGTGCAAGGAGTACCTACCTTTAGTGGAATTTTAATATAACTCATATCATACCTCTCTAGGGATGGAACCTTTTGAGGCTTTGTCTGGCTGCAAATTTCATACACCTATTGGTTGGGATAAGGTGGAATACAAGATTTTCATTGGGAGAAATATGTTGAGAGAGATAGAGGATCAGATGAATCTAATTAAGAAAAAGTTGAAACAAGCTTTAGATCACTAGAAGAGCTTTGCAAATAGGAACAAAACATTTAGAAAGTTTTCAGTGGGAGATAAGGTCTTCTTGAGGGTTTGACCGTATAAGAACTCAATCTCATTTGGAAAGAGCTCTAAGCTTTCCCCTAGATACGTTAGGTCATTTGATGTTTTTGAAGTTATCAACTCAGTTGCATATAGGCTTGCTCTACCAAAAGTTCTATCTTGTATACATAATATCTTCCACATATCTATGCTTAAGCTATACCATCTGACTATTTCTCATATTCTTGATTTGGAATTCATTGTAGGTTCTAGATCCAAAAATGGTGCTAGTGGAGCCCACAAGGATATGGGGGTATTTGCAGGATCATCATGGAAAAAATACGCCCTTAAGTGGCAATAAAATTCAAATAATCAGAGTTAGGCAACTTGACATAATTTTTTTTTATAAGTTATCTATATTATTTCAAAAATATGTAACAATAGAATCTGTAGAAAATTGAATGTAGTTTCTAAACTAAGTTAGGTTTATTTTTATTTTTTCAAAATCTATTTGGTGAAAATTTGAAATTTCAATCCAGTAGTACTTAAATTTCAGGGAAAAAATAAGAAGTAGGTGTTTGTCTAACCACCCTCACCACAATAAAATAATAATATTTGTTTATAATATTTTAGATATAAGTAGGGGACTCATGTCTTGATGTGATGAATATTTTTTTGTAATTTTATTCCAAGTAAATAATTAATTATGAATTTTTTATTACAAATTTTAAAAATTATAAAACTCATGTGTCTGACCACCTTAACTTGGTCAAAACTTCATGAAATTCAATAATTATTTTTCTAATCCTATAGTATGTGAAGCATAGAATGTGACATATGTTTTGGATTCAAAAAATGTGATGCCAATTGAAAGCTATAGATTGTTTTCAATCAACCTATCAATCAGGACTCTAGTCATAATTCAAATAGAAAATGAATAATAATTATTTATTAAATTCAAAGTAAAGCATAATTTATATTGGTTGAAATTTGATAATCTCCTTTAAAAACCCTTTTTGTTTCATTAATTATGGGTAAAAAGAAAGTCGTCAGCCACATGGGCCATCATATCACTTAGATATTGCCAGTTTTTGGCCCATCATGATCCTACACATACCCATGGGAGAGGAGAAAATTTAAGTTGTGGAATCAAGATGTTGTGTAGTATAGGGTCTTGTGGGACTAGTATTTAGTGGATAGTGCCACCTCGAAGAATTTTGAAGATATTGATAGATAATTCCCACATCTAAGATTTTAGCATACTTTTATTTCTTCATATTATGACTTTTATTATATATACTGGATGTTGAAGACATTTTATGTATATGTTTTGTAATAATACATTGAGATGATGTCTCTTCCAAGTGGGAAAGGATATCATGTCTCAAATTTTGATGCTACCTAAACTTACTATATGTGGAACTGATTTATGAATTATTGTATGTGGTAGAATAAATATTATGCTATTTAGAAAGATGAAAAAAGTAAATGATTATTTTATTTGGAAAAGATGAAATGTAATGAATATTATTTTATTTAGAAATGATTCAATAAGTATTTGAAAAGTGAAAATTGAGAAGAACAATGGAGGTAATTTGACAGAATGTTAGAAGGTATAATTTTTTTTTCACTTTTTGTACTTCTTGGATCTATTTAATTTGTTCTTAATTGGTAGATTAAAATTACTTTCTTAAATCTTAAGGTTTTTGTGGTTATCATTTAATTATTTATCATTTCTTCTAGTTTTTTATCCTACATACCGAAGTCAAACCCTCATTTTTTTTATTATTACCTCCACAAATTTTGATTGCTAAACTAAAACAATCCATGTGCTCTTAACCTTAAGCGCATATAAGGATGTAATGAGATAAAATACTAAAACCCCTACTCAAATGTGTTAGAGAAGGATTCTTAAATGACATAAATGAGATCAACCAAAGAGAAAGTCAAATACCCTTAAGAAAATATAAAATGTAATGACACCTTTATTAGGGAATCAAGTAGATTAGAACATGAAGATGAGAAAAAATTGAAAATAAGTCATTAGAGGTTGGAGAGGGCCAAATAACTACCAAAAATGTAGATTCCATCATGTTCTTCCATTGCCATCAAACTAGAATCATGGTGGAAAACTTGACTAAATTTGAGATTCATCTTGAAAAACTTTAAATTAAAATGTATTTTAGTGAAGAATAAATTTCTTGTGATTATCCTTCTTTTTTTTTAAATAATAATTCATTGTTAAATATAGTGGAACTTAGGATAAATTAAACTTTAGGCCTACTCAATAAAATTTGAATTTTTGGGATTAAATTACTGTGAAGCCCCAAATTTGAAACTAAATCACCAAAATTAGAGATTGACGAAAATGGGAAATCAAGTTTTTCAAGAAAAATAACTAGTATAGGGCACAATGCCCCCTATAATAGATTTCTTCTACTGAAAAAAATTTCATTTGGGTGTTTAGGGTTTACTAAAGTTAGTACTTTTCCATGGTGAGTATACTTGTTGGAGTTAATTTAATGATATTTAATTGATAACACATTTTATAGGTTAGTATAGACACATTCTATTTGGTTGGTAGGAAAAAATTTAGTGTAGAGAATGTCTAAATGCATTGGTGTGAAGAGTTACTAAAGCTAGCTCCAAGTAGAGCATGAAATTGTACTTTAACTTGAAAGGGAGTAAAATTTTTGACACTATATTTTTCCCCCATATTAGAGGGCACATGACACTAGGTGCGTAAGAAAGATAAAGTAATAAAAGTAATAATGTTAAAAAGTGATATCCTAAAAGGATATTATAGAATAAGTAGATCATTCACCAAATGAGAGAACAAAACTCCCAATTTTACAATCTATAAAATCACAATGTTAGAAACTGTATCCTCCAAAAAAATATCATTAGAAAACTCACAAATCATCTTTAAAATTTGAAAAAATTCTTTAGCAAAAAAATTCTATGGTGATTAAATTTTAGGCTAGATGTATTCCCCTATAAATTTTATTACATTTTCGAGGTGCAATCAGGGTGGCAATCTCGCCACATCAAACATATTATATTTTTTTATGAGAATACATGTGAGAGGATTATAAAATCATAACACCATGTGCTAATTAAAAAAAAATGAATTAGATAGGAAGTATAATTCCCATTAAAAAAATGGCATTGTAATAAAATGTCTTAAGCTCAAGCTATGTTCATTTTAATGGAGCATAGTATGAGAAATATTGTGCTAAATTTATTTATAAGTGATTAAATTTTTGCATTTTTTATATTAATTTTCACGTTTGTAGCTTGAGGGATTAGAGTACTAAGGATAACAACTCTAGGAGAAAATATGCCACAAAAATGACTATATCGGATCCTGAGCCTAGAGTCCCTAAGAAAAATTTTCGCACGAGGTATACCAATACTAGATGTGGGTCACATTTTCACTTACCTTTTAGGTTTGACTTTTATTTCATGCATTTTTATAGGTTTTCTAAAATTGGGGCGCCCTAGACAAGCTTGCCCATCTAAGACCTTTGATGGTGCCCCTAACTAGGATGGGTTCCCTAGACCAACATGGGTGCCCTAGAACTGAGAAGGTCAACCATGACTAGACACAAAGATCTAAGACTTGGATTTTATTATTAGATGTATATCTATAATTATGAATATATATTGATAATAATTTTTTCTCTTATTTGATAGAACTCACCATTTATGCAAGATTTTTTTGCAAGGCATCTGATCTCTCTTCTTCATGAACAAGCCACAAAAATTTCCATCACAAAGTAGAAACATTTATGTGTGGTTGACTTATATTAGGTATACACCATGCCCCCAATGAGGTACCAAAGTTCAATTCTCATGGAACTCATGGAGTGATGGGATACTTAAATTCATAAAATCAGTGGGCATTATATCTTTCTTTTGGGAGATAGATCTAAAGGGGGATTAGGGATCCTCCACCTATTTCCTTCAAATTTCATTCAAGCAAATGCTTGAGATCTCAATCTAATGATGTAATTCGGAAAAGAGATCTACAATAGGGTTTCCTAGGGGTGTGATTAAAGATAAAAGAGGGTTCACCATCAAACCAAAGCTTGGAAAAATGGGATGAATATAGCGTGCAAATCTAAATATATAACCTAAGATGTGAAATTGAAAATCAGAATAATGAACTAAGAAAGGACAAAGGCGCCCCTAGAAGACTAAATAAGATTGAAACAAGACTCACTCCTAAAAACATGACTTTTAATGTACACTAGGACGCATATGCCAGTAGGGGAAATTTAGTCCCAGTTAAGGGTTTCAGACTAAAATTGAAATATGAAACTACTAAACTTCTATCTATATAAAATGCTTGAAATCTGGTATACTAGGACTCATATGACACAAGTGGTGATTTATTCCCAATATTAGGGTTGATATGAAATTCTCATATCCTTTAGTGTTTTCCTATAGCTTCTCTCTTGTCAAATCTCTGAATTCTACTCTATAGATGACTTTGTGTGATCTTGCAATGTAGATGACAACTTTGAAAACTTTCTCCAAACTTGATCTTCAATGGATCTTGAACCTAAATCTAAAAATCACACATAAAAGAGAGAATTTTTCTGTTTTGTTAGTATATAGGGGTTTTCTTTAGTCAAACCTCATTTTGGTACTCAAATCTTGAAATGAATAGAAATAGAATGAAGGAATGATGAATGAACAAATATGCTATGTTGCAACTCACCAATCCTTTGAACGAAAGGATACAATCTTGTATGTAATTTCTAGCATGAATGTATATCTTGATTATTGATTGTATGTTTTAAATATTGAATTGAATTCTTAATTGAATCATTAAACCATAAATCACAATTATTAGCTCAAAAACAAACATGATGCATGATGACTTTAACATGATGCTCGAGTCTTGAATGTAGCTCCAAAATTCTTGATAATTAGTTTTCAATGCTTTTGAATTCTCTTGGATTGTTATACTTCTTGAATTATTAGATCACACTTTCTCATGAAAATTTCTAAGCGAAAATATGCAAGATAGCCTTGTATTTATAGTGTAGCAACTACTTTAAAATGGGGGTCATACATAGACGACATCATTTAAATAAAAAATCATTGCGTGATTTTTATTTTTCTTTTCATGTGCCCTCTTCTTGGTGGTGTCATTGGGTTTGAAGCCTTCAAAGAGTGTACAATCAACTCAAGTATCCTAATGCGAATGAGGCATCCCATGGATAATGATCTGAGACTTTGACTTGTCCTCTCTTATAGACATTATGCACAATGCTCCCTAAGAAGGAGACCTTGGATAGACATTGTAAAATCCCCTTCAACAAAATCTTAAAAAGAATTTAGACAAGCATTGTGGTGCCCTATCAAAGTTATCAACAAGGTAACTTTGGTAAGGTTAGTATAATGAAAAGATTAAACACTAGCATAACTTTCTCATTATATGGTGCGAAGATGACACATTAGCATGACTTTCTCACTAAACCACTTATTTGGACTTCTACACATCTTTTTGGTTAAACAACCTATATCTGATCCACAAGTAGTTGAACAAACAACCAAAGCTTGATCCAACCTTTTTACTTTCCTTCTTATCTTCATTCTAGTTCTTGTCATTGCATGATCATGTATCCTATCTTGCTGCAAATCATTCACCCTTGAATGTTTTATTTCGCACTTATGTTGATTTGACTTAGAATCTCTAATCCTTGGGGGCTTGACCAACTCCTTCATCTTTCACATTCTTCTTCTTCACCATCTACCTTCACATCACTTGATTATTTTCATATGAGTTGGAAGAAATTTCATCCTCTCACTAAACTGGGGGATAAATGTTTCACCAAAAAGTGTAGCCAAAAAGTGTAGCCTTTGACACTTTTCACTCATTTGGGCCCTTTTCTTGTGGTTTTTGGCCTAGTTTTTCTTAGATTGTAAGGTTTATTGCAAAGGTTTTGTGAAGTGTTGTAACAAACTTCCTCAATTTTCTAGGACCCTTTCATCATAATTCACCTAAATAACTCATTTCCAAGCCTTAGTCTAAATTTTTATAAGGTGTTGGAACCAGCCTTCATACTTTCCTTTGCTTGTCATCACTAAATCAATCCTTTATTATGTTAAAATGACCCCTTAATGCACTTATAGGTCTAACTTTAGTGTGTTTTGGAAGATAATCTTGACAAAAATAATTAATCACATGTTAATTCCTGACGATCAATCAACATTGCCTAGGTGGGCTAAGTTGCCACCTCGGGTGACTTAGCTCAATGTGACATAAAAATCAAATTTAATCTTAATTTTTGGCGGGATTTTATCTCCTAAACCCTAAGGTTGGCCTATGATGAGGTTTTTTCAGGAAATTAGGGAAAAAATTGTACAAATAATGGTTTTTATCCTTATTTTAACCCTAACTAACTAAGTCACCATCAATTCTTCTTCACTCTTCATCCACTACTCTTCTCAAGCAAACTATGGTTTTGGTATTCTAAGTTAACAAGACATTTTTCTAAAGCATCCAAGGGCTGATTGCTATAAAAAAATAAGCTCATTCATCATGGAAAGTTACAAATTCCATTGTTTCATATTTCATGCTCTAATATCTTGTTTCTTCATTTGCTTTAAATATCTAAAAGGGGTTTGGCCAAGGCAAACCCCCATGCCTTAACAATCAACATTTCTTTCTCTTTGTGTGTGTCTGCATATTTAGGTATCTTGGAAGCTTAGAAATCATTGGAGAATGTATTGAAAGATTTTGGAAGACATCTCCTTGTTGGCTAGGGTAAAAAACCCATTAAAAGACACCTACAAACCGAAAATCAAGCTTTTGGATTTGATCACTTGGAGAAGTAGAAATTGTAGACTGGGGGCTTCTGACTCAACTTTCAAACTTGCAAAAAATCAAAAGTGGACTAATTCATCATTAGTGGCAATTCAGTCCCACTGTACATCTTTTTCAAAAATTTCAAAAGATTTGGGTAGCCATTTATCCGAAAGGGGCTCCGGTGTAGTTTTCCAAATCTAGGACTAAGTCACCCAAAATGGCGTAAGTGTCCCAACAAGCAAAAATTTTGAGCATGAACAACATTTCCAACCTCAAATCTAGTCTACAACTCACTCCTAGGTGCACATCCTTCATTTCCATCCTTTTGTTTTGTGAAAGTTTACATTATTAAGTCATTTTGCGTAAGGTTTTCAATACATATGCATTGTATTAGTCTACATTTCATAGTTAGATCATTTAAATACTTTGCAACACTTAGATACACACACACTTTCCCACACTCTACCCATTTCAAACCCTCAAATATTTGAATGAACTCACGAAGAATACACTTAGCGCGAAAGAGAGCCATCCTTCCACTTTGCTCCTAGGTAAAAAACCCTAGGAACCTAATTGGGGAATCCTATTTCCTTATTACATATTTTTGGTGGTTCATTTTAGTGAACCTGGCCTTTAAATACCATTCCCTTCTAGTTTAGAGTCCTTCATTGTTCTAGGATTCAATTGCATTGCATGATGCATTAGTTAAGTTGCATTCTAGGGTTTCAAATTTTTCATTAGTGAAAGTGAATTCAAGTTGCATTTTTGCATATTAAATCATTCACAAATTTCTAAAATTTTGCATTTGGGTATGTGCAACATCATGATGGTCCAAAAAGTGGCGATCTGTAAGTGATATGATGGCCCATGTGGCTAATGACTTTTTGTTCTACCCAAAATTGATGAAACGAAAAGGATATTTAAAGGAAATTTTCATCTTTCGCCCAATATAAATTTTCTTTACTTTGAATTTAATAAATAATTATTAATTTTCTATTTGAATTACGTTTAAAGTCCTGATTGATAAGCTGATTGAAAATATCTATAGCTTTCAAATGGTATCATATTTTTTCAATCCAAAACATGTGTCACATTCTATGCTTCACATAATAAGGATTAAAAAGAAAATGAATTTCACATGAATTTTTGACCAAGTTAAGGTGGTTAGACATATGAGTTTTTATATATTTTTTAAGTTGTAATAAAAAATTCTTAATTAATTATTTACTTGGAAAAAAATTACAAAAAAAATTGCATCACATCAGGACATGATTCCTCTATTTAAATCTTAAATATTATAAAAAAATATTATCATTTTATTGTGGTTAGGGTGGTCAGACAAACACCTACTTCTTATTTTTTCCCTCAAATTTAAGTACTACTACATTGAAATTTAAAATTTTCACCAAATAGATTTTAAAAAATAAAAAATAAACCTAGTAGTTTAGAAACTACATTCAATTTTCTAAAAATTATATTCTTACATATTTTTGAAATAATATAGATAACTTATTCAAATTTTTATGTTAAGTTTCCTAACTCTGAATTTCTAAACTTTCATCGCCACTTAAGGGTCTATTTTTTCCATGATGATCTCGCACATACCCATTTTCATTTTAGGAATGCATTCTACAACCCAAAAAAAATCAAAATCAACTAGGAAAACTTTAAAATTCTCAAAAAATCCCTAGGAAGACTAATTCGCCACCTTGGGCAACTTAGTCCATTTCTACCTCGAAAAATACCATTTACAGAGCTGAAAACCTTCTTTTTAAGCTTTTGTTTTGTTCCATTATCTATTTGTATCAGTGGGTTGTCCTTCTATTACATGAATTTTACTTAATCTAGCTCAATTTGGCACATTTCATGCATTGCTTAAATTCCATTTTGTATTCACCATATTTTATTTTCTTTACAATCAGTAAATTACATTGTTTGAGATCTAAAAGTTGCATTTCATCCTATGTCTTTACATTCCATTTTAATTTTGCATAACATCTATGACATTTCATTTATTAGAAATATAATTCATGGCAATTAGAATTTTGTAATTTTCCTTTTTTGCATTAGTTCCTAGATCATTTAAACCAGATTGTTTAGAAAATGAAAACACCACCTTAACAATATCACACACACACACTCACACCCTTCTTAAGCCATTTAGTAGAGATGACTTGGAAATTTTGTATGAAGCCCTTGATGAATTCATCTCTCCTCTCTCATCTAATAAAGCTTTGACCCAAGTGGATGCAAGCATTGATAATCATGATAATCATAATTGTTCTTCTCCTGATATCTCTCCCATTGGTGACAAGGTATCTTTTAGAAAGGAGACACAATCATTGAAGATCATGATGGTCTTACTTTTCTTCCTCCTACTCCCCCTTGCATAGACTTTATAACACATGAAGCTAAACCCATGGTTACTACCTTACCTAGCCTTCAAGCATCTCCCAACACCTCCCCTAGTTTTTGTCATGATTTAATAAATAAGGATATCTTGCTATCAAGCAACCCAATGATTGAGATTTATAATGTTATTTCTCTCCTTCCTAATTTTCCTCACCTTTGGAAAGGTCTATTTGAAAAAAAAAAGCCCAATCATTGCTAACCATAAAACTCTTTGTTATCCTTCTCTTAATGCCATTCCTATGTGTGATGAAGCTATTTTACTAAATTGAACCATGAAATGTGACAACCCTATTGTTTGTCACTTTCCAAAAATCTCTCCTCCTATGATAGATACTATATCACAATAGAATGACACCTTAGAGAAAAAGAATGCAATCATTGACAATCACAACAAGAAAATTTCCCCCTCTCCTAATATATTTACCTATTACTGAAGAAGATATTATGATGGAACAACACACTTCAACCATTGATCATTCCCTTGCTTGTGATGAAGTCAATAGTGTATAACCAAAGAATGAATGTCTTGAAAATATTGTTTATTTTTTAGATAAACACTCTCCTATTAGGGAAGGTATCATGGTGGAAGAAAACAACAACCTGGTTGCACTCCTTTCAAGCAATAATAATATGTCTTCCTTGGGTAATGTTAAAAAGATGATACTTGATTTCCCTTTCTTAGAAATACATCCACCCAAGCCCACTGAGGTTATGTATACACAAGTGTGCATTAGATCCCAATGTACTATTGGACCTCCTAAGCATCTTGTAATCCTTCACCCACCTAAGACCAACATCTCACACCACCCAAGTTACCATGACATTACTCATATATATGAAAAAGTGTATATAATCATGACTAGCTTTGTAGAAAATTTATTTCCTTACCCACATAAATAACTTTAGTTGTTGCTCCTTGTCATGTAATAGTTGTAGGATCATATCATACTCACTATTGCATGTTTTATATCCCTCACGAGGAGTAGCATACTGTCATCCTTTCTAGGCTCACCTTTGTCCTAAACTAAGTGGGGGCAGGGGGTTTAGTAGCCTTGTCCTTGTATGTCACTTGACATTGTCTCTTTTGACTAGCCATTAACCTTTCATACACTTATAAGAGCAATCTTGGGACATGGACAACATCTCTTCAGTTGAATTGCATGTGAAATACTATCCCTTTTTCATGATGCAGCTTAATTCAAAAACATATGACTTGGCATAGGGCTTTACAAGTTAGCTCTCACATGTTCCTTCCTCTATCCTTAGCTACTTTAAAGAAATTTCTCACAGTGATGGTGTAGCAACTTATTTAAAGTGGCGGTATACATAGACGACATCTATTTTTACAAAATTTAATGGTGTGAATTTTTTTTTTCTTGTGATGTGTCCTCTTCTTGGTGGAGTCATTTGGTTTGATGCCTTCCAAGAGTGTACGATCAACTAAAGTGGCCTGATTCAAATGAGGCATCCCATGGATAATGATTTGACACTTTGACTTATCCTCTCTTGGAAACATCTGACACAATGCTCCATAAGAAGAAGACCTTGCACGAACAAAGAAAAATCACATTCAACAAAATCTTCAAAAGAATTTACACAAGCATTGTGGTGCCCTATCAAAGTTATTAGCAGGGTAAATTTGTTAAGGTTAGTATAATGGGAAGCTAACACAGTGGCATGAATTTATCATTATACGGTGGGAAGCTGAAACACTGGCATGAATTTCTCACTAAACCACTTCTTTGGACTTCTACACATCTTTTTGGAAAAACAACCTAGATCTAATCCACATCTAGCTGAAAAAATGGTCAAAGCTTGATCCAACCTTTTTACTTTCCTTATTCTCTTCCTCCTAGTTCTTGTCATTGCATGATCATGTATCCCATTTTTCTCCAAATCACTCACCCTTGAATGTGTTATTTCTCACTGATGTCAAGTTGACTTAGAATATTGAACCCTTGGGATCTTTACCACTTCCTTCATTTCTCATTCTTCTTCTTCACCATATTCCTTGACATAACTTGGATACTTTAGTGTGAGTTTTAAGCAAGTTCATGCTCTCACTAAAGTGGAGGATAAATTTGTCCCCAAAAATGTGTAGCCTTTGACACTTTTCACTCATTTGAGACCTTTTGTTGTGGTTTTAGGCCTAGTTTTGCTTAGATTCTAAGGTGTATTGCAAAGGTTTTGTGGAAGTGTTGTAACACATTTCCTCACTTTTCTAGGACCCTTTCATCATAATTCACCTAAATAACCCCTTTATGAGCCTTCGTCTAAAGTGGTGTAAGGTGTTGTAACCAACCCTCACACTTTTCTAGGCTTGTCATCACTAAATCAACCCTTTCTTATGCTAAAATGACCCCTTAATGCACTTATAGGTCCAAATTTAGTGTGTTTCAAAATACAATCCCAAAAAACGTCATTAATCACATGTCAATTCCTAGTAATCAATCAAAATTTCCCAAGTGGACTAAGTCGCCACCTTGGGCGACTTACTCCCATGTGGCATAAAAATAAAATTTCATCTTAATTTTTTATTGGATTTTATCTCCTAAACCCTAAGGTTAGCCTATGATGAGGTATTTTTGGGAAATAAGGGCACAAGTTGTATAAATAAGGGTTTTTATCCTCATTTAAAACCTAACTAACTAAGTCACAATCAATTCTTCTTCACTCTTCATCCACTACTCTTCTCATGCAAGCTAGGGTTTTGGTATTCTAAGTCAACAAGACATTTTTTTGAAGCACTCAAGGGTTGATTTCTACAATAAAAAGAATATAATTCATCATGGAAAGGTACTAGATCCATTGTTTCATATTTCATTCCCTATTATCTTGTCTCTTCATTTGATTTAATTATCTAAAAGGGGTTTGACCAAGGCAAGTCCCCATGCCTTAACAATCAATATTTCTTTCTCCTTGTGTTTGTTTGAAAATTTAGGTATCTGAGAAGCTTATAAATCATTATAGAATGGATTGAAATCTTGTTGAAGACATATCCTTTTTGGCTAGGGATAAAAATCCATTAAAAGACACCTATAGACTGAAAATCAAGGTTTCAGATCCGATCACTTGGAGAAGCAGAAAGTACAGACCGAGGACTTCTGACTCCACTTTTGGACTTGCAAAAAATACAAAGTGGAATAAGTCACCACTAGTAGCGACTTAGTGATACTGTACATGTTTTTTAGTAGATTTGGATACCCATTTGGCTGAAACAAGCTTGGATTAAGTTTTCCAAATCTGGGACTAAGTCACCTAGAATGGTGTAAGTGTCCCAACAAGCCAAAATTCTAGAATCAACAACATTTATAGCCTCAAATCCAGTCTTCAACGCACTCCTAGTTGCACACCCTTTATTTCCAACCTTTTCTTTCATTAAAGTTTACATTCTCAGGTCATTTTACATAGGGTTTTCAATACATTTGCATTGTGTTAGTGTATGTTTCATAGTTAGATCATTTCATTAATTTTCATAACTTATATACACACACACTTTCCCACATTCTACCCATTTCAAACCACCAAATATTTGAATGAACTCACCAAAAATACGTTTAGCACGAAACATAGTCATTCTTCCACCTTGCTCCTAGGTGAAAAACCATAGGGTCCTAATTGGGGAGTCCTCTTTTGCTATTTCATGTTTTCGGGGGTTTGAGGTGCCACACAACATGAATAGTAGGATATGGATGAGGCAACCAAATTTTCATATGCTTGATACACATGAACAAAAAAGATGGATCCATAGGCAAGGAAAGTGTGTTATGCAAGGTGGCCATATAACAAATGTTGTAAATTAAAAAGTACGTTCAAAAGAGTTTTTCTTAAGTCATGTAAGGTCTTAACTTAGGGAAAATTGTTCCTAATGTGTCCTATAGAGGACCTTGATCTAAGAATAGAATATTCACAACTTAGGGGATGCAGTTTATTGTATCAACCTCCATTAAAAGGAATATAAAATGGTAAGAGATATCACATTCTTGGAGTTAATCGCATCCAATGTATGCCCCCACTTTAAAGAAATTTCCAAATACAATGTTGTGATAAATTACTTTAAATTGGAAAATAATATATTCTAACAATAAAGAGGACATGAGAGCTTATTTGGAAAGCCCTATGCCAAGTCATATGTTTCCAAATAAAGCCATGTCATGAAAATGGGTTGTCCCGAAAATGAAATCCCACACATAAGGGATCCATGGATTTAGGGTCAGTATGTCTTTTCTACAATGTTTTTAGAGAGTAAAAAAACATCATCATTCCCCAAATACTCATTGAGCAAGAAGAATGACACAAAGAGAGTGAAAACAAAGAATTTTTTTTGGTTCAACATGGAAGAGATGTGAATGTCTCGACACATTGCATCATTCCCAAAAGGAAAACAAAAGACAAAGAAAAGATAAAGGAAAATATTTTTGGTCAATATGGAAGAGACCTAAATGTCTCAATGCCTTGCATCATCCCCGAAGGGAAAACCCAAGACAAAGAAAAGATATTTTTTTATGACATGGAGAAGAATGTAGGTACGAATAGAGGAATGCCACAAAGAGAGAGATACATCAAACAAAACAATATAGGGGATCAAATTACCCATATGAAATTATACTCAAGAAACATGTAATAGAAAATAAAGATAAGACTAGGAAGGCACATGTGATTCAACCTAGAGTAGCTCATCCACATCCCAATCTTGTTTATCATATATGAAAGGTAACAAATAGCCAAAGGGACAATAGAAATCATTGAACTAGGGTCATCATTGAGTTAATTACCTTTTAATCTCATAAAAGAGGAAAAAAATGTATTCAATTCATTATTCCCTTCATCAATTTCAGCAATCTCATCATCATCGTACAATTTAATCATAATGTGAGGTCAAATGATATTGTCTAAAGAAGGATTTAGCTCCTATTGCAATTGTGATATAGGATATTTTTGTTGTGGCTAAGAGGGAGACTCATCATGTATTACTTGATTCAAGTTTGTATGTTGATTTTATTTTTGTTTTCACCATTTAACCTTTGATAAAAATCATGAAGTTGACACCTACTAGATCTCTAGCATTTCAATTTACTTTGGTACAATTTTCAAGTGCTTGTGTAGGAGAGCATCTATCAACCATATCTTTTTTTTCTTCCCTAAGGGGAGGAATGGAATAAACCATAGGATTCTATTCAAAAAAATTATCTTTAACTTTCTAAACTTGTTTTTTTTTAGGAGGTGTAACAAGATTTGTTTTCTTGTATCTTGGTCTTTTATAGGAGATAGGAAAAAAATTTGTCCTAGGTTCATCTTGGCTATTTGGAATGTCTTTAGGATCAATCATGGCTTTTTCAAGGATGAGAGGTTCAATAATATGTTGAGGCATGTTTCTAAGGGATAATAAGTTCCATAGGCTTAGGCCAAAATAAATCCAATAAAAGTTTCCCATGTGAAGATAGAGGATTAAATCCTATATGATACAATATAAATATTTCATTGTCAAAGGGAAAATTTAAGAATTTATGGAAAACCAACTAGATGAATTCAATGGAGTGTAGCCATTCATAACCAAGCTTCACATGAAATTAATCTGATGTCAGGATGATGGAGAATGAGACATCTAATTTTTTTAATCCAAATTTTAAAGGAAAGGTGATTAATCCCATCATAGGGCAATTGAAACCATTATGCATTTTTATCCATGCTTCCAATTTATCACATGTTTCTTGATATATTTCATGCACAAGTAAGAATTCTTTAGTGAACACATTCTCTCCATAGACTATATCAATTAACATCCCATTGGTGGGCTTATCATTGATTTGATTTCTATGTAAAGAGGACCATCACGCACATTTCTAATTATATTTTTATTGTAGAAAAAATTATCCCTTTCTTGATATGAGAATAAATAATGATAAATTAGACTCAGTGTCACCTTTATCTAGTGTTGTGAGGTGTTTTACACATCCACATTAGATCTTGGGCCCTTTTTAAGCTAAATTAACTTAACTCTACCCTAATTTAATGTTTTAAATGTATTTATTTACATATTAAAATTAAATTTGGGAGGCTTGTAAAAAAATGGGACCTAAATTAGTGTTATAATGTGTTTTACACATTCACATGGGATTTAGAGCCCTTGTAAGCTAAATTAATCCAATTTTCCCTTAATTTAGTGTTGTAAAGTGTATTTATTTACAATTTCACATTGGATTTTGGGCCCTCTCACATTTATGACCTTAATATAATCATTAATATCCCCTTATGACCCCATATTTTGCATCCCCAGACATATTTTAATCAAAAACCTGACAAGATCAACATATAAGCTTAATTTCTTAACTCCTTGATATTCTAGCTGGAAAAATAGCCCCTATGGGACCGCTTCAACACCTTGGGTGAATGAGTCCCATATAGGTGGGACTCATTCCCTAATATGGAGAATGAGTCCCATTTGAACTATTTTCAAGGTCTAAGTAAGGAAAACTAGGCTTTAAGTTTAAATTTCTTCTATCTCGGCCTTGGGGATCAAATTAATGGTCATTTCAGTGAATTTCCTATATAAAAAAGCTTCCAAATCATTGTTTCATCAAGCCTACATGTTATCAAGACAAGAAAGCAAGAGTTAAAAATTCCAAGTCTTCACAAGATTCTCAAGATAGCTTTCAAGATCAATTCTAAGGAATTTGAGGATATAATTCTTCATAAATTGTTGTAGAAATTAAAGATCCATCATCATGTCAAGCATCAAGCATGTTATTGATCTATTGTTGTGATGTAGTATTAAAGATCCAAGATCAAGCATTGTTCCACACATATTTTCAAAGATCAAGATCTATATCCTTCATGGCCATTTCATGTTGAGTTGCAAATTTACAAGGTATCATTATCCATGATTCATGTTCTTTGTTACATGATCCATTTATTTATTTCATTGTTTCATCATTTGGTTTAATTACCTAAAAGGAGTCTGACAAAGAAAAACCCCCATTCCCTAACAATCAACAAGGTTTTCTCTCCCACTTTGTGTAATTGTAGATCTAGGTGCTTTGAAGACTTGAAGATCATTGAATATTAGTTTAAAAGTTTTTTTGGATTTGTCTCCCCATTTGCAAGGGCACAATCTTCATGAAAAGGTCATCTACAACCCTAAAATCAAAGTTTCAGATCTAGGAACCTGGAGGAGCAAATTGAGTAGAGTGAGAAGAGCATATTTAGATAATGAATTTATAGAAAATTGAAATAGGACTAATTAAACACAAGTGGAAAATGAGTCCCACTATAGGTGGTTTTCACAGATATTTTCAAATTTGGATACCTATTTCCTTGAAACCTATTCTTGTTCATAAATCCAAATTTGGGACTTATTCACCCAGAATGGACAATGATTCCTAGTATATCAAAATTTCAAGATCAAAAACATTTCTAGTCTCTACAAGTTTCCAAGTGCACACATTTTCTTTTTCAACTTTCTATTTTATTTAACATAATTTTCTATGTCATTTTGTAGGTCATTACATCAAACTAGGTTTTAGAGTTGCATCTTGAATTTCATTTTTTTTCCAAGTTATTAATTGGTGGTGAACCCTTCATTTAGCCTTAATTAATCTTTAAACATATCCTATGATACCCTATTGTTAGATCTCTTCCTTGATTCTTCATTGGGTTGAGATCTCTAGGGCATTCTTCAATGTTAGCTGGAGAAAAGTTATGTTCTATATCTTAAACCATAAAGAAACCATTTTTCAACTAATCATTTTGGTGAAATTACATTTACAATACCTTATTTTCTAATTTGGAGTCCATCATCATCCTAGATATATCTTGCACTGACTTTGCATTAAGGTTTGCATTACTTATTTGACATCTAGGGTTTCTAAATTTTTCATTAGTGAAAGTGCATATAGGTTTCATTTTTTCATCTAAAATCATTAGAAATCATCTAAAAATTATATTATCATTTATGACACATATCATACAAACTAAAAATCATAAAAATAAATTGAAATTTTTCAAAAAAAATGGAAAAATCTGTACTGTGACTCATTTGCCACATTGGGCGAATTAGTCCTAGTGCACCCTTGAAAATTCCTTTTACAACACTAAAATTTTGATTTATGGACTCTTTTTTTCAGCCATTAGCTATCTATTTAAGCTGGTTGAGTTTTTGTTACATGCATTTCACTAAATCTAGCTTAATTTAGTCCCTTTTATGCATTGCTCAATTCAAAAAATTTATATACAATATTTCACTTTTGGATTTTTTCATAGTGTAATCAGCACATTACCTTGTTTCAAATCTGAAAATTTCATTTCACTTTAGGTCATAGAATTTCACTTTATTTACTTCTCCATATTAGCATGTTTTCTTTCAAGATATGTTGCTTTGATATGGTTAAAAATGGATGCATAAGTAAAACATCCCCTCTTATGAGTTCAATTTAGATTACAACAATGAGGTCATTAAGAAAAAAAAATATTTTCCTTATACTATCTTTCATAATTATGAGAACATATTAGAGCAAGTGGATCAAACCATTGAAACAATCCTGAATATTACACTGCCCATTGGTGAGGATGATAGTGTAGACAATCATAACAATCATCCTTGTTCATCTCCTGATACCTCTCCTCTTAGTGACAATGGTATCTTGGTGAAAGAAGATACAAGAATTGAGAGTATTTATTGTTCCTCTCCTCATCCCCCTTTGGAATATATTAGAAAATAAGAAGATGAAATCAGAGAAACATTTCTAAACATCACCTTACCTAGTCTCCATTAATCCCTTACTTGTGAGAATGTTTTTAGAAAAAGAGGATGATATCATAGATAGCCATGAAAATCAAAATTTCCCTTCTCCTTATATCCCACCTCGATGCGAAGAGGATAGGTTGGTGCTAGAATATGCACCTATTCAGGGTCATGAGAATCTTACTCCTCCCTTCCCTAATGCTCCTACCATTTGGAAAGATCTATTTGGTAAGCACGAAAATCATAGGTGTCCTCTTGATGCCTCCCCTACTTGTGATGAAGCTACCTTACAAAATCTAACCATGGAATGTGATGAACATCTTACAAGCTCTCCTACTAGGGTAGATAATATGGAACAAGAGAATGAGACCTTAGAGAAAAAGGACAATCAAATAGATCGTTCTCCTAAGATCCCCACTATTGACTAACAAGACAATCCAGCCATTGATAACTCCCTTACTTTTGATGAAGTCATTTTGGAATAACTAGTCCTTGAATGTAAAAAAAAATTGGTTTGTAGTTCTAAATACTCTTCTCCTAGGGAGACTATAATGGTACAAGAAAATTACAACAATAGTAATGAGTCTTCCTTGAGTGATGGTAAAAAGGTGATACTAGATTCTCGTTTATTAGAGATAATCAAACCAAGACCGTTGAGGTTATGAATGTGCAAGTTTCCATTAGATCCCCCTTAACTATTCGACCTCCTACATATCACATGGGACATCCTAAGAATACTCTAATCCTTTACCCATCCTCACACAAACCCAAAATTATCCTCTACCTACATAAGAGTAATGTGTCACAAAAGTGGAGTCATAATACCATTGCTCATACATATAACTGAACCACCAAAAATATAACATTGGATCTAGGGAAAAAGGATTCCCTCTACTAGGCCCTTACAGTTTTTCACCCTACGAGCACTTAGTGTGTAGGAATGGCACTCTTTCCTGTAGGTGGTTTGGGATTTTTGGTGGTTGCATTCAAAGGGAGGGTTGATGATGAGGGTTGTGATGTGTGTGTGTGTTGTGTGGCTAAAATTGAAAGTAAAATGATACTAATCTAAATGTATGTAATGCAAACAAAGTGAAACTAAACAAATGCAAAATACTTTAAAATAAACTAAATTTAAGTAATCTGGAAATTAATAGAGAATGATAGAGTGTGTGCACCTAGAAATGTGATGGTGTAATCTAGAAACTATTTTAAATTAGTATAGGGACACTTCCGCCAAGTGAGGTGACCTAGTCCTCCTACCAAAAAACTTTCCTAGAACAAGTTTTAGGAAAAAGGGTACCCAAAAATGCAAAGACCTTTTTTTGGGCTTAGCACAGGGACAACGTCGCCAATAGTGGAAACCTAGTTCTCTTGATGCTTTCCAAGGATTCAAGACTTGATTTTATGGGTCTCGGTTGATGTTTCCCTTTTCTGTAGCAACCCGTGTCTGAAACTTGTTTTGTTGCTCCTTTTATGGTTTGATTCCTTGATGTGACTTGATTAGGATGCTTGTGCTTTCTCCAAAACTTTGTACTTCACTAAATCTGAGTACAAAACCTACAAATACATGCGAAGACCAAGAGAATAATGGGGTTAAGGAATAGGGGTTTGCCTAAGTCAAACCCCTTCGAAGGTAGCTAAATCCAAATGAGAAAACAAAAGAAAGAAGTCAAGATTGAATGATGAAATTAATGGAAACACTTACCAAACCTTTGTTGTTGATTGTTTGCAACATGCAAGTACAACTCCAATGGAAGTATCTTGTAAAACCTTTGTTCTTGATTGCTTGCTTTGGAAGATAGGAGTGCAAGATTACTTGTGATGATATGTAAGAATGAGCTTGGGAGAGACTAAGAGTGTAAGAGAGGAAAAATGAAGGAGAACACCCTTATGTGTAAATGTGAAACCCTAATTTTCTTGAAATAAAATATGATAGGCTGACACTAGGGTTTAGGAGGCAAAATTCCCATTAGATTTTTCTTAAAATTTGAAATTTATGCCTGAAGGGACTAGGTTTCCCATTGTCGTGACCTAGTCCACTTGGTAAATTGCAAGTGTTTTTTGGGAATTAATTAATGTTTAATGAAGTTAATCAACTTTTACTCCCAAAAAACACTTAATTCGGGACTAAAAGTACACTAAGGGGAAAAATTAGCATTGAGAAAGGGTTAATTTAGGGGTGATAAGCCTAGATAAGTGTCACAATGCATTACAACACTTTACAACAATTTTTCATAAGGCTTGGAAATGTGTAACAAGGTGTTGTTTAGGTGAATTATGTTGAAAGGGTCTTAGAAAAGTGAGGAAATGTGTTACAACACTTCACAACACCTTAGTAGAACACTATTAGGTTATTGTTGAATTGCAAGCTTACAAGACTGAATCGAGGTAAAGCAAGGCCGAAATCCAATGGAAAAGGACAAAATGAGTGAAAAAGTGAAAAGTTCTACACTTTTTAGCAACACAAAAACACTAGGAACAATTTGCAACCAAGTCAAAAACTACCAGCATCCCTCCCATTTCCTAACCCCATCTTACCATGTCCTCCTCGTTTATCTCCACAAAGTGGAAAGGAGTATAATATTGTTGAACAACTAAGGAATACTCCTACTAAGATATCATTATGGGACATTATTCAAGCCTCCCCTCATTATCATAACATGATTTAAAGTACATTTCAACAAGTTCCTATTTCATCTAGGGCACAACCAAATGACATAGCAGTCATGATTCAAGGAAGAAATGTTGACATTATTTTCCACCAGAGTGAGCTCCCTCCTTTGCAAGTGCAAAAACAAGATGATTCTTTCATGATCATAGCTCAATACAATAGGAAAGTGATAAAGTGAACTCTTTTTTACAATGGCTCAACAATTAATGTGTTTAGTGTATCCTTTTTGGATAGGCTAGGCATAGATTTAAATAAAAAATTGAGCTTGCATCTTTATCTAGTAGTGGATTTGACAATATAGGAAAGAAACCTCTCAGTGTGATCACTTTTCCTATTACATATGGGAAGGCCACATTAGAAATACAAATCCATGTTATGCCTCATGATCTTTAATATAATCTGCTTTTAGGAAGATCATGGATTCATGCATGAATGGAGTTCCTTCTACTATTCATCGTAAAATGAAATACATATACAAAAATAGTGTACACACTCGAACCAAACCTTAACCCAAACAACTGTTTAAGCATTGATAAAAAAAAGGGAAAATAATTTGGAAACATTAACACCAACTAAAGAAGTGGAACCTGTACAACATAAAGGAAAATAAAAACATATTGAGTAAGTCACAAAGCTATTACAAAATGATTGGGGTTCCTTAGACATTGAACCAACATTCATGGGAGAATGCAAGATCATACACAAATACTTTAAAGAGGGAAAAGAGAAAGTGGTAATGTCAATAAAAAATTTGGAAGACCCTTTGAATATATCCACCTCAACTAGTTTAGGAAAAAAGACAAAAAATTACACAACAAACTTTGATGAAATCAACCATGAACAACCACTAAATCCAAAAGAGGTGAAGAAGTTTTATGAAAAAGGTTAGGAACTTATAAAACAACCTAGGTATAGTGGAAAAGTATGTAGTTCTAGAGAACAAGGTATACACAACCCTATAGAGCCTAATATGCAAGAAAATAAAAGAGGTATTGGTTGTTGCCCCTTGAAAGACATAAAAAAGCCTTTACTTAATATCAGCACTATCACAAAATGTCCTTCTAAGACGAATTTAATAGTAGTGTATCCTGAACTGATAGACACTGGTGATCTTGATTATTATCCTTTGCAAGAAATGAAAGAAATAAAGAAATCTTCGCTTAATGCTAGTTTCATCGTGGAAAACACTAATGACTTGAATTCATTAGATTTTACACCCTCCTATAAAGGACATCACAAAATCTCAAATTATAAAGAGTCTTGCATAAGTATGACATCACTACTAAGCAAGAGATATATTTGTTGCAAAATAAAGGAAGACCTTCTACAATTGATCAAGCAAGTATCTTGTTGAGACTCTTCCAAGATCATTTGATATCCCTTCCTCTAATAACATGGAAGAAAATTTATTATAAGGATTCATTTTGTGCATATCATAGAGTTCATGATCATTCCACTAATGAATGAAAGGCTTTGAGTAATTGAATCCAACATCTCAAGGAGTGTGGTACTCTTCCTTGTGTTGAAGCACATAATTCCTCTAACTAATACCTATTTTCATCCTACTCGGCTCAACCTTGTCATGCAGCAAGTGGGGGCAAGTGGTTAGTAGCCTTGTCCCCATATGTCACTTGTCATTGTGTTGTTTGGCTAGTTGATCACCTTTATATTATGTATAAGATTAAGCTTGGGATGTGGATGACATACCTTAAGTTGGCTCACATATGACATACTTATTCATGATGTAGTTCAATTTGGAAACATATGACTTGGTATAGGGCTTTTCGAATAAGCTCTCACGTCTTCTTGTACTTTAAAGAAATTTATCATAATAGTAGTGTTAGCAACCACTTTAACGTGGGGGCATACATCAACACTCATGTTTCATTGTGTGATTTTATTTTTTCTTGCGATGTGTCCTATTCTTGGTGGTGTCATTAGGCTTGATTCCCTTTGAGAGTGTGATATTTATTTGACTTGTCCTCTCTTGGAGATATTAGGCATGATGTCCCTTAAGAAGATACTTTTCATGAACTAAGTGAAATCCATTTAAACATACCTTACACTATTTTGCAACAACCGTTATATGGCCACCTTGCATAACACACCTTGCATACCTGTGGAGCCATCTTATTTGTTCATGAGTTTCAAGCATATGAAGTTTTTCTTGACTCATGAAGCTCAAAGTTCTTTGTTGTGTGGTTCCTTATCAAAGTTATCTGGAGGTATAAATTTGGTATGGTTTCAGTAGGAAGCTCTACCGAGGTAGGACTTTCCCCATAGCCACTTGCATGTGTGTGTGAGTTCATACTAGCCATGAGTGTATGTGTCTCACCCTTTTAGGAATTCTCACCCAGCATACAACTAGGAGTTCCATTGCCATAGAGTGAGTATGCATTTTTTGGAAAAACATACTAGATCTAATCCACATCACGTTGGACAAATGGTTGAAGCTTGATCCACCTTATTATTTTTTCTTATGTTTGTTCTTTTTGTAGTTAATGACATTGCATGATTGCATATCTTGTTTTTCTACAAATCATACACTTTGTGTGTGTCCTTTTGTGATTCTCTTAGTTTGACTTAGGATCTTGCACCATGGGATTTTGGTTACTTGCCTGGTCTTTGTTATCCTAGACCATCTAAATTTGTACACTTGGACCCCTCTTGAATGTCTAGTTTAGTGTGAGTTTAAAGCAAGTCCATCCTCTCACTAAAGTGGGGGCTAAATGTATTATAGAAAAAAGTATTCCCTAATTGATATTAGACTAACTAATGATAAATTAGAATTAATTTCACCTTGATCTAGTGTTGTGAGGTGTTTTACACATCCACATTAGGTCTTGGGCCCTTTTTAAGCTAGATTAACTTCTCTTGACTAATTTAATGTTGTAAAATGTATTTATTTACATATTCACATTAAATTTGGGAGGCTTGTAAACAAAGTTGACCTAATCTATTTTTGTAATGTGTTTTACACATTCACATTGGATTAAGGGACCTTCTAAGCTAAATTAACCCAATATTTCCTTAATTTAGTGTTGTAAAGTGTATTTATTTACACTTTCACATTGGATTTTTGGACCTCTTACATTAATGACCTTAATATCATCATTAATAGCCCCCTATGCCCCTCTATTGTGCATCCCAAGGCATATTTTCATCAGAAACCTGACAAGATCAAAATATAAGTTTAATTTCTTGACTCTTCGACATTCTAGCTTGAAAAATAGCCCCTATGGGACCTATTCGCCACCTTGGGTGAATGAGTCCTATCCAAGTCGGATTCATTCCCTAGGATGGTGAATGAGTCCCATTTGAGCTATTTTTGAGGTCTAAGCAAGGAAAACTAGGTTTTAAGGGCTGATGCAAGAAGTTGGGTCCACAAAAAGCTTAAAAAGTGGAAGTGTTTTTGTTGTTTTTCACAATTTGTCACACTTGGACTGAAAATTTGAGGTACTTACACAATGAATTTTTTAAAAAATTAGTATTATGAAATTTAGAATTTTGAATCTAGTTTCTAAATATGTAAATTATTCAAATACCCAGATTGCAGAAATTAAATTTTGATAGGGATATATAAAACCCATTTTTTAAAAGTCCCTATTTTCTTACCATACCATGCACATGTACGGACAACACTTTTTGACCCTAATAAAAGTATTTTACTAATTCCTTTTAAAGAAAGAGAGCTAACAACATAAAGATTGATGAGGAATTTTTTTTGTAATTTTTTGTTGAATATTTTTTTTTTTATTAAATTTTTACTAGCCTTAATTGTTGTTTTTAAAAATCAACATGTACGGACAACATAATTTGACCTTAACTAAGCATTTTTTGAATTTTTTTTTCATTCTGTAGAGAATTGTCTAAAGATTGATGTCATATGATTTTTTTTACAAGAAACTTTACCAAAAAAAAGTTATTAAAAAAAAAAAAGTCTGATATTTCATGTTTAAGGACTAGTTTGCTTTGAAACTAATTTAAAAATAACAAATATAATCCAATATTAATATAAATTATATATTTGGAAACTAGACATCATGTTCTATAATGGGTTTTAATTTTATAGATTGATTCATAAAAAAAGTCCATCAACCATATTGTCAAAGTTGGACATTCTTCTTCAATCTACCTTGGTTTTTTAGTTGTAGGTCAAAGGCTAAGGCTCAGATTGCCAAGCCTTTCCTGAACCTAAAGCCAAGGCTGCAAGTGGTTGGATATTCAAATTTTTAATAATGCGTATGTTTTTTTAAAAATCTGTACATGTTACAAAACGCATATGTGTTCTTTATTTGTTTGATTTAAAAAAAAAAAAAAATGTTTTTTAGAATCGAGTACCCATTTTGCTTTTCAAAACACATATGCATTTTAAAACGGGTACCCGTTTCTGAAAAGCATTTTTAAAAAAATAAATGACTTGTATACACTAAAAAACGTGTATGCATTATATAACGCATACATATTTAATAACGCGTACGCGTTTTTTAGTGCATATGCATTTTTTAATAACGCGTACGCGTTTTCTGCGAGATTTTTTTTTTTGGCTGAAACTTCCCCTATTCGTGGACCCAACTTCTTGCACTTACCCTTAAGTTTAAATTTATTCTATGTCATCCTTGGGGGTCAAATTAATGGTCCTTTGAGTGGATTTCCTATATATGTTATCAAGTCAGGAAAGAAATAGTTAAGCATTCCAAGTCTTCACAAGATCATCAAGATAGCTTCTAAGATCAATTCTAAGGCATTTGAGGGAATAATTCTTCATCAATTGTTGCAAAAATTCAAGATCCATCATTATGTGAAGCATCAAGCATGTTATTGATCTGGTGTTGTGATATAGCATTAGAGATCCAAGAACGAGCATTGTTCCAAACGTATTTTCAAAGATCAGGATCTATATCCTTCATGGTCATTTCATATTGAGTTGAAAATTTACAAGGCATCATTCAAGGTATCATTATCCATGGTTCATGTTCTTTGTTCCATGATTCATGCATTCATTCCATTGTTTCATCATTTGGTTTAATTACCTAAAAGGGGTTTGACCAAGGTAAACCCCTATTCCCTAACAATCAATAAGTTTTTATCTCTCTCTTTGTGTGATTGTAGATCTCAGTGCTTTGAATACTTGAAGTTAATTGAAGATTAGGTTACAATATTGTTGGATTTTTCTCCCCATTTGCAAGGCCACAATGTTTACTAAAAGGTCATCTATAGCCTCAAAATCAGAGTTTTAGATCCAAGCACCCGAAGGAGAAAATTTAGTAGACTAAGAAAAGAAGATTCAAACTTTGAATTTCTAGAAAATTGAAACTAGAATCATTCACCACAAGTGGAGAATTATTCCCACTGTAGGTTTTTTCTAGAGATATTTACATATTTGGATACTCATTTACCCAAAACCGGCACATGTGTAGAAATACAGATCTGGGACTGATTCACCCAGAATGGTGAATGAATCCTAGTGGGTAAAAATTTCAAGATTAGTAGTAGTTCCAATCTCCATTAAATTATCTACAAGTTTCCAACTGCACACACTATTTTTTATAACTTTTTTTTTGTTTTACATACTTTTCTAGATCATTTTTTAGGTCATTACATCAGACTAGGGTTTAGAGTTACATCTTGCATTTCATTTGATTTCCAAGTTCTTAGTTAGTGGTGAACCCATAATTTATCCTTAATTAATCTCTAAAAATTTCCTAAAATACCTTATTGTCAGATCTCTTCCTTCATTCTTCATTAGGCTGATATCTCTAGGGAATTCTTGAATGTTAGTTGGGGAAAAGTGATGTTCTATGTCTTAAACCATAAAGAATCCATTTTTCAACTAATCAATATTCTTAGATGAGAAAGAAATGTCAAGAGGTGTTTTTATTTTTCCCTTACGAGGTAGAATTTTTATCATTCCAATCATACTATCTATAGGATTTTGTTCAATAGTATCCATAGGACCTTGTTCAATAGTATCCATGTTGTCATCATCGATGTCAACATTCATCAGATCATTCTTCTTATTTTCACTAGCTTTGACAAATGAAATATTATGGTTTCGCATAGGATTGGTAAATATTTACAAGTTTTATCTGGGAGGGGCAACAAACTTATTCCCTTAATCACTAATACCTCTAATTTGAAGTTGACTAGAATCAATGAGGTCTTCCATAAGATGTTTAATATGCTTACAATGTTCTATTTTGTGTCCATTCTATCGATGATAATGGAAATAAGAATTCAATCTAAATTTTGGAGGTAAAATCTTATTAGGATCAGGTTATTTAACATGAGGTAAGGTGATCAGTTTTTGTTCTAAAATTTGTGACATTGTGCTATGGCGGGTATTGAGTAAGAGAGTAAATTCTCTAGCCAGATTCCCAAATGTGAAACAAGTTGTCTTATTTATAATATCCACTTGGGTATCAACATGTTGATTTGGTTGAGGGGGATTTAGTTGAAGGAAGCCTTCATTTAGTTTTCTAAGAGTTCCGTGAATTTTTTTATTTACAAATTTAGACTTCTCAGATTGGCTAGAGGTGGGTTTTGTTTAACATCTACTAACCAATTTTTGATAATCATGAAGGGAAGTACATAAGTGTACAAAGGAAGGAAAATTCACCATTCCAAGCTTATCTTGTATCATGGTTTGTAAGTTCTCAATAAAAATCTATTGAAGGTGAGGGTCAAGAATATTTATGTTGATTTGGGAATAAAGTAATTTGTAGAATGAAATGAAATTAATAACCTTTTCATCATATTTTTGCGTACATGTCATCAAATTGGATTAGTTAATATTAGGAGTCATGTGCACTTGGAAATGGTTTATAAAGGCCCCAACAATTTCATCGAATGAACAAATTGAATTGTTCAGAAATGAGGAAAACCATTCTTAGGAAATATCTTTTAAGGATCTAGGGAAAAGCTTAGCCAAAAGCTTATCTTCAAGATAAAAATCACTACATAAGGTGGTACAAAAAAAAACATGGTTAGAAGGGTCTCCTTTCCCCACATATTTCATAAACCTAGGAATCTATATACCTTGTGGTATCAGTGTTCTCAATATCTCCAAGAATAAGGGATTTCTTTTGACATAGTATGTAGGTTGGCCATTTTGATTTTGATTTATGGTGGAAATTTACTTTTGAGGGAATGAATTTTTTTTTAATTTTTTATTGATGATGGCATCATTAGGTGTGTTTTGAGATGGAGGTGAATATGGTGGAGCTATAAATGTTGTTTAGGGGGAACTGCATGGAATGGTTATGCCAGGAAAAATGGTAGGAAATATGATGTGAAATCCCAAAAAGGTACAAGGATTGCTAGTGGAAATACCCAAGGTAGGAAAGACATTGCTAGTATGTTTCATCATTTTTGTATCTTTAGGGTTGGAATAAGTACCTAGGAATAGAGGCAATGGTTGTAGGATGAGGAATTTTATTTCCTCCTTGACTTTAGAAATTATTAGAAGTTTGATCACAACTATTCATTGAGGTAAGATGTTTACCAAAAATTAGAGCTAGGTTATGCACAAGTTCAACTCCTTCACTATCAATCATGTGGTGTACACTATCTATGGTAGGAATAATAGAATTGGAAATATTTTTAGTACTTAGTTGATTTTGTAGGTTTTCTAAGTCTTCATGGATTTGTATTAGGCTTTCTTGAGGAATTCTAGTAACCATTGTATCAACACTAGTCATGCTAGTGAAAGGCAAAGTGTTGTTCAAGGTATGGTCCATACCTAGTGAACTATTTTCAACGCTAGTAGTGAAAGAGATAGATAACACAAGATCCATAATTCTTGTGCTATCATGGAATGCCATAAGTATCAAAATTCATCTCACTATAGTATTAGCAATAGGACACCAGATTGTAAAGCTCATGCAAGGGACAATCTGTAAAGTGCAAAAAACTCACATAGTAAAATTAGTATTCCAAAAATCAATGCTTATTCCAAACAAGGAATGAAAAGAATATATTAAATAAAAATAATATAAATGATATATAGAAAGTTACATTAATGAAGTTCAAATTTTATACACTAAAGAGTGTTACACTTCATTTACATACACCAAAAGGGTTGTTACATTACATCTATTCCAATGTCACAAGTAAAGGATTTTTTATCAATAAAACAATTACATCCATGAAGATAATTATACATTTTACAGATTGTGTAAGAACGCTATACAATAATATTACAAAGAAGTATATCCATAATGAATCATATAGTATAAAAATATTTATCCTCAACCATCACGATTCGAATGGTATTTTGCAATCCAAGGCCAAGAGTGAGGTTAAGGCACCTTTTCCACCCAACCATGAAGTACTAAACTTCCTTGAGTTTCTTCCTAACATAAAGAAAAAACCAACCCTACATGATGAGCCTAGCAACCTAGAATGGTATAAGTAGGAAGGAATCACTTGTTGTACGGTTGATGCCTATATGCATTCCTAAACTAGAATAACATAAATATTCCATATAGGATGTGGAAAAGACATAAAAAACATATAATCTAGGCTTTTCAAAACCATCTATTTCATTGGTACAATAGCTTGGCCAACCCATAATATAAAAATGCTAATTTAGAAAAAAGTAAATTACCATCTCTGAGAGCCCACATTCGACATCCTATCTCGAAAGTAATTCCATAGAAATAATAAACATAACATAGCATCCCATAAGTTTGTTAAAATATCAATTATTCAATAATCATAGAGTTATTTTAGAACACATTCAAACTCCAAGTCCGATATATTGGTTTGCATGTCCATCTAAGTTTACATATCCAATGGAATGAAGTACTCCATAAGAAAAATAAGTTGTTTATATATTTAATCCTACAACCAATACTTTACTCAATTTAATCAATTTACCAACATTCCAGGTGAAAATAGAAAATATATGTATATATATGTCCTTTTATTTGTGCACAAAAATTCAAATAATTCATTCTGTATAAATAATTTCCAATTTAAATTGTTCATCCAAGAAATGATTTTTATTTATATTTACAATATGTACTATTATCTTTAATTGATATATATATTTCTTCACAACATTCTAGCAAAGTATATCTTTCTCATATATATTTATGTATATATATAATTATATCATATAAATAGATAAAAACACGTTTTATAATAGTGGTTAATTCTGATCATATTGCAGAGTTAAAGAACAATATGCATTGCTAATATACAAAAAAAATAACACAAAAATATATAAATACATATATACATACATACATACACACACACACACACACACACACACATACACACACATACACACACACACATATATTCAAAATCTAAAAAATTAATACAAGAAATTGCAGCCAAATATTATTTTGTAAGTTATAGATTTACGAATTGTATAACACTCAGACGTGTTGCCCATAAGGGTTGACGACCTCTCAGGGAAAAACTTCTTGTGGAAGGGTAGCAACCTTCCCATAGGTTACGGCCTGTGGAAGGGTCGTTGTACTTTCATAGTGGCTTTCCATTCAACAAAAAAACACTATTTTAAAATAAATATTTTTATCTAAAATAAAATTTGTTGGTGTAATTAATTATTTAATTACACTTTATTAATTTTACTTAGGTTTTCTTTAGGTAATAATTAGTTTACTTAATTAATAAGTAAGCTTTATTAATTAGGGTTGCATATCTTTTGACTTGGTGATCCTTTTTTCGCCATTCTTGCAGCATTGGAAAGCTAGTTCAGTCCTCTACATAGATCTGAGGTCTATTTTTATTTTTTGTTTATGCATGTTTAGGCATTATATCCTTTTGCAATAATTGGGTATTGTAATAAATGAACTAATATAAAGTTCCATCAGGGGGGTTTCTTGCACAATAATCTGATTAGAGTGTTCATGCACTTTGATCTTCATCTTGTTTTATTGATGACAACTCGCATGGGTTGTATCTGGTTTCTTAGTTTCTTTTGGCCATATTTTGTCTTAGCTTGACACATATCAGATTCATATCAGTTCACACTTTAGATTGAGAGCCTATGGTTAATGATCTACATCAGATCCATCTCAGTTTGAGGGCCACTAAATTTGTGGTTAATGTTCCAGAGTTTTTATGGTACTTGTTCCCATGCAAGAGCTTTAGTCTCAGTTTTTCATCGGCATCGAGATACATGGATTCCAGATTCTATCATCATTTTATCTACTGTTGCTTCATAGATTCCAGGGTTGTTCCCATTTGGATTTTTTGAGTGTTCCATGGCATCAGATTTGTTGTTACATTATTATGATTTTGATATGGTTTCTTGTGAATAGAAGTATCTTTCCTTTATTACTGGATTCAGGTTCCAGTGTTACTCCATGGTGTTCTTCCAATGCTTCTTTGCAATAGGTCATCTCATTGAGGGGGGTGGGTTGTTCCACTGGGTTTTCTCCTATTTTTCTTACTATTTCATTGCACTTGTACACGGGTACCTGATCAGGCCTTGTTGTCAAGACCCATTCTTTCTTTCTTGCATTCATCTTAGTTTTAGGTGCATGCTTTTTAGGTCTCCCTAAGTTGCACTTAAGGGAGGGTGTTGGTGTAACTAATTATTTAATTACCTTTTATTAATTTTACGTAGGTTTTTCTTAGGTAATAATTATTTTACTTAATTAATAAGTAAGATTGATTTATAAGTAGGAGGTTTCTTCCACAACATGTCAAATTATGATATTTCTATTAGGATTCAACCGTGTAGTTTTTGAGTCAAACTCATTGACCCATGATTCATGAGTAGAAGTTCATAAGAACCCATCTCTCATGATAATGAATGGTCCACTTAGCACTCATCACATCTAGGTGATGCTCACAGAGGTGAAGCATTGGTCCATCTCGGGAGGTCACCCATCCCAGTACTAAGTGAGCATCACCTAGATGCAATTAGTGCTAAGTGGACCATTCATTATCATCAGAGATGGGTTCTTGTGAACCACTACTCACGAATCATGGGTCAATGAGTTTGATTCAAAAACTACACGGTTGAATCCCGATAGCAATATCATAAGCTTTATTTAGTTGATCTTTTTTTAGGTAAAAACTAGGGTTGCATACTTTTATTTTATAAAGAAAATAATCTTATGTAATTTCTTAATTCTGAATATATCAATTTTCACATCTTCATGCAAAGCTCTTGCTTTTTATTGTTTTTCTCTTCTATCAAAGACCTTTTGGTTTGCATGTCTGATCTTAGTTTCTAACAAAATCTATATTTACAGTATATGTTGTTTATTAATATACTAGCTATTAATATATACACTATATATATTTATATGTATATATATTTATACATATATATAAGAGAAATAAAGATATCCAATCATGAATCTTGAATTTTATACAGAAAGTTAAATGATTTTATCATCAAAACAAATTACTACAATTTACTACGAATATAATCAATTTAATATCAAAATTGAGATTAATAATTCCACATTAGAAATAGAGATTGATCCATACACAAAATGAGATTAAACAAATTATAAATTGCATAAAAAATTGGTAAAATACTATCCTTTTTTACCCTCTTCTTGTTCTGTCTTTTCACCATTCCTTTCCACTTTTCCCAATAATGTTGACTCTATTGTTCCTGTTTCTATTTTGTTTTGCAGATTGAAAAATTAAGAATGAATCTTGTGTTCTAAATGAATATATTGTTGTTGAGAGAATGAGAGATTGTTCTCTTTTATTATTTTATTTCTTTTTAACTCTTTGTTTTGCTTTTTTTTTGTGTTTTATTTTCTAAATTTAAGTTATTTTCTCCTATTTTTCTAATTTTCTATTTTTTTCTATCTCATTGTTTTGGTTTGAAAAATATTTCTTTCTTTTCTACTATTTATCTCTAATATATCAAATTAAAGTAATTTTTAATAGCAAGCATGATTTATTAGCCATGCATCACATTTATCCATAAAATAAAATAAAATATATTCTTCAAATAAAATCAAGAAATAAAATAAATTAAAACTATTTCTTCTATTTTCTATGTGCATTTAATTTTCATCAACAATTATTTAAATAACTAACTATAAAGTAAGAAGCCATATAATATGATTAATTAAATAAAATTCTAATGCAACTATATGATTAATAAGTGTTAGTGTGTGTGAAAGAGACCATTCCATCTTAACCTTGCCAAGTAGCTAGCGTCCTCTTTCTTAACCACACCCTTGGTCTTCGACATCCCGTAACTCATAAAAACTCAGGCAGCCATTAATAGGCCAGTGTCCAAAAAAAATTGAAGCAATATAATTTATCATTCCAAAATAGCATTTTCCTTATTGAATCATTTCTAAATAAAATAATATTCATTACATTTCATCTTTTCCAAATAAAATAATCATTTACTTTTTTCATCTTTCTAAATAGCATAATATTTATTCTACCACATACAATAATTCATAAATCAGTTCCACATATAGTAAGTTTAGGTAGCATCAAAATTTGAGACATGATATCCTTTCCCACTTGGAAGAGACATCATCTCAATGTATTATTACAAAACATATACATAAAATGTCTTCAACATCCAGTATATATAATAAAAGTCATAATATGAAGAAATAAAAGTATGCTAAAATCTTAGATGTGGGAATTATCTATCAATATCTTCAAAATTCTTCGAGGTGGCACTATCCACTAAATACTAGTCCCACAAGACCCTATACTACACAACATCTTGATTCCACAACTTAAATTTTCTCCTCTCCCATGGGTATGTGTAGGATCATGATGGGCCAAAAACTGGCAATATCTAAGTGATATGATGGCCCATGTGGCTGACGACTTTCTTTTTACCCATAATTAATGAAACAAAAAGGGTTTTTAAAGGAGATTATCAAATTTCAACCAATATAAATTATGCTTTACTTTGAATTTAATAAATAATTATTATTCATTTTCTATTTGAATTATGACTAGAGTCCTGATTGATAGGTTGATTGAAAACAATCTATAGCTTTCAATTGGCATCACATTTTTTGAATCCAAAACATATGTCACATTCTATGCTTCACATACTATAGGATTAGAAAAATAATTATTGAATTTCATGAAGTTTTGACCAAGTTAAGGTGGTCAGACACATGAGTTTTATAATTTTTAAAATTTGTAATAAAAAATTCATAATTAATTATTTACTTGGAATAAAATTACAAAAAAATATTCATCACATCAAGACATGAGTCCCCTACTTATATCTAAAATATTATAAACAAATATTATTATTTTATTGTGGTGAGGGTGGTTAGACAAACACCTACTTCTTATTTTTTCCCTGAAATTTAAGTACTACTGGATTGAAATTTCAAATTTTCACCAAATAGATTTTGAAAAAATAAAAATAAACCTAACTTAGTTTAGAAACTACATTCAATTTTCTACAGATTCTATTGTTACATATTTTTGAAATAATATAGATAACTTATAAAAAAAAATTATGTCAAGTTGCCTAACTCTGATTATTTGAATTTTATTGCCACTTAAGGGCGTATTTTTTCCATGATGATCCTGCAAATACCCCCATATCCTTGTGGGCTCCACTAGCACCATTTTTGGATCTAGAACCTACAATGAATTCCAAATCAAGAATATGAGAAATAGTCAGATGGTATAGCTTAAGCATAGATATGTGGAAGATATTATGTATACAAGATAGAACTTTTGGTAGAGCAAGCCTATATGCAACTGAGTTGATAACTTCAAAAACATCAAATGACCTAACGTATCTAGGGGAAAGCTTAGAGCTCTTTCCAAATGAGATTGAGTTCTTATACGGTCAAACCCTCAAGAAGACCTTATCTCCCACTGAAAACTTTCTAAATGTTTTGTTCCTATTTGCAAAGCTCTTCTAGTGATCTAAAGCTTGTTTCAACTTTTTCTTAATTAGATTCATCTGATCCTCTATCTCTCTCAACATATTTCTCCCAATGAAAATCTTGTATTCCACCTTATCCCAACCAATAGGTGTATGAAATTTGCAGCCAGACAAAGCCTCAAAAGGTTCCATCCCTAGAGAGGTATGATATGAGTTATATTAAAATTCCACTAAAGGTAGGTACTCCTTGCACTTATGTTGTTGATCCATACAATACATCCTATGGATATGCTCCTCTACCTAATTCACCCTCTCTATCTAGCCATTGGTTCGAGGATGATAAGATAAACTAAAATTCATTTTGGTTCCAAAAAAAGCATTTAATGTAGTCTAGAACCTAGAAGTCACTTGAGTGTCACAATTAGAGCTTATCATTTCTAGAAATCCATGCAAATTAAAAAATATCCTACACAATTTTTTTCACTAAGACCAAAGATCCATCCTTAAGATTCCCAGGAATTAAGTGAGCTACATTCATCAATTTATCAACCACAACCAAGATGACATCATGGTCAGTCTTGGTCATAGATAACCCCTAAATAAAATATAAAGTGATTACCTACCATTTATATTCCAGAACCCTATGTGGGTATAGAAGTCTTGCTGGATGCAGATGCTTAGCTTCAACTCTTTTGCATTCTAAACATCGGGCTACAAAATTAGAAACATCCCTCCTATATCCTAGCTAGAAATACAATGGTCTAAGTCCATCTATTATTTTTGTTAGACTAGGGTGCCCTAAATAAGGTATATTGTGAAATCATTCTAGCACTAAATCCCTCAACCCTCATGAATTAGGAACATACATTTGTCCCTAGTATCTTAAAAATCCATCAATCTCAAACATGTATCCACCCTATCATAACATGCTCATCTCCTGACAAAGCTTTGACCAGATATTATCTATGCTAGAGTAGATGTATGTACTCGTACAACTCCATGAATCACCTCCAATGATAAACCTATCACATTATGAAGAAACAAGCAAGATATTGTTGCTATACAACTCAAATATGATGAAAACACCAATTCACATTATGTGAACAACTGTTGCTATAGAGAATAAATAAAAATTATAATGAATCAATCCTTATGAAAAGGATGAAAGCTAACCCTAGATTAGGGTTATATTTGAACATGAAAACTGTCCTCATAGGTATAAATGAGACAGCATGTTCTAATATTAGAAGATTTAATCATGCAATAATAAACTAATTAATAAAAATGAATAATGAAATAAAAGCACTCCTAAGTTTAGCTTAAGTGTAATAAAGCATAAAGTGACCCAATTAATTAATGATTAATTAATTAATTAGGTGATGACTTTATTACTCTAACAGTCTAAAATTTGACCTTATAGTGACCATAGCTACTAGATGTCTCCTCTTCCTTAGGGTATCTGATACTCTATTTTATTTTCCTTTTATATACTCAATGCCAAAATCATACTTTCAAAAAATCCAATCATCGTCTTTGTCGAACATTTAGGTTGGGTTGGGTTAAAATGTACTATAGTCTGAAATGACATGTTTTTAGTTCAAAATGCTTCCCAAAAGATAGTGCCTCCACATTTGAAGGGCGTGCAATATGAAAACCAACCCAAAATTGTGCGGTGCATAGTTCAATTCATGCTGCTTCAATTTCCTAGACTCGTATGCCACCACCTTTCCATCTTGCATAAGAACTGCTCCTACACCCTCTCCTAAAGCATTTTTTATCGCTGCAAAGGGCCCATTTGGATCTGGCACAATCAAGATAGGTGCAAAAGTAAGTTTATCCTTTAACAACTGAAATTCCTTTTCACACTTATCACTCCATTCAAATTTATTTCCCTTTCTTTGGAGTATGGTGATGGGTTCTACAATAATTGAGAACCCCTTGATAAATTTTCTATAATAGCTAGAAAGTCCCATAAGCTTTAGAATTTTGATACATTTTATGGCACTAACCACTCCATGATTTCCTTGATCTTATATGGGTCCACTACTATCCCCTCAGCTAAAATAACATGGCCCAAATAGTGCTTGGTATAGTAAAAAGTGCATTTTGACATCTTCCCAAAAATCTTATAATCCCTCAAATGTTGCTACACTATCCTTAGTTGTTTGTCATGCTCTTTCTCTGATTCGGATTATAACAAGATATCATCCAGAAAACTAATACAAAGTCATCGAGGTAGTCTCATTAGATGTTCATCAAATTCAGAAAAGTTTTCAGGGCATTGGTTACCTGAACAGTAACACCATGAACTCATAGTGTATGTATCTAGTCCTAAATGTAGTATTGGAAATTTCCTCATCTTTTATCCTCAGTTGATGGTATATTGATCTGAGATAGATCTTCAAGAATACCTGAGCCCCTTTGATATGATAAAAAAATTCATCTATCCTACAGAGCAGATATTTATAATCAATAATCAATACACAACCTTAAGGACCCATATTTCTTCTTCACAAATATGATAGGTTCTCCCCATGGAGACACACTTGGACTTAGAAACCCATAGTTAAGTAACTCCTGCAACTGGCCTTCAACTCATACAATTTAGTAGTGTTCATCCTGTACTATGTCTTAGACTGAGGCTAAGTTCCAAGTAGTAAGTCTTTTGAGAAATCAAACTCTCATTTAGGTGGTAACTCAGTTAGTTCAGTAGGAAAAAAATATTCAAATTTGTTTAGAATGGGATGGTTATTAGCTCACAACTTTGAGTTATCAAGGTCTGTAACCTTTACTACATTAATAGTGCACCACTTTTAGAAATCCTTCTTCAGCTACATGGTAAAGATCTACCTAATTTCTAAGGGCATTTTTAAACCATGAATCTCAACATGGTTAACCTAATTGTCTAAGAATAACATTGTTTTCTCTTCAGAATCTATAATGGACATATGATGCTAGGGGTGCTACATGCAAGTTAACTTGCATCTCAAATCTAGGATGTTCAAGTTCTCTATAGGCAAGATATTGCTCTACTATTTTCTCTACCTAATTTCAATATTGGAACTTTGATGAATTAGCCATGTATCCCAGCTTAACAGATAATTTAGAAGTAACATGTGGATCTAAAAAAAAATTAGTGGCTCTAGTATCAATTAAGATAGAAATAGGGCATCTAAAAATCTTATCTGTACATTGGATTTGCGTAGCCTAGAAATTAGCTTAGCGGTTATCAACCATTGCACGAATGTGATGTCGATTCCAATTTTTCTGATTATTCACTCTTTGAGGAAACATACTGGCATAATTGTTACCACCACATGTGTAACAAACTCCATGCAGTTCTTTGGATCTGTCTAAATGTTTCTCCTATTATTGTTATAATTGGCCCTCTTGTTGTTGTTTTGATTCCCATCATTGTGGTCCTTAGAATTGTTTCGCCTCTTGAGATTCCTGATCTGTTGGTTATTTTTATTGCCCCAATTATTTGGATTTTGATTAGTGTTATTCTAGTTATTTCCTTGAGATTTCTTATTACCATACTTAGCATCTCTTCTCTTTCTATAATTTACAACCGATTGTAAATTTAGTTGCTACTTGATTGCCTTTTCAAAAACCTCATCCATTGTGGAAAGGTTATGAATGTCTACATCAGCTCCGATTTGAGGCCGAGGTCCGATGATAAATTTTATAATCTGGAACCTCTCATCAAGCTAATACTGGGGTACATATTTGAGCAAGTGGGAAATTGTTTCCCAATATTTAGTTACTATCATTCCCCCTTGGCTGAGATTCTAAAATTTAGTCATATTTTTGTAAAAATACAACTGTGGTAGCCACCTTTTCTTGAAAAACTATAGAAATTTCTCCCAAGTTACCTCCCATGGGAATAGTTGCTTCTCAGCCTTTCCATTATCCCACAAAGTGGTATCCTCATCGGTGAGTTGATATGATCCCCATATAGCCCTAGTCTCATTGGAAAAATTGTGTAGGGAAAAATACTTCTCCATCTCAATTACCCATGATTCTACCCCTTCCTTGGTTGTCTTGCCATGAAATTTTGGTAGGATGACCTTTTTGAGGCCCTTTCCCAACACTTCAGTCACTTTCTCTTGCTTACTTGGGTTTCCTTTGGTCTTAGGGTTTTCTTCATTTGTTTCATTTCCATTACCCTCATTTTTTCCTAAGTTTAGCCATGGTTGAACTATTCGTATTTCATGTTCTAGACTATCCATCCTCGCCCCATATTGATTTAGAAAGGCTAGGATCTTATCCATTCTATCATCTAAATCACTACAGGATCCTCCTCCACATTGGTAAGTAAATATAGTATCCATCCTGATTACTCTGAAAAACATAAAATTTAAGCATAATTAGGTGTAGGTCGATAGAGTTTAACCTAGATGCTCTGATACCAAATGTAAAGCGTGAAAAAATCACATACTAAAAATAGTATTCCAAAACTTGATGCTTATTCCAAATAAGGAAAGCGAAGCATATATTAAAAAAATCTATAAATTCTCTATAGAAAGTTACATTAATGAAGTTCAAATTTTATACAGTAAAGAGTGTTACACTTCATTTGCATACACCAAAAGGGTTGTTACATTACATTTGTTCCAATGTTACAAGTAAAGGATTTGGAATCAATACAAAATTATGTCCATGAAGATAATTATACATTTTATAAATTTGCTAAGCAAACTATACAAGAATATTACAAAGAAGTATATCCATAATGAATCATATAGTATAAGAATATTTTTCCTCAACCTGCATGAATCTAATGGTCTTCTACAAGACGAGGCCAAGAGTGAGGTTAAGGAAAATTTTCTGCCCAACCACAAAGCAATAAACTTCCTCGAGTTTCTTCCTAACATGAAGAAAGCACCGACCCTACACGACGAGCCTATCAACCTAGAACAATATAAGAAAGAGGGAATCTCTCGATGCATGCCTGATTCTTATATGAACTCCTAAACTATAATAACATAATTATTTCATACAAGATGTGGCGAAGACATAAATAACATATAATCTAGGTTTTCCAAAACCATCTATTTCATTGGTATAGTAGCTTGGCCAAGCAATTATAAAAAAATGGTAATTTAGAAAAAGTAAATTATCGTCTTTGAGAGCCCACATTCAACATCCTTTCCTAGAAGTAATTTCATAGAAAGAATAAATATAACATAACATCCCATAAGTTTGTTTAAATATTAATAATTCACTAATCATATAGTTCTTTCGAAACACATTTTAACTCCAAGTTCGAGATATTAGTTTGCATGTCCATCTAAATTTACATATCTAATTAAATGATATACTCCATCAAAAAAATTAGTTGTTTATAATTAATTCTAAAACCAACATTTTACTCAATTCAATCAATTTACCAACATTCCAAGTGAAAATAGCAAATATATGTATATATATGTCCTATTTGTGCATAAAAAATCTAATAATTTATTCTATATAAACAATTTCCAATTTAAATGGTTGATCTAAGAAATGATTTATATTTATATTTACAATATGCACTCTTATCTTTAATTGATATATTTATTTCTTCACAACATTCTAAAAAATTAAATCTTTCTCGTATATATATATATATATATAAATAGGAAATTTTTTTTTACAAAAATGATTAATTCTGATCATATTGGAGAGTGAAACAATCACATACACTACTAATATATAGAATTTTTTAGATATATATACATACATATATATTCACAATTTAAAAAATCCATACAAGAAATCACAACTTGCCATTATTTTGCAAGTTAGAAATCTATGAATTGCATAACACTCAAATGTGTTGCCTATAATGGGCGATGTCCTCTTAGGGAAACATTGCCTCTGGAAGGCCAACGCCCTTCCCACAAGTTGTGACATGTGGAAGGGTCAATTTCCTTCTACAAAAACTTTCCTCATACACCCGTAGGTTGTAGATTAAACATTAAATTAGATTTTTTTAAATAATTCCATTCACTAAAGATTTTTATCTAAAATGAAAAATTTATATTTACAATATATGCAGTTTATTAATATATTCACTGTTAATATATGCACTATATGTATATATATTTATACATATACATACATATATATATTTATATATATTTATATATTTATATATATATAAGAGAAATAAAGATATACAATCATGAATCTTGATTTTTATATAGAAAAATAAATGGTTTTTATCATCAAAAAACATCATTACAATTTACTATAAATATAATCAATTTAATATCAAAATTGATATTTATCCTTCCACATTAAAAATGAATATTGATGCATACAGAAACTGAGATTAAACACAATGGAAATTGCATAAACCCTAGTAAAATACTATCCATTTTTAGCCTCTTCTTGTTCTTCTCTATTGCCACCATTCCTCTTCCACTTTGCCCAATAATCCCAGCTCTAATATTCCTATTTCTATTTTATTTTGTAGATTGAAAATTTGAGAATGAATCTTGTGTTTTGAATGAATCTTTACTTGTTGAGAGAATGAGAGATTGTTCTCTTTTATTATTTTCTTTCTCTTTTTTCCATCTTTGTTTTGTTTTGTTTTTCTTCTAAGTTTAAGTTAATTTTCTCATATTTTTCTATTGTTTTCTATCTCATTGTTTTTTTTAAAATCTTGCTTTCTTTTCTATGATTTATCTCTAATTTATCAAATAAAAAAAAAAATTAATAAAAAGAATGATTTATTAGCCATGCATCACATTTATTCACAAAAAATAAATAATAATAATTTATTCTTGAAATAAAATAAATTAAACTTATTTCTTCTATTTTCTATGTATATTTATTTTTTATCACCAATTAATTAAATAGCTAACTATAAAGTAAGAAACAATATAATTTGATTAATTAAATGAAATTCTAATGCAACTATATGATTACTAAGTATTTATGTGTGCCAGAGAGACCATTCCATCTTAACCCTACTAGGTAGGTAGCCTCCTCTAACTTAACCACACTCTTGGTCTTCGACAACCTACAACTCATGAAAGCTCAGGCACCCATTAGTAGGTTAGTGTCAAAAATTAAATCAATTCAATATAATTTATCATTCCAAAATAACATTTTCCATATTGCATCATTTCAAAATAAAATAATACTCATCGAATTTCATCTTTTCCAAATAAAATAATCATTTACTTATTTCATCTCTCTAAATATCATAATATTTATTCTACCACACACAATAATCCATAAATTAATTCCACATAAAGTAAGTTCAAGTAGCATTAAAGTTTGAGACATGACACAATCAATGAAATGCAAGCTAAAAGAAATAATATTCCTTAATTAAGATAGACGCAATGAAATTAATGTAATAGAAACCTTGTAAAGTAAAACAAGAATCTAATAGCAGCAAATAGAGGCACAAAAATAGGGTTTTTAATGTTATAAAATGCAGTTTCATGTCTGACATAGGACTTAATCACCTAGAAGGGAATAGTTTTCCTAGTTAGTGTCTTTGAAGGGTTCAAATACTAAAAAATAGTCAACACAAAATACCCATAAATAAGGAAAAACTTTGTGTACTAGGACTAAATCACCTTGAGGGGTGTACGAGTCCTAGATTAGGGTTTTTACATTGATTTCAGAAAATTAAGATTGAATGTTAGATTTTCTTGTTTGAA
>CM021100.1:372423030-372457441 GCA_007115665.2 Sequoiadendron giganteum | reverse complement strand
TAGAAATGGACTAAGTTGCCCAAGGTGGCGAATTAGTCTTCCTAGGGATTTTTTGAGAATTTTAAAGTTTTCCTAGTTGATTTTGATTTTTTTTGGGTTGTAGAATGCATTCCTAAAATGAAAATGGGTATGTGCGAGATCATCATGGAAAAAATAGACCCTTAAGTGGCGATGAAAGTTTAGAAATTCAGAGTTAGGAAACTTAACATAAAAATTTGAATAAGTTATCTATATTATTTCAAAAATATGTAAGAATATAATTTTTAGAAAATTGAATGTAGTTTCTAAACTACTAGGTTTATTTTTTATTTTTTAAAATCTATTTGGTGAAAATTTTAAATTTCAATGTAGTAGTACTTAAATTTGAGGGAAAAAATAAGAAGTAGGTGTTTGTCTGACCACCCTAACCACAATAAAATGATAATATTTTTTTATAATATTTAAGATTTAAATAGAGGAATCATGTCCTGATGTGATGCAATTTTTTTTGTAATTTTTTTCCAAGTAAATAATTAATTAAGAATTTTTTATTACAACTTAAAAAATATATAAAAACTCATATGTCTAACCACCTTAACTTGGTCAAAAATTCATGTGAAATTCATTTTCTTTTTAATCCTTATTATGTGAAGCATAGAATGTGACACATGTTTTGGATTGAAAAAATATGATACCATTTGAAAGCTATAGATATTTTCAATCAGCTTATCAATCAGGACTTTAAACGTAATTCAAATAGAAAATTAATAATTATTTATTAAATTCAAAGTAAAGAAAATTTATATTGGGCGAAAGATGAAAATTTCCTTTAAATATCCTTTTCGTTTCATCAATTTTGGGTAGAACAAAAAGTCATTAGCCACATGGGCCATCATATCACTTACAGATCGCCACTTTTTGGACCATCATGATGTTGCACATACCCAAATGCAAAATTTTAGAAATTTGTGAATGATTTAATATGCAAAAATGCAACTTGAATTCACTTTCACTAATGAAAAATTTGAAACCCTAGAATGCAACTTAACTAATGCATCATGCAATGCAATTGAATCCTAGAACAATGAAGGACTCTAAACTAGAAGGGAATGGTATTTAAAGGCCAGGTTCACTAAAATGAACCACCAAAAATATGTAATAAGGAAATAGGATTCCCCAATTAGGTTCCTAGGGTTTTTTACCTAGGAGCAAAGTGGAAGGATGGCTCTCTTTCGCGCTAAGTGTATTCTTCGTGAGTTCATTCAAATATTTGAGGGTTTGAAATGGGTAGAGTGTGGGAAAGTGTGTGTGTATCTAAGTGTTGCAAAGTATTTAAATGATCTAACTATGAAATGTAGACTAATACAATGCATATGTATTGAAAACCTTACGCAAAATGACTTAATAATGTAAACTTTCACAAAACAAAAGGATGGAAATGAAGGATGTGCACCTAGGAGTGAGTTGTAGACTAGATTTGAGGTTGGAAATGTTGTTCATGCTCAAAATTTTTGCTTGTTGGGACACTTACGCCATTTTGGGTGACTTAGTCCTAGATTTGGAAAACTACACCGGAGCCCCTTTCGGATAAATGGCTACCCAAATCTTTTGAAATTTTTGAAAAAGATGTACAGTGGGACTGAATTGCCACTAATGATGAATTAGTCCACTTTTGATTTTTTGCAAGTTTGAAAGTTGAGTCAGAAGCCCCCAGTCTACAATTTCTACTTCTCCAAGTGATCAAATCCAAAAGCTTGATTTTCGGTTTGTAGGTGTCTTTTAATGGGTTTTTTACCCTAGCCAACAAGGAGATGTCTTCCAAAATCTTTCAATACATTCTCCAATGATTTCTAAGCTTCCAAGATACCTAAATATGCAGACACACACAAAGAGAAAGAAATGTTGATTGTTAAGGCATGGGGGTTTGCCTTGGCCAAACCCCTTTTAGATATTTAAAGCAAATGAAGAAACAAGATATTAGAGCATGAAATATGAAACAATGGAATTTGTAACTTTCCATGATGAATGAGCTTATTTTTTTATAGCAATCAGCCCTTGGATGCTTTAGAAAAATGTCTTGTTAACTTAGAATACCAAAACCATAGTTTGCTTGAGAAGAGTAGTGGATGAAGAGTGAAGAAGAATTGATGGTGACTTAGTTAGTTAGGGTTAAAATAAGGATAAAAACCATTATTTGTACAATTTTTTCCCTAATTTCCTGAAAAAACCTCATCATAGGCCAACCTTAGGGTTTAGGAGATAAAATCCCGCCAAAAATTAAGATTAAATTTGATTTTTATGTCACATTGAGCTAAGTCACCCGAGGTGGCAACTTAGCCCACCTAGGCAATGTTGATTGATCGTCAGGAATTAACATGTGATTAATTATTTTTGTCAAGATTATCTTCCAAAACACACTAAAGTTAGACCTATAAGTGCATTAAGGGGTCATTTTAACATAATAAAGGATTGATTTAGTGATGACAAGCAAAGGAAAGTATGAAGGCTGGTTCCAACACCTTATAAAAATTTAGACTAAGGCTTGGAAATGAGTTATTTAGGTGAATTATGATGAAAGGGTCCTAGAAAATTGAGGAAGTTTGTTACAACACTTCACAAAACCTTTGCAATAAACCTTACAATCTAAGAAAAACTAGGCCAAAAACCACAAGAAAAGGGCCCAAATGAGTGAAAAGTGTCAAAGGCTACACTTTTTGGCTACACTTTTTGGTGAAACATTTATCCCCCAGTTTAGTGAGAGGATGAAATTTCTTCCAACTCATATGAAAATAATCAAGTGATGTGAAGGTAGATGGTGAAGAAGAAGAATGTGAAAGATGAAGGAGTTGGTCAAGCCCCCAAGGATTAGAGATTCTAAGTCAAATCAACATAAGTGCGAAATAAAACATTCAAGGGTGAATGATTTGCAGCAAGATAGGATACATGATCATGCAATGACAAGAACTAGAATGAAGATAAGAAGGAAAGTAAAAAGGTTGGATCAAGCTTTGGTTGTTTGTTCAACTACTTGTGGATCAGATATAGGTTGTTTAACCAAAAAGATGTGTAGAAGTCCAAATAAGTGGTTTAGTGAGAAAGTCATGCTAATGTGTCATCTTCGCACCATATAATGAGAAAGTTATGCTAGTGTTTAATCTTTTCATTATACTAACCTTACCAAAGTTACCTTGTTGATAACTTTGATAGGGCACCACAATGCTTGTCTAAATTCTTTTTAAGATTTTGTTGAAGGGGATTTTACAATGTCTATCCAAGGTCTCCTTCTTAGGGAGCATTGTGCATAATGTCTATAAGAGAGGACAAGTCAAAGTCTCAGATCATTATCCATGGGATGCCTCATTCGCATTAGGATACTTGAGTTGATTGTACACTCTTTGAAGGCTTCAAACCCAATGACACCACCAAGAAGAGGGCACATGAAAAGAAAAATAAAAATCACGCAATGATTTTTTATTTAAATGATGTCGTCTATGTATGACCCCCATTTTAAAGTAGTTGCTACACTATAAATACAAGGCTATCTTGCATATTTTCGCTTAGAAATTTTCATGAGAAAGTGTGATCTAATAATTCAAGAAGTATAACAATCCAAGAGAATTCAAAAGCATTGAAAACTAATTATCAAGAATTTTGGAGCTACATTCAAGACTCGAGCATCATGTTAAAGTCATCATGCATCATGTTTGTTTTTGAGCTAATAATTGTGATTTATGGTTTAATGATTCAATTAAGAATTCAATTCAATATTTAAAACATACAATCAATAATCAAGATATACATTCATGCTAGAAATTACATACAAGATTGTATCCTTTCGTTCAAAGGATTGGTGAGTTGCAACATAGCATATTTGTTCATTCATCATTCCTTCATTCTATTTCTATTCATTTCAAGATTTGAGTACCAAAATGAGGTTTGACTAAAGAAAACCCCTATATACTAACAAAACAGAAAAATTCTCTCTTTTATGTGTGATTTTTAGATTTAGGTTCAAGATCCATTGAAGATCAAGTTTGGAGAAAGTTTTCAAAGTTGTCATCTACATTGCAAGATCACACAAAGTCATCTATAGAGTAGAATTCAGAGATTTGACAAGAGAGAAGCTATAGGAAAACACTAAAGGATATGAGAATTTCATATCAACCCTAATATTGGGAATAAATCACCACTTGTGTCATATGAGTCCTAGTATACCAGATTTCAAGCATTTTATATAGATAGAAGTTTAGTAGTTTCATATTTCAATTTTAGTCTGAAACCCTTAACTGGGACTAAATTTCCCCTACTGGCATATGCGTCCTAGTGTACATTAAAAGTCATGTTTTTAGGAGTGAGTCTTGTTTCAATCTTATTTAGTCTTCTAGGGGCGCCTTTGTCCTTTCTTAGTTCATTATTCTGATTTTCAATTTCACATCTTAGGTTATATATTTAGATTTGCACGCTATATTCATCCCATTTTTCCAAGCTTTGGTTTGATGGTGAACCCTCTTTTATCTTTAATCACACCCCTAGGAAACCCTATTGTAGATCTCTTTTCCGAATTACATCATTAGATTGAGATCTCAAGCATTTGCTTGAATGAAATTTGAAGGAAATAGGTGGAGGATCCCTAATCCCCCTTTAGATCTATCTCCCAAAAGAAAGATATAATGCCCACTGATTTTATGAATTTAAGTATCCCATCACTCCATGAGTTCCATGAGAATTGAACTTTGGTACCTCATTGGGGGCATGGTGTATACCTAATATAAGTCAACCACACATAAATGTTTCTACTTTGTGATGGAAATTTTTGTGGCTTGTTCATGAAGAAGAGAGATCAGATGCCTTGCAAAAAAATCTTGCATAAATGGTGAGTTCTATCAAATAAGAGAAAAAATTATTATCAATATATATTCATAATTATAGATATACATCTAATAATAAAATCCAAGTCTTAGATCTTTGTGTCTAGTCATGGTTGACCTTCTCAGTTCTAGGGCACCCATGTTGGTCTAGGGAACCCATCCTAGTTAGGGGCACCATCAAAGGTCTTAGATGGGCAAGCTTGTCTAGGGCGCCCCAATTTTAGAAAACCTATAAAAATGCATGAAATAAAAGTCAAACCTAAAAGGTAAGTGAAAATGTGACCCACATCTAGTATTGGTATACCTCGTGCGAAAATTTTTCTTAGGGACTCTAGGCTCAGGATCCGATATAGTCATTTTTGTGGCATATTTTCTCCTAGAGTTGTTATCCTTAGTACTCTAATCCCTCAAGCTACAAACGTGAAAATTAATATAAAAAATGCAAAAATTTAATCACTTATAAATAAATTTAGCACAATATTTCTCATACTATGCTCCATTAAAATGAACATAGCTTGAGCTTAAGACATTTTATTACAATGCCATTTTTTTAATGGGAATTATACTTCCTATCTAATTCATTTTTTTTTAATTAGCACATGGTGTTATGATTTTATAATCCTCTCACATGTATTCTCATAAAAAAATATAATATGTTTGATGTGGCGAGATTGCCACCCTGATTGCACCTCGAAAATGTAATAAAATTTATAGGGGAATACATCTAGCCTAAAATTTAATCACCATAGAATTTTTTTGCTAAAGAATTTTTTCAAATTTTAAAGATGATTTGTGAGTTTTCTAATGATATTTTTTTGGAGGATACAGTTTCTAACATTGTGATTTTATAGATTGTAAAATTGGGAGTTTTGTTCTCTCATTTGGTGAATGATCTACTTATTCTATAATATCCTTTTAGGATATCACTTTTTAACATTATTACTTTTATTACTTTATCTTTCTTACGCACCTAGTGTCATGTGCCCTCTAATATGGGGGAAAAATATAGTGTCAAAAATTTTACTCCCTTTCAAGTTAAAGTACAATTTCATGCTCTACTTGGAGCTAGCTTTAGTAACTCTTCACACCAATGCATTTAGACATTCTCTACACTAAATTTTTTCCTACCAACCAAATAGAATGTGTCTATACTAACCTATAAAATGTGTTATCAATTAAATATCATTAAATTAACTCCAACAAGTATACTCACCATGGAAAAGTACTAACTTTAGTAAACCCTAAACACCCAAATGAAATTTTTTTCAGTAGAAGAAATCTATTATAGGGGGCATTGTGCCCTATACTAGTTATTTTTCTTGAAAAACTTGATTTCCCATTTTCGTCAATCTCTAATTTTGGTGATTTAGTTTCAAATTTGGGGCTTCACAGTAATTTAATCCCAAAAATTCAAATTTTATTGAGTAGGCCTAAAGTTTAATTTATCCTAAGTTCCACTATATTTAACAATGAATTATTATTTAAAAAAAAAGAAGGATAATCACAAGAAATTTATTCTTCACTAAAATACATTTTAATTTAAAGTTTTTCAAGATGAATCTCAAATTTAGTCAAGTTTTCCACCATGATTCTAGTTTGATGGCAATGGAAGAACATGATGGAATCTACATTTTTGGTAGTTATTTGGCCCTCTCCAACCTCTAATGACTTATTTTCAATTTTTTCTCATCTTCATGTTCTAATCTACTTGATTCCCTAATAAAGGTGTCATTACATTTTATATTTTCTTAAGGGTATTTGACTTTCTCTTTGGTTGATCTCATTTATGTCATTTAAGAATCCTTCTCTAACACATTTGAGTAGGGGTTTTAGTATTTTATCTCATTACATCCTTATATGCGCTTAAGGTTAAGAGCACATGGATTGTTTTAGTTTAGCAATCAAAATTTGTGGAGGTAATAATAAAAAAAATGAGGGTTTGACTTCGGTATGTAGGATAAAAAACTAGAAGAAATGATAAATAATTAAATGATAACCACAAAAACCTTAAGATTTAAGAAAGTAATTTTAATCTACCAATTAAGAACAAATTAAATAGATCCAAGAAGTACAAAAAGTGAAAAAAAAATTATACCTTCTAACATTCTGTCAAATTACCTCCATTGTTCTTCTCAATTTTCACTTTTCAAATACTTGTTTCTCTCAGATTTGTATGTGCAATAATAAACTCAAATGAATGTGATTAGAAAACTTCAAAGATCTTGGTTCAATTGAAAGGGGGTGAACAACACATTTATAGAGGATATAGTTGTGATCGAAAATCAAGATTTGATAGAGCATTGACAAATGAAATCAAAAGAGAGAACGTGCAAGGAATGTTTCCCATTTAAAAAATGGTAGATAGGAAGAGTTAAATGGAGAAGAAAATAGAATAAGTGGAGAGAAGAATAAAAAAATTTAAGAGTTAATTTGAAGGAAGAAAGATTTAACTGAAGAGATAAAATATGGCAAGTGAGAGTTAGGTAGAAAGGAAAATGTGGTAACTGATAATTAAACTAAATAAATAAAATTTATTTATTTATTCACCTTTGAATAATTAAATAAATGAATATATTTTATTTAATTATCGAATAATTTGGGGATTAAGTTAACTGAATAAATAATGATATTTATGTACTTATATGTGAAATTAGGCTTAGAAGATAGAAGTTAACTTAATTTAATTAGCCTAGATGAAAATTAGGGAAAAAATGAGGATGATTTTTAGTGTATACATTTTTTCCCTCTTTGATACAATGTGACTTTTACCATTGTCTCAAAGAAATTTTGAAAAAAAAATGCTTTAGGCCCTACCCCATATGCTTTGATGGTAGCAAGATAATATGGTGCCCCCTCAAGAAATTTGCCAAAATATCAAAAAATTGAGTAAAATTTTTAAACAAGCTTGAAGAAGGAACTTTCTAAAGGTCTATTATCTTCTATAAGAAAGAGGATGAAATCATCTTCTGGTTGTTACACTATCAAAGGGGGTTTTGAATGTCTCATTGCAAGGGAGGAACTTGAAAACTGGGCTACCAAGTTGTTTTTGAGTTCCTCATGTCTTCTAAAAGCTTGTAGCTTGTCTTGGCTTGCTGTTAAGGACAAAAATATTATAGGTATGTGTCTCGATATACTTTGTACTACCCCTTTATTTTCTTGTGTCTTATGTGGAAATTATTTCGAGAGCAAGAATCATCTATTTCTCAACTATCCCTTTGCACAACAATGTTGGTTTTGGCTTAACTCTATGGTGGAGTGGCACTCCCCACTTCATCATACTCTCCTCGGGAAATTTCAATGTTGGCCCCTTCTTTACAAAGCTTCAAATTTTACAAGTATTTGGGAACATATCCCTTCCATTTTAATATTGAACGTTTGGCTTGAGAGGAACAATTTTTTTTTTAGGAAGTCCTCTTCCCTAGCTTCAAAGGTCATCTCCATCATTGAGAAGTCCTTTTCAAAAGTAACAATGTCTTAGGTTGTAATGAACAATAACTCAAAAGTTATTTTTTCTTCATGGGATGTTGATTTTGTAGAAGTTGTGTAAGCAAACTTCACAGACCTCGAAGATCACCTGCATGCAAATAACCTATCACATAAGAAGACAATGGAGACAAAAAGAAAAGGTTCTCTAAAATTTGAAAATGCATTAATCAAAGAGTGTAAAATACAATGAGATCAATCCTTAATAAAGGAGATCATGCAAAACCTAAAAGTAACCCTAATAGGTAGACATTTAATAATTAATATAATTATTAATTATTAAATGTCATATTATGCAAACTCAAGTCACTAAAACAAATGATTTAAAATCCAAATTGATGTGGAGAATCCTGAAATGCAACTTCTAAATGCACTGATAATGGTGGCTGAACAGTGATAACCTGACTATCAAGGTAGAGGAGATGTATGTCCTCATAAGAATCCTCCAAATTTGTAATATAGGACTCAACAAATAAGAAAGATATGTCTGCAACAGAAGAGTCCAAAGTAGCTATGCCTGGAAGGTGTATGATGCTTTGCTGCACTGAATTAGGAACGACATGTAATGCTGATGAAGTCTTAGTCTAAAGAGTAGGAACTGTGAGACAAGCCTCTGATCCATCGAAACATGTAAGGGTGTCTAAATACTCAAGCTCCTCTAAAGTATCATGATCAAAGGGTGTATTCTCTCTCCAACCAATGGGTAAGAGACAATCTGAAGTAGGATCCTCTAGGAATGGAGAGAGATTGGAGTCTCCATAGATCTCCAAAAGACGTGTCCAAAGTGGGTGATGACAATCAATGTCCGATATAGCCAACACAGTGTCATGATCAACACTAGACAATATAGGTCCTACTATGTGATTTCTAATGATATCCCATGCTAATTTTCCATCTGAAGTGGATGGTTTAGGTATGAGATCATACAAATAAGGAAAAATATTAAGCCACCTACAATGTGTAAGTATGCCCTTTGCCTATGACTCATAATTGCCTCGTTCCAGAATTACAACTGAAGCGTGACTAGAAAAACCCAAGATAACTCTTCAAATGAAAAATTCAGAGACAAATGATCTCAACAATGATAAATCATATTATTCTAACCCATCCAACGCAAATAGATCCCATGTAGGTGCCAAAATATCCAAGTAATTATGCAAAGTGTAAAAACACACAAAGCTGAATAAAATATACCTCATAAATTAACTGATGAAATAGACTGCAGATCTGGAAAGAGCACTGTAAGATCTTTCCAACAACTATTCTTTTGTGCAAAACGGAGTTCAAACACAAAAGATATGCCTCTTGGAATGCCAACCACATGTTTTAACTTTGACTAGTAACATATGCATCAAAACTAAAAACTCAGAAAATCAAACCTATACCATTGGATTGTCCCTGGAACCAGCTTTCCGACGATGTCTTGTTTGCCCGATTTTGACATTGTATGCCCAAGATATGACCATTTTACTAAAAAGTGCTCATTTAGGAATTAAACCAAATATTTTATTAATTTAAAAATTAAAAAATTATTAAAATATTTGGCTGTACCTTTATGGCATGAAAATCAATAAAGCATGGAAATCGAGACAAAAAATGTAACCAAAACTAGGCAACTCAAAAATGTTTGAGATGCCAAAAAGAATATGGCACAAAAATTGAGATAAGCTGGCACGAAAATTGAGGCATTCGTACAGATTTTTCTAGCAAAGTTTTTGGAAAACCCCAAAATTCAAAAAAATCAATTTTCAGCAAACCCTATCATATTTTATATGAAAATAGGGTTTTTTGGGTTTTCTGGGCGCAATTGTGATGTCCATTTTGCACCAAAACGCACCATTTGAGAGATCAAGGTCGAAATATTTCAAAAAGTGATGGAAAAATCATTTGATTTGGCCAAAAACCTGTTGTAGCTTGAAACCTTTGAATAAAAAAAAAAACTCTGTAAGTTGATATCTTCAAATCACAAACAGACAACCATAGGTCTGGAGGTTTGAGACCATGTAGAAGTTGTGAAAGCCAACTTCACAGACCTCAAAGAGCACATGCATGCAAGTAACCTATCACAAAAGAAGACATTGGAGACAAAAAGCAAAGGTGCTCTAAAAGCTGAAAATGTATTAATCAAAGAGTGTAAAATACAATGAGAAAAATCCTTAAGAAAAGAGATCATGCAAAACCTAAAAGTAACCCTAATAGGTAGGCATTTAATAATTAATATAATTATTAAATGTCACATTATGCAAACTAAAGTGAAATCTTAAGAGAGGAATAAGGGTAACTTAATTAACATAATTAAGTTAAAACCTTTACTCTAATAGATTTGTTGAAAAGATGGAAGGCCTTAAAGCCCCCTCCACCTAAGGGGTATATTCAACAATAGGTCTCGAGAATGATTCACCTACAAGCTAAATGGCTCCCCCCTCCTCAAATTTGGGTTAAATCAAAGTTTGACAGTGCCTCATGTGGAAACCTTGGTATTTTGAGAATTGGTGTTATTTTCACAAATGTATCTAGCATGGTTTTAAAGGCAGTTTGTAAATTTCTTCCTACTGACACTAATAATTTGGTAGAATTTCCAGCTCTAAGTTTTGGTTTATTACTAGCAATCAACTTTGGCTTCAAAAGTATTCATATTGAAGGAGACACAATGGTCACAATCGAATCACTCAAGTAAATCTATTTCCTCTTCAAGACTAAATCACATTTGTGACCAAATTTTATCTCTCTTAGATGCGTTTGATCAATTCTAACTCTCACATTTTTATCATGAAGAAAATGGTTATGTAGATGTTTTAGCTAACAAAGCAATTGATGAAGGTACCATGCTTAAAGTCTTCTCTAACAAGGAATTTCTCGGTGATCTAGTTCTAAGAGTCAGGTGGGCATCAGACCTTAGTTATTCAACTAAGGTGGCTTACTATTGAGTTAGCATTTCACTATTCTCTTCTCTCACCTATTTATTCCTTCATGTTTGGTTGGTTTATCTTTCTTGCTGGCTAGCCATTCTCAAAAAAAATAAATTTATATTTTATTTGGTCTTTTTTTATGTCTTGTCTTGGCTATTTTACTCGGTGTGCTTGTGATGTCTTTTCCCTCTTACCATGCTCGGTGAACTTTCTTTCCTTCCTCAGGTTTCAACATTAGTCTCTTGGGGTAGTGTTTCTCTACAATTGGTAATCTCTAGCAACAACATCCTCCTACAATTGGATCCACATTCTAGTGTCTCTGCCTTTTAGATTTTTGGAAGTATTTGTTGTTTTTCCTTTTAGTCTCCTAATGTGGTATCAATGATGTCATATGTGTTTGGCTATAATAAGTTTACTCGGCCCTCACTTTTGAAGTTGATTTTTCATCAAAATCTGGATCTTGAAGTAGAGAATGTACTATAGAATGTCATTCATTCCCAAATTTATTACTTTATGTAAGGATTCAATGAATTGATTCCAATACATATTATTTCAATTTTCATTGATTTAGACTCTATTATTTTCCTCAACAAACTTCCTGAAATTTATCTTGAGGATCTAAAGTTCATCAAAGTATTCATAGGACATAATTTATCTTCTTTCATGTTTTAGTGGTTTGGGAGGTTGTGTTAGGATTCGGTTAGGAGGGCATGCCACACTTTTTGTACTTTGTCATAGGAATCTCTATGGTTCCCATGGTATGGTTTAATTCTCTTTTGATCATTCCATTCCCTCAAAGGATTTTGTTTCATAAGGGATATGGAGTTTGAAATCATCTTCCATTAGCTCACACATGATTTAGATTTTAATTTACTTTATTTTTTTAGTTTTTTTGTTATGCTTATCATATTACTCTGTAATCATTCTCCTCTCTTTTTAATAAAGTTTTTTTTAGTGGCCCTGCTACTTTTTTAAAAAAAAATCAAGAATGACTAGTTTGATCAATATCAGATATGGATTAGCTCAATTATTTAGGTAGAATAAATAGCATGTGATTGGATGAAATTGATCAATATTTGAAAAAAATGATAGTATAGATTTTGAGCTTTCATTAGTGCACAAATATCATTATAATAATTTTTTATTTTTCAAATGGATAAATGTACTCCAAGATATTTGAAGACCAATTTTTCAACGATATCCCCTTACATAGAGAAAGACATTGTAGACAAGGAGTTCCATGACTCATACTATTGGAAAAAAAACACTATTAGAATATTTGAGTGAGAGTAACCTCAAAGAATGTTGATCCTGATGTAAGAAAGAATTAGATGATAACTAACATTTATATTATGTTTCGATTATGCCAAATGGAACCCTAATCACACATAAATAACATACTTGCCCCAACAATATTGTCAAGACAAACTACAAACAAAAATAAAAAAGAAAAATAATGATCCATCTTTGCTTCTAAAATCACTTGTGGATATGTTCAAGTAACATACAAACATGATAGAAGATAAATTTGATCAAAGATAAGACTCACTAGACCTAACAAGTCAACAACCCTTTACACCTTCTTTCCAAAGATGAGTGTTTCTTGATAGGATTATAAGGATCATGTCCAATTTCAAGAATGAAACATCTCATATAAGACATTGATAGTTTGGTTTTAATGATGAAATAACCTTGTAAAAGATAAATTATAGTTGGTAAATACAAATGATGTTGATTAGGAAACTGATTGGTTGGGTGTGAAGGCTAACTTGATAGATCACCTATTCTTTAATGATTTTGTAAGCTCAGTGTTTGAAAGATGTTTTATTTTTGTTTAATCAAATTTTTAATCTCAACAAGGAATAATTTATTATGGAAGGTTCATAGTGATGGGTGATAAAGATTATTATGCATTGTGGATAGTGATGGGTGATAAATATTATTGTGGATAGCTTATAATGGAAGGTGTATTGTGATAGATCATTGATTTAATGTATATTTTGATACGATGCTAAAGATCTAATCTAGAAAACCTAGGTTAATGATTACCCACAATCAAGGATAGCACTAGATATTAAGGAAATGGTTTGGTATATTGACTTTATTATGATTGAGTTATGGAAGGTGAGTGACACTAAATATCAACCAATCTCAATCTATGAGAGGTGTGTAAAACTTTATCTTGATTATATGGAAGAAAGCAGGATTTTTTTATGGGAGAGTGTATGCTCAGATTATTATGAATGGAATGGAAAACTAGGTAGAGTGATGGTATATGGAAGAGAAATGAATCACTACACATGGCACCTATTATCCAGGTTTTCACCATGGTACTTACCCAAACTGAAGTGGTTTTCACAAGAGGGAAAATTATTTATCTTTACTTATTTTTTTCATTTTTTAATTTCTTTAATTTTTTGATGTCACACAAGATTATGCTTACCATGTTTTCATCATGGTGAAAGTCCTTTTCTTTTTTGTATTTTGTATTTTTTCAATTTATTTCACATTTTGGAATAAATGAGACTTGATGATGTTGTGATCATGGTGGATGCTCTTTAATAACTAGATGAGAATGCTATATGGAAGGATATGGATGAAATTCCATGGATGGTGGAGGATTGTTTATGTGATGAATGGAAGGATTAAAGGTATGATTCCTAGTTTTCATACTATGTGGGTCATTATGATTCATATGAAAAGGTGTTTGGGAAACTATTGGATTAAAGTGAATGAAGGGGTCACCATCAAAGGTCCATTGAGATACATACCCAAGGGGGATTAAATTATGTGATGTGTGTGTCTATGCACGTATTTTATAAAGTGTATGGATCGAATGAAGACTAGGAGGTTGAAGGCTTAGGAACAACAAGCTAATTTCTTGATATTTTTCTTTGATAGATGCCCCTAGTTATTTATGAGAAAGGAATATGATTGGATATCAAATTTTTCTCTCTTTTATTTTTGAATTTGATTTTTTTAATTTTTCCAATAGCTTCTTATTTTTAATGGACTAAAATATATTTCTTTATCTATCTTCTTTTATTCGATTTTGGATCTCCATTTGATAAAGGGATTTTAATTTTTTACTTTTTATTGATAGTCTTGTTCTTTGAGATAATAATTGTTGAGCCAATTCTAGAGGATGGAAAAAATTTGATGTGTTGGATGTGTTAGATGAATGGTGAAGATTTGTAATGCATGGAAGAGATTGTTGATTCCTTGAACAAATTTTTGTTACTATCAATCTATTTCTATTCATGTCAAAGGAGGATTGCACATCCTTAACAAGTTGGAATGAAGGTTTAGTAGAGAATTATTAAGAGATACATACCCCAACCCACGATGGTTGAAATTCAAGGATGATAGGTCATGAGATGGAGAGGAAGGAAAATGATCATAAGATGGAAGGGGATGATCTTGGATGTGCTCAATAGCATCATGATCAAATAGTGGATTATTATAGATATCATGATAAAATATAGGATTATCATGGGCATGAAAATATTAGGATGAAGTGGATGGTAGTTTTGACTTCATATAAAAGGAATGTAACTCATATTCGTCAATACCTAGGTCGATTGAAACCTTGATCTCGAAGGGAGTGCAACATGTGGGTAGCAATGAAGGATCAATGTAGGAAGATGCATATGGTGATGATGAAGCTTATATTTTAATAGGTACTTGATATTTAGGAGTCTCTTTAAAATTACTAAAGTATTAAAAATGATTAGGATCACTTGATAGAGTGATTTCAGCTCCATTACATGGGAATTTTAAGCATTGATGGTATATGGATATGAGAACTTACATAACATGGATCCATGGGCAGATAATGAGAAGTTTGTATGAAAGATCTAGGTCCAAGACTTGAAATAATTTGTTTTCAAGTGTTGGAACAACTCTAATAGGAGGGATGGTAACACCCTTGGAAGAATATTTTGCATCATCATATACTCTTATGAAAATCTTTTTTAATGCATCAAAAGCACCTCAGAGAAACCCAATGTGGTGAGTAACTTAAAAGTGCAAATATTTAGTTATGCTCTACCATTTACGAAAAATCATTTTATTTTATATTTATTGATAAAGACTTCAAGGTAGAGGATATTGTTATTGTGAGGTTTATGTGAAGGGACATCATGCTCCATTAACGTGGCATGGTGCATTGTGGTAAGATATCCTACCATGTATTGGAACTTGTTGATATTTAGATGAATAGGAATTGAGAAATCTTGTAGAGATTTATCTAAGATAGCCTTATGTGCAAGGGACACATGTAGCAACTTGAGAATGTATGTATATGCAAGTGTCTTTCCTAAGTGATCCAAAAGGTTATATTAGATTTTTGATTGAGATCTGGAAGTCGCCCCTTGTAGAGTGACTTTGGATCTACATGTAGTAACTACAAATTCAATATTATTACTCTTCATGGTTATGGTTGAGAAATTATTGGTAGCCTATTGGATATGGTTAACTGTATACTCATAGGAGACATTGGTATATTTGGAATTATCTTTGGTATTAGTACCTAAACTGAAGCTTTCCCTTGGCCATGGTTTTTTTCAATATTTAAATATGGTAATGAATAGTATTAGAGGATCCAAGAACATTACGGATCACTACATCTACCTAATTTATGAGATCTTTGATGATATTCTTAAGTTTGAAATAGGAAATAATTTTATGTCCCTCGGTCCTAATATAATATTCACAAAAGTTGTTCTCATTCCACTAGGGTGATTTGAACTATCCTAGTTCATAATATCTTCCTTCTAAAAGTTGGATAATATTTTATAGTATGAGATTATTCGAAACATATTCTATTGGTTCCCCTAGGGGTGTCTATTTTCTTCTTAGATTATTAGTTCTTGGAGGACCAAATTGTGTGTTGTTTTGAACTACGTTCATTCATTGTTCATGACATTGTGATTGATTTTTATTTCATATTCTCATCCTCGATGTGGAAGGTCCTTTAAGAGTAATGATAAGGCAAGACTTGTTTACCATTTTTGCATCTATAGTGTTGTTATTCATTACATTTATATTTTCTAAACCAAATTTTATTATATCATTTCATGTGCTCAAATTATTATTTGTCTCTTTGAAAAAATTTACAAGTCCTTTTACAATAAGAGATTTATGAATAGAGATACCCTTCTCAATAACTTCGTCAAATGTGTTAAAGTTTTCTGCAAAAAATTGAACTAGTTATTTTTACGGTATATGGAAAGGACATTTACTTGCAAGATTTCTCCTTCTCTATAAGAATAAATAAAAATATTCTCCCTCTTTTGACATGGTGTTACATAGGTTTATTATAGCTACCTCATGCTCAATGTTGTATGAGAAATATGTAATGAATTTCTTGGAATGAATTAGCCAAGACATAATTAATTAGTTTATCCCCTCTTCAAGTTAATGTTTTCTACCACCTCCAAATATCTTTCATCTCATCATTTCCTCCAAAAAAAATTCTATATAGGTTGTTCTCCATTCCACTCTATATGTCCATGCACATTATTTTCATTAATTATAATGAAAATGTATTATATTTGACAAAATATTTGAAAAGAAGACAACAAAGACCTTCCTTTGAAAGGTCATTCGAGAGTTTATAATTTTACCATCACCTAGCTGCCAAAAAAAAAACATTTTTGATAACATTTCTGATTTTTAGAATATTATTCCAAACCAATGAACCCTAAGGTAAATTGGATGAGGATAAAAAATTGTTGTATTCTCTATTCTCTATTCTTGAAATATTTCCCTTTGAGGGTAGCAGTCCAATATTTCTTCTCTTAATCATGGTCCAACCATTTTTTTCATTAAATCTTTACTAAACTTCTTCAACTTCCTATACCAAGACCTCCCTCCTTCTTAGCTTTACAAAATTTCTCTCAATTAACTAGAGGTATTCTTGCTTTTTATTTTAATGTTATTCCAAAGGAATTTATTTTTAATTTCTCAATACTATCAACCATAAAAGAAGGGATCTGAAACAAATACAAGTAGTGCACAAAGATATTTAGTATGGAGGCTTTCAAAAGTATATATTTACCGACTTGAGTTAAAAGCCTCCCTTTCCAACTAGTTGATTTACTATGAATCCTTTGTACAATGCTATTCTAGTTATTATTTAAGAGTTTATTTTTCAATAGGTGGAGCCCTAAACAAGTACTGAGAAGAATTGTCATTTAGAAATTAAAAAAAACTCATCATTTTCTCTTTCAAAAGGGGCTCAATATTAAAAATTAAAGCATACTTTTATTATAGTTGATTTATTAGCCCAACACTTTCACTTAGTCATCCAAGAGAGACTTCCTATGATTAGTTTCCATGATAGAGGAAAAGACAAATAGGATTGTATTATCAATGAACTCATGGTGAGAAGAAAGAGAAGATTCTAGAATCAAACATTTTTTAAAGTTCCTTGCAAGGCTTTTTGTGACAATTATAAACAAATAAGAAGACAAATAATCCCCTTATCTTAGAACTCTACCACATGAAAAGAATCGCATAGGAAAATGATTCATCATAACAGAGTACATAATTGAATTGGCACAAATTTTTATGAGTTTTTGAATTTTACCTTCGAAACTAAAATTTTGAAAAACAATAAACAAGAAAGGCTAAGAAACTCTATTATAAGACTTTTAAATATAAATATTTAAGACCATACATGGCTTTTATTATTCTAAATGGAATGAATATATTGAGGAGGAGTAAGGACAACATATCAAATTTGTCTATCCTCAACAAAGCCTTTCTAATTTTCATAAATGAGCCATGCAAAATTGGTGTGAGCTTATTTACAATCAACATTGAGAAGATCTTATAAATTGACTTGCATAAGCTAATAGGCCTATAATCTATCATACTTGTAGCATATTCCTTTTTAGGGACTAAAACAAGAAAAGTAGAATTCAATTGTCCCAAGAGCTAACAAGTCTAAAAACATCTTTAGTCGCTAGAAGATCATAAGGGAAAATTTCCCACAAATCCTAAAAAAATATGGGGGAAACCCATTTCACTATGGAGCTTTATAGGAGTGGTAAGGTACACATCAAGAAAACCTATAAACTAAAACTTTAATGATGTCTAGGATGATATCGAAGCTAAAGTATAGATCCATAGCAATGATTTTATCCCAAATCCATAAAATTTTCATCTTGACAAAGTAGACATCCATTAAAAACTTTGAGAGAAATAATTGATACAAGGGTATTTCTTCTAGGTCAAATTTCAAATAAATTCTAGAGTCATATATCCATTTCATCTAATTTTATCATTATTGAGGTAAATATTTTCCTCCATCTTATTTAATTTTGAAAACATATTGTCTAGTTTATTATTGTGATATTACTATTAGGATTCAACCATGTAGCTTTACGAGACAAATTCATTGACCCATGTTTCATGAGTAGTGGTTCACAAGAACTGATCTCTCATGATAATGAATGATCCACTTAGCACTCTTTGCATCTAGGTGATGCTCACAGAGGTGAAGCATTGGGCCTTCCTCGGATGTCACCCATCCCAATACTACTCTAGCTGAGGCGCACTTAACCATAGAGTTTCCTACAAGGTTAAGCCCACTTAGCTTGCAATCCCTTTTGTAAGCTAAAAACCCACTATTTTCCGATAAATTCCTTATAAAAAATTACATATTTTCTAATAGTTTGCAATAAAGAAAAATAATTATTCTTATTCAATTGTATTTAATTACTTAACCCATATTAATTAGTAAAGCAACCTTATTTTCCTTCGGAAAATTTTAGAGCATTTTTCACATAGGTTATTAAGCATTGAAATAGGGAGAACTGTAAGTGCTCTAATATTGATAGAACAATCTTAAGTAGTTTCGCCTACAAAGATCTTGAAGATATACAGGATTTATCGAACAAAGATGATTTTGAATTTTAACTCTCAGCATAACTTTGTATACTGAAATCAAAAGACATTTAGTTTAATTGTGTATTGAATAAAGACTTGGAATAGTAGAGATGAATCTCATGTAAACCACATGTATCTCCTGCTCGTCATAATATTATCGACAGAGCACTTCATAGACATTGTGATGGCAGCAACAAGCATAGGAAATCAATTGATTGTGGTTCAATACAAAACATGGGCTGATGTCGAATTCCCACTTGACTGTTTTCCTTTACTATAACCTTCATATACAGATTCCTTCATACACTCTCTCTTCCTTAGAGCTTCCTTCAGAACTTGTGGCTTATTTATTGATAGTGCTTGCAAAAGCTCCAAGGTGTTGGGTAGAGATGTAAGGCTTATGCAACCTTCGAGATTGAGAGTTTTGAGATTCCTCATATGACCTATTGAAAGGGGCAATATCCTAAGATAAGGGCTTCCTATTTCAAGAACTTCCAAGTTAGTTAACCTGCCCACTTCGTTTGGCAGTTCCTTCAAATTAGTACCTTCCAAACACAAGCTCCTCAAAGACACCTGAGATGGAACTTGAGCGGGCAAAACTCTAAGCTTTCTACAATCTTTAAAATTCAGGTAATCGAGACCTGTAAGCTTGCCAAGAAAATGAGGTGAAATGCCCAAGTTGTCACAACCTTGCAAATCCAAATGTTGAAGAAGCATCAGTTCCTTGAAAGAGAGAGGCAACTCCTTTAATTCCTTGCAAAAGGAAAGGTCTAAACGACGCAAGTTCGTCAGATTGCCAAAGTTCTTGGGTAACAATGTCAACACCCTGCACCAACGAAGCGTAAGCTGACTCAGAGAATTTAGCTGACAAAAATCCTCTGGTAGAGCCTTCAAACTAGTGTCCGGGCAACCATCTACTACTATTGTTTGAAGGTGTTGAAGCTGTCCTATTGATTTTGGTAGCTTCCGTATACTACCACACATATTCAACTCTCTTAACTGCGTCGGTTGCTGCACGTTGAGAAGACAAAGCAAATTAAGTTTTAGATACGAACCAGATTAATTGCATACGTTAATAGATATAATTATACCTTTGCTGTAGGAAGCCATAACTTGCTAAACACCCCATTAATAAGCTGGAGAACTCTCAGCTTTTCTAGCGAAATTCCGGGTGGAATTGTTGTGTGAGGACAATCGTACCAACGAAGCCATAGTAAGTCTCTTGTCTCATTCCAACATTCGTTGCCTGAGAACTGCCCTTTAATAACAAGTACCTGTTTCCAATGGATATAATTGTCACTCAGGTTAATAGGTTTTAAAATCCAAATGCAATTTTGTATGCACATAAACCTCTGTTGAAAATGTTCTTTTGAAACTAAGGTAGTTTACCCTTGGAATTTGCCTGGCGTCCTTGACTAATAATCCCAAGTTGTTCCTGATTAGAGATTCTGAGTAATTCTATGTAGGCAAAAGGAATCAATGAATCAATTAGGACGTGACCTATATATGAATCCTACGAAATTTATATCAAAAGAATAGAAGAGCGGAAAGCAAATGAGTTTGTATTCCTGAAAAAAAAAAATAGTTAACCTTTGTCGAAAAGTACTGAACTCACCGCCTGTTGTATTCCTCCAGGAAGAGAAAAACGAAAAGGCCTCCTTTCTAATGCTACTTCTTTTCCAAGATTTATGAGGTGCCTATTCATTCTGATGCGCTTTTCTTGGTCAAGCTGTATGATTGACTTATTCAACAGTGTTTCTACACGGTTTTCACTGTTCCACCTTGATGCATTCCATATTGGGACTGCCAGACATAACTTCTCTCCGTTGAAGAAGAAAGATATATCGAACAATATCTCTTGCTCTTCTTTGTCAAGTGAGTGAAGCCTTAACTTTAGCTTGTATTCGATGTGGTCGTCCAAATCACTTGAGATGTCAAGCAAATGAGATACCCAGTAATCCCTGGACTTGACACAAAGATGTTCTGCTAAACGCACCAGAGCAAGAGGCGTCAGATTGGTACTGTCTAACAAGCGCTCAACCAAATCTTCAAATCCTGGAGCTGAGTTTTGTTGAGAGAAAGCATACAAACAGAAAAGCTCTTTGGCATACGACCGATCGAGCTTTCCCATTTCATAAATGGTGGATATTCCACAGCATTTAGTGACAGCAATGTCACGTGTTGTGATAATAAACAAGCTTCCCGAGCCAATGCTTCCCTTTGAAGGCAACAGGGCATGTATTTGATCAACATGGTCGATGCCATCTAAAACAATGAGAACGCGGTTAGATCTTAGAGGATATGACGAAATTTCCTCTTGCTGGCTCATGTTTTGCAGTCTGAAATCTTTGACATCAGGCACGAGGTCATCTGCCATCTTTCTCTGCATCTTACGCAATTCACTTTCGTTTGACGCTTCCCCCACAGCATAAAGAAAACTGGAGCTATCAAAGTCCCATCTTTTCCTGTTGTATAATTCTTTCGCCAGTGTTGTCTTACCGCAGCCACCCATGCCCACAATCCCGACGATTTTGACATCTGATGATGATGACTGAATCGTAACATTTTCAAAGTTCTCCACTGCTTCATCAAGTCCGACGCAATGCTTAGCCACCCCCAGTGAAACGATCTCCTTCACTCTCTCAACAATATTCTTCAACAGTTTCTCCCCATCACTGATACAAAACGATTACACCGCCAATCAAGTAGAATTATAGGAAAAATAAGATTTTGAATTCAAAGTATCATAAGCAATCATTACCCATCAAAAATGATCCGGTCACTTATATTTGCAATTTGGTTGAGGTCTCTTATCCATCCTTCAATCTCTGTCGGTTTGTGTGTGCCCTCTCTGTAATAACTCGCAAAAGCCTGTGCATACATCCCTTCTTTTCTCCTCGCCCACCGCACGTCAGCAGGTGAAATGCCATAGAAAACAGGAACAATTTTTCCTCCAATTCTCAACATGAATGACAGCTCCGCGAGGCACCGAGGAAATTCGGCATACTTCTTTGAAAAAATAGCAATATGGACGGATGAAGTGCGAATGGCGTCTTGTTTCGCATTTGGTAAAGAATCCAGCAGATCGACCTTGTCTTCTGCATCGAAGTACACTCGCAGTCCCATGAGAAGAAGTTTGTGATATAAGATGAACCCGAAGGAGTTCTTCCCTTTCTTTCCAGCATCACTGATAAACACATCATAGTTTCGTGGCGCAATTGGATCGACTCCTTTATGAGTTTGTTCCTCATCAACTGGATTCCTACCCATGTTGCCAATGAAGATAGTGAAGAAACGAAACAAAGCAAAGCAGGTTTGTTTCCAGTTTCACAAGTTATCTTATAGCCAGAGCTGAAGATAGTGAAGAAACGAAACAAAGCAACTTAGGTATGTTTCCAGTTTCTCAAGTTATCTTATACCCAGAGCTTTGGAATTTACATAGAATGGATTGAGCAAGCACAATTAACATTTAGCGGTGGCCGGTCAAAGGAATATACAAGCAGGATAATCGTATAATTTCTTGGGTTTGTCTATTTATCACTGTCGACGGTGTTTCCGAATTACCTCCGTTAAGACACACACACCAAACAAATGGAAATAAAGTTGAAAATACAAATTCATCTATTATGACGAAGTCCCGTATTACTCGGAGATCGATTTTAAAATTTGTAGTTGATCAATGTAGTCAACGTCAAGGAATTATTCAAGACAAAGAGGTTTTTCCCCTACTGGAATATGCAGTAAAGATCCCCATTAAACAATATTAAGAGGTATTTTCCCGACAACTGCTTACTGAATATGCGACTGGTACAAGAAAAAGATCTCTATTAAACAATGTTAAAAGAGGTTGTCTGATTGGTAGAGGAAAATGATCCCTATTTAACAATATTAAGAGGTTGTTTCCTCGCAATCGCTTGCTAGAATATGCAACTGGTACAAGAAAAATATCTCCATTAAACAATTTCATAATATTGAAAAATATCTTCATTAAACAAATTTATAATATTTTCAAGTTAAATATATGTTATAATATTACATTTTATAGGATTAATTAAAGCAATTGGTAAAGGGAAGTATTTTTCTTTGTAATGTTTCGATTAATCTAAATTCATTAACGATAATTATATTTAAATTCTTTGAAAAATAAATATATTAAATGAAGTTATTTATGTCTATGATTGAAGAATGTGTGTTGATGAATATGTTAGTATTTTTTATTCATAGAAATAAGTATATGTAGTAGCATTGATATAGTGTGTTTAATGTGTTTTATGTTACTAGAATTGCTCCATATCTCTTGTTGATGATACTCTTGTAAAGGATTAGACTTTACAAGGGCTTTGTAACTATTGATTACTAAATTTACATTGAGCTGTCTTAGAGTGGATTTTTTTCTTAAAAGGTTTTCAATATGTGAATTTTACCATGTTATGGTATATTGCTTTTATGGTTCTTTTTTCGTAACTATAATATCAATTTAATTATCGTACATATGTCCTCTCATAGATTAGTGTTGTAAGCATCCGTTGCACCTCTAAATTGGTAGGAGATTTTGATCACCTTGTTAATATTTTTATAAATTTTCAATAAAAGAGGAGGTTGAATTCCTAAGTTATAAGAATATGGAAATGAAATGAAACCAACAAGGCTAGTAATAGGATGTGGGATTTTTAATTTGATTGCAACAAATGAACCTAGAAGGATGGAAGATCTTCCTCTTACTCTTGTTGAATGAATTACAAATGAGTGGTTTTCATACATATCATATTGACTTAAGAAATATTTTCAAGCTATCTATTAGCTAGGAATAACATGAATATTAATCTTAAAGTATCCAAATATGTGATTTGTGGAGACACATTATACAAGAAGAGTGGTGATGCAACATTTTTTAGGTGTGTTGATAAAGAACAATTTAAAGTAAACTACCTGAACTTTTCCATAATGATGCATGTGTGGAGGATATTATTCCTCATCAATAGTAGCCTTTAAAATTTTGATATATTATTATTATTTGCCGAGTATATTCAAAGATATATATGGTTTGGTATCTAAATTATAAAATGTAATTAGCTAGCTTTCTAATAGACCTATGTTGGTATCCAATCTCTTGAAATTTATGATGATTAAGAATCATTTAAAATAATCATGATTGATTTTGATTGGACCTATTAATTGTCATTCATGTGTTGGCCAGACTCATATTTTGATAGGTTTTGACTACCTATGAAAATTATAGTAGATAATACCTCAAAAAAATTCCCTTCTATACTTTATCTTTTCTATTATGATCATGGTATTACATTATACCATTATTTTAATTATTATACTTAGGGCAATGATTAAGAAGAATAACGAAATAAAAATATAGTGACCATTACTAGAAAAATAGTGAACATGAATAAGATGGGCTACCATAAAAAAATGTTTGATGTGGTATGGATAGATAAAATCACATTCTAAATAGATATAGATATGTTTCCTTTTGATTTTATCTATGGAATAGATAGTGCATTACCTATTCCCCTAATACTTTTTTCTATGAAATTGTAGACTATCGTCGAGGATAAATATTTCCAAAATATTTTGGAAAAAGAAGATAATATATATAAATAAATTATAAAAATACAAGAGGATAAAAGATAATGTGTCACTAATAAGATAAATAAATACCAAAGAAAATTTAAGATTTTTTTCGAAAGGAGAGAAAAATAAAGAGATGTTTCTATTGTATAATATGTCATATTTTGAGGATAAAAGAGGGAAACAAAAGATGCACATGAAAAACTAGATTCACTATGAAAACTTACTTTCAATATTATTTACCTTTCCTATTTGCATGGAATGCCATTTACCTTTCCTTACAATTGAAATGGTTTAAAATTATATAAAATGCCAAATGGGTTTTATGTAGTATCTTTAAATTAGGTTCCTTTCTTTTACTTTTATGTTTTCCTTGTTTTCCCCTTTTCGATTTTATTGCTGAAAGAATAAAGCATATATTTTATAGGATATTTTATGTTCCTTCTCAATCCTATCCTATGAAGTCATTCCTCCCAATTAAGTATAATTATTACACACAAATTTTATCTATGCCTTCTAAAGTTTTAGCCTTGTTAAAACTAATCATTTTTCAATTTTATTAAAAATATTTTAAATTAAAAAAAAAAAACTATCTCTTTTTCTCTTTTTTGATTTCCATTTTTTCCTAAAACATTGTTACAAATTTCTAAAGTTCACAAACCTTATGAATATGCAATTTTTTTAATTTTTTTTGTATCTTTGTGACTTCATCAACCTTGCCAAATCATTAAAGGTTCAAGTGTTAAAATATTTTTATTAGTGTTCAAACCTTTGTTTGTAGGTCTATTTCTTGTCGAAATGTTCCTAAATTTTTATATTGCTAAAATGTCATAAGATTGGTTAAAAATTAATCTAGTTCACTGATTCACTTAATTTTTAATTTATAAATATTCTAGATTCCTAACATAAATTTTGGTGATGTTTGTATTTCAAGATATGAATTATGGAATAGTTTATAAGTTTGTGACAAGCTTGAAAAGATAACAAAGTTCTTAAGTTCTCATAAAGTATAGCAAGTACTTGATCTCAAAAATAATTAGTGAGGTCCTCAACTTCCTAACTCATTGAAAGTTATAATCTTCTTCAACACAATCATTTATTGAATGAATATAGGCATATATGTCCTCATCGATTACATTTTTTACCACCATTCATTCTACATTCATGTTGAGAGGTAGGTGTCTATTTTTTGAGGTTATTTTAGGTGTAAAATTAAAAACTTATTAAGGGTTCCCATTATATACTATTGTCTGATTATTTTTATCCCTCATTCTATTTTAAACTTAATTTTAATTAATTATAATAAACAAAAGGAGTGTACAAAAGTGTATCTCTTTACATTTTCACACTTTTTTGGGCCCAACTTGCTAAAATTAGACTTATTTATGCCTTAGTTAGCCTTAATTTACATCCACAAGACTTAATTAATGCATTTTTAAAAGAATAATCTAGAATCATATCAAATAAATAATAAAAAATTAATGATAATGGCTTATACAGCCCATATTTAGTGATTTGGGACTCATACATCACCTTGGGGATATGGGTCCCACCTAGGTTTCGGGGTGTAGATCTGAATTTTACATAAAACTAATCATTTATTACAAAGTGTGTCACAAGCTTAGCCTAATGGGACTCATATGCCACAACTGGCGTATGAGTCTTGCTTACCTTACACCTAATTTAATTTCAAATTGTTGGTGGGATTTTATTCTCCTAGATATGATGTTGGCTTGAAGTGTTATAATTTCAAGAAATTTGGCATAAACAAGTATAAATACAAGGTTATTTGACTCATTTTAAACTATAAAGTTTATGAAGCATTCTTATAGAAAATTAGTCAAGAGTTTATAAGAACATTCAAGAGTGATTCTCAAGCATTTTGGAGCATTATTCCAGTATCAAGCATCATGTCAAAGTCATTGCATTATATTTATTTTTTAGATAACATTTTTGATGTAGAATTTTATGATTCAAGCAAGCATTCAAATCAAGATCCATATCATTCAAGAAAGAGTGAAGATCCAGATTCATTCTATCCATTACATATAATATTATAGCATTTTTTTCAAGGGTTTTATGAGTTTCAATATTCCATATTTGTTCATTCATCATTCCTCCAAACTCTTTCATTTCATTTTAATGTTTGATTACCAAAATGGGGTTTGACCAAGGAAAACCCCTATCCAATAACAAAATAAAATTTTCCCTCTCTTTTATGTGTGATTGCAGATCTAGGTGGTTTAGGTAGAACATCCATTAAAGATTAATATTAGATAAAATTTATCAAGTTTTCAAAGTTTTCACCTTATTTGTAATATCACGAAAAGTCACCTACATGGAAAAATTTAGTGTTTCAAAAATAGAGATTTGGCAAGAGAGAAGTTGCAACTAAGCATTAGAGGTATCAAAGTTTTGGAGCAACCCTGATATTGAGAATAAATCACCACTTGTGGTGTATGATTCCTAGTATAGTTATTTTCAAACTTTTTTTGTAGATCCAGATTCAACAGCTATAGATTTTGGTTTTGTCGTGAAATCCTAAACTGGGACTATATCACCCCTACTGGTGTATGAGTCCCAGGGCACATCAAAATAATTATCTCCAAGATATTAAAACTTCATTCAAGCTTATTCAAGTTTCTAGGTGCACATCTATACTTTCTCGGTTTACTGTTTCTTATTTGAATTCATTTCTAGGTAATATAGTTATGTCTTGCATATAATTTACATTTCTTGTCTTTCCAAGCTCTTTCTTGTTGGTGAGCCCTCTTTCAGTCTTTAATCATACCCTAGGACATCCTATTACAAATCTATATAATTCATTCTATCCTTGGATTGAGATCTCTAGGGTTTCCTTGAATGAAACTTGGAGGAAATAGGTCCCTTAGTTTTATCTCCTAAAAGATAGAGAACAACCTATTTTTGAGGTTTCATTCTGGTGAACCTAGCCTTTAAAACACTTTATTTTTGATTTGGAGTGCATCATAGTCCAAGATCTAGCTTAGATTAACTTCACATTGGGTTTTCCATTAATTAATTTGCATCTAGGGTTTCTAAAATCTTGCATTAGGGAAAGTGCATATAGGCTACATTTTTTCCTCTTTTCTCATTGAATTTCACTTAGAATCTATAATTGCACTTAGTATAGAAATCATTAAAACTAGAAAAACTAATATTCACCTAATGTAAAGTATGTGCAGGATCATGATGGGCCAAAAAGTGGCAATATCTAAGAGATATAATGGCCCATGTGGCTGATGACTTTGTTTTTACCCAAAATTAATGAAACGAAAAGGGTTTTTAGAGGAAATTCTCAACTTTCCACCAATATAAATTATGATTTACTTTGAATTTAATAAATTATTATTATTCATTTTCTATTTAAATTATGACTAAAGTTCTAATTGATAGGTTGATTGAAAAACATCTATAGCTTTCAAACGGTGTCACATTTTTTAGATACTATATGATTAAAAAAAAAAATGAATTTCATGAATTTTTGACTAAGTTAAGGTGGTTAGAAATACGTTTTTTTTATATTTTTTAAAATTTGTAATAAAAAAATCATAATTAATTATTTACCTGGAAAAAATTACAAAAAAATATGCATCACATCACAACATGAGCCCCCTACTTATATCTAAAATTTTATAAAAAAATATTATCATTTTATTCTGGTTAGAGTTGTTACACAGACACCTACTTCTTATTTTTTCCCTGAAATTTAAGTACTACTGCATTGAAATTTCAAATTTTCACCAAAAAGTTTTTTTTTTTTTAAAACCTATTAGTTTAGAAACTACATTCAATTTTCTTCAGATTCCATTGTTACATATTTTTGAAATAATATAGATAACTTATTCAAATTTTTATGTCAAGTTGCCTAACTCTAATTTTCTGAATTTTATTGCCACTTAAGGGTCTATTTTTTCCATGATGATCCCACACATACCTATTTTTTGAAATTTACGCAAAAACCTTAATCTAGGACTCATATGCCCCTCTGGGTGATGATAAAGCTTAGAAAATTTTGTTGGTTCCATAAGAAAATTAGTCAAATTGTCACCCTTGGGCTTAGTGGTCATCTGTTAGTGTTTAGGGGTTTGTCACCCTTGTTAGAATTTTCACATATGTTAAACCCTTACGTTATATTTCAATGTTGACATGTTATACCTGGTCACTGGTCATCCTAGTCGTGACTTATGGCATCTACCCGTTGTCTTTACCAGACCCCTTTTACCTAACCTATCAGTCTCTTCCATGTTGGGACTTAATTTTAATCCTCATGTAATGTCAAGTTGACAAATGTTTAGAACCTTAGACTTGTATCTAAGTTTCATACCTTAAGGGTATCCAATCTACCAAGTCAGTCCCTATTTTATAACTAACACTTGTTGCATGTACAGACTTGGGGATCATCAGATCAATGGATTTGATCCTAACCATTCCCCGTTGGCCTTGCAAGGACTTTCAATGACATCACAAATGAATGGAGAGGTGTGCGAGATATTGCAACATGTCATTTATGGTCATGGGGCCCAGTCCTTGTTCATGAGTGGTTTAATAAGGCTTTTCTAATCAACGTTCATCGTGTGATTGTGAAGATTAATCGTGTTTGTTCCTCACCAATTGCACACAACTAAAATAATAATTTTGAATATGTTACAAGGAGTGCGAGCGAGTGACACATGGAGTCGCTTGATGATGCAAGGAGGTTGGTTGGGGCCCACGAATGACTTGCGTGTATTCTGATTGGGGATTATATCATTGGCTGATGCGCCTATCATGTGAAAACATGGAATTTTCAACTAAGGTTGACTCAATCTGTGTTGTTTGACATGCCAACTCATTGGCCCATCCACAACCTAAATTCAAAATGTTGAACCAACCATGTGATGGTTGTTTGAGCTCTGTTGATGGCAAATATTAATGGTGCAAAATTTTCAATGGATATGAACTGGATTTCTATGTGTGCGAGTGGTTATCTCCTAGCAATCATGATGAATAGTATGCCAATTTCCATGAACCCAGAAATTAACAATGGTGAAATTGACATCAGTGAATAATCACTCACTCATGCTGCAATTGGAAAATTGATAATCATTTCATCAATTTGTTCGATAAATGCTTGATGGTGTTTCATTTGCATCATAGTGATTAAGAGTTTGAATTCCTATATGCTTTTGCATTGAGTGGTTGTTGCTTTTGCAAAGGCTTTGGGTTTTAGTGCGATATGAGCAAGCCAACTGCTTCTATTGTGCTGGTACGGAGGTCTGCAAGAATGGACTCATGAATATCTCACAAGAAGATGCGACACCATGAATAGGGTACCATTCTAGATGCCTTGGATCCAAGGAAAAAGAGATAGGGTCCCTCTCAGGTGTTACTCGTTGTAGTTCTCGACTTAATGGTCAAGTTTCAAGTGTAGAGTTGATGAATTGTGGAAAGGAAAAGAGGTTTGTGGAGGATGGAGGAGGGTTGAATTCCAAGTTAAGGTACAGTGAAGGCTCTTTGGGGTATCATAATTCACCCACTGATGTCTCTAGTGGCTCTGATAGTGATGGTTTTGAGACTAATTTTTATTATAGTTGTTACCTCATGGCTCTAACTAAGTTAGTTGTTGTAGATGAAGAGGTCCTCACGGTACCTCCAATTACCATAGTTTCGCCATGTGTTGGTTTTGGTTTTGGTGCTGGGAGGGGTGTTGATGAAGATAAGGTTGTGTTTTCACCTCCCACTGAGGCAAAAACATGAAGAACCTATTTGTATCATGGTTGTGGTGCTACTGAGGGTTCTATTTGATATGGTTTTCTGGATTCTCTAGTTTTTTTGTGATGATAGTGTTGTTTATTTTTTGTTTTGACATGGACATTAATGACTAGGCCATAATCAAGGAAAACTTTAGTAGTGAATCTTCACCAATTGGTGAATTCTAGGAATCAGCCAAGCCAAAATTGGTGAATTGATCGGCCCAACAAGGTGTTCAAATTGCCCAAATTTTACTAACTATTGGTCCAATGCATGTCCATTTGCCAACGATTTTTTTATGAGGCATGTTTAGGCGATAAATTTTCCATAACAGACTACATGTTTCCAATGGATTGATTAATATTTTTTGTTGGAATCTTGGGAGCATGTCATAAAACACCTATATATTTGCCAATACTATTAAAAAAAATTATATGAGGACCCATTTTTCCAATTAAAATTTACAAATAGTTGCTTGTGAAGACCCATTTCGCCAACTAAAATCTATAAATAGTTTCTTATGAGGACGTATTTCAACAATAACATTTGAAAATTATTACATTTGAGGACACATTTCACCTTGAAAATTTAAAATTATCCTTGTATAAACATGCAAGATTCACCAAATTTTTAACATACCATTTAGAAACCCCACGAAATTCACCAAATATGGATTGATATAAATACAATTGAAACTATCATTTATTCTTACAAATTTTGTTCATTTGTGAGGTTCTACTTCTTGATCTAAAAGTTAATGAAAGCCAAAAATGCAGACTTAAAGGTGACTGCTCATTTCTTCATATTGTTATTAGTTATTAGTTATAATAATAAGATTTATTTATCTATTTTTTCAGTCTTTCTTCAGTCTTAAATATTATTTTGAGTAGGGAATGGGATCTATATTTTCTATCGATCTGTCCTTCTTAATCAAGAAGATGTTTTTCTAGATTTTATTTAAAGTGAGAGAGCAATATGTCAAGAAACAAGGGTAGGAATCCTCAAGGTAATGAGGAGACTAGGAGGCCATCAAAATGCCCAAAATGTAGATGTACCATACAGTATTACTTTGGAATTGGAAAAAATTATGATCCATCATATCAAGGTGGAGCTACATCATCAAATATTCCACCAAATACTATTGAAGAAGGCATTAACAATACCTCACTACCACGGGAAGGTCAAGGTGAGATTGTCATTGAGTTAAATCAAAATGTTCCAAATTAGGATGGCAATACCGTAGAAGATGTTCCAAGGGATACCCAGGTTAGCCATAAAGAGATAATTGACTTGGATGAGGATGATGTTGGTAGCAAGAAAAGAAAAGGAAAATCAAAATTGGGGCATGAGTGGGAAATGACAAGGAATTTTCAACTTGATTGGTTGTCAAAGTACCCGTTCATTATACTAGTGAGGGTAGCAAATGAAAATGATATTAAAAGGGAAACAAAAGTCAAATGTACAATTTGTAGCTAAAAATGTGGAAGAGACAAGAAGTTCCATCTAAAACTTGACACTATAGAAAAGCATATCGATAATGTTTACGAAAAAAAAATCATGGATGGAAATAAAAGCAAGAATGTCTTCATGTTAAGTATGCCATGGATTACAAAGAGAATAACCATAGAATTTCAAAGCCTGAAAAAATTCAAGGTACAATTGAGGCTCGTTTTGGAAAAGAAATGGTAGAAAAAAATTTGTCAGAAACTATTTAGACGAGTGTTATTTTTCATATTTTTTCTAGAGGCCGTCCTATTATAGAGTACCCAAAATATTTTGATTTATTATCATCTTTGAGTGTTCCCCACTTTCCCTTCTCACATTGGTCAGTAAATGTTGGATGGGAATGGGCGAATTATCTTGCTGTAGTGGAAAAGCAAGATTTAAAGGAGAAAGTAAGAGAGTGAAATTTCATTGCATTATATTTAAATGAAGTTACTATGGTAGACAATACTTTTTGGGTCTGTATGAATTTGTATATTGTAGAACAACATGTTTTCCAAGCTCATCTTCTTTGTGTTCATAAAATGAAGGATAGTTCAACATCACAAAATCTATTTGAGATAGTTAAGAAATATTTGAATGAAATTGAAAGTATGGATGAGTTAAAAATTGACAAAAAGTTGGAGTGTATAGGAGTTGATGGAGTTGTAGTGATGCAAGGTCAAATGAGCGGTGTTTGCACAAAGTTAAAAACTACTTGTGCACCATACATGTTTGGCATTAACTGCATGGCCCACTGAATGAATTTAGCATTCAAAATTATAAGCAAGTTTCCTACAGTATAAAAATTTGAAAATCTAGTTTGTGAGATCCATGCATACTTCTATCGAAGTCCCAATTTTTTCTAAGAATTTCAACTTTTTACTGAGGGAATAACACTAGGAAACAAGCTTCTCAAGGATTTCGATACTAGATGGATCTTCCAGTATGGACTAGCACAAGGAGTTCTTTCAGACTTATTGGAGTGATGTACGAACATCACAACATAGTAGACAAAGCTCCTGACCTCTTACATAGGTTAAACGATATAAAGACACTCTTGAATTTAGCTAGTCTTCTCCCCTATGTTGGATGAGATGAACAATCTTGTGAAGAAATCCCAAGATAGAACTATGTATATTTATGACTATGCCAATCTATGTAAAATTACATGCTTGGCCCTCAATCATCTATATCTAGATCTAGCACAAGAAGGCACAAATTATTTCATGTGGCAGAAAATCACTGATTTGAATAATCCTGATAATTATTTAGAGTTTAATGAAAGTGGGTACTTATGTATCTATGTATGTAGATATGAGATATCAGTGTACCATTGTAAGATAGCCAGAAACTCTAGGAGAGAAGTAGCTATTAACGAGGAATATTTTAATGAAATTTTAAAATATGTTAGTGATAATTTGAAGGAAATTGTAAAATATCTTTCCTCAGAGATTCTGAAAGATTCCCTTGACATGAAATACTTGAAGCCATGGGTATTGTGTATCCTCAATTTTGGGTAAACAAAGATAACCCAAAATATTTTCATGAACAAGTAAAAATCTTGATTGAATAGTTTTCAAAAAAGGTAACATACAATCATCATACAATAGAAACAATTCTAAATGAAAATAAGCTTAGAGAGCGATGTGGGAGTTTTGCAATAGCTATGAGGAACTTGTATAAATCCATGGGCAAGGAGAAGTCTTTTGAACTGAGAACAATAAAAAATGTTTGGACAAGCTTAGGTTAGAGTGAAATATTGTGTGGTTTGATACCAAAATATTTCAAACATTCTGATTTATGCCAAATGATGATATTTGGGTCGGTGGAGGATTAGAGAGTTTTGAGTACATTGGGGTTTTTGAAATCAAAGTTAAGAAAAAAACTAGACAAGAATTTGGAAAAAAGCTTAAGGATTAAAGGAACTATGTATAATGTTAAAAAAATTCCTTTTCAATGGGCACTCACAATTTGGAGGTCCACATGTGAAATAATATGGAACCGGTTGTGCAACAGAGACACCGACACTCCAATTATAAACGTTGGTGAAAGTAGCATTAGCACTGGCAGTGGGAGTGGAACAAATGCCATTGATAGTGATACAAATCACACAATGAATTTTGATGTTGAATTTGACACACAGTCCAAAGGAAATAAAGAGAAAACTCATTATCAAGATGACTCTTTTAATTTATCTCAAGATGAGCGTCAGTTTGAGGACCCTTACTTTGTTTGGAAAATGAAAGAGAATTAGCAAATTTTAGGTATTAATGTTGCACTTCATGAATCAGTTTCCATTGTTCCAAAGTCCAAACTATAGTTGATGATATTTTATATTTTAATTGTGATATTTTATATTCAAATATATTGTATTCAATGAAATTGTGGTATTTTATATTTGATATCCTATTCCATGGTATTGAATTTGATATGTGATTCTGCATCATTTTTAAGAAA
>CM021100.1:372383912-372418876 GCA_007115665.2 Sequoiadendron giganteum | reverse complement strand
TTTGAATTCCATTTTGGCTTTGCATGAGCGTAAATTCATGGAGATAGAATTTTTTCAATTGAGAAGTACTGGCATTGGAAAAGAACGAGAATGTAGAATAAATGACATATTTCATAGTAAAACTTCGCCACCCACTAGAATTTATGATGTTAATTTTTATAGGACATGCATTTAATGCAGAATTCAATTTCATTCCTTGAAAAGATATCCAATAAACTTGATTGTGTTTTGAAACTTCTAAAAATACAACTCAAGGTTAGATAGTACATAGAATTAAATGAGATGACGAAACCTTTCAAACCCAAGATAAGTTTATGATGTCGCCTCGTCACGAAAACTTGGAACCTTATAACTAAACTCAAAAATTTGGAACTTTTGGAAACCTCTGACTCAATGGCTACAAAGAATGAAGATTTCTTTGACCAACAAGGACTTGCAAGTCGATAAAGTGAACCAGGTTAGGGAATTTAAAAGTTATGAGAATTTAGAACTTCACAACATGGTTATAAAACTCTGAAGACCAGCGACTAAGGTTAGGAAAATTAAAAAAACCACCAATTGTTCAACAAAGTGAGCCAAGTCGGGGAATTTGGAAGTTTTGAAACTTTAGAACTCCACAACAAGGTTATAAAAAATTGAGGACTAGTGAATAAGATTAGGAAAAGAATAAAAACTGTGAATTATTCAACAAAGTGAACCAAGTCAGGAAATCTGTAAGTTTTGAATATTTAGAACTTTGCGACAAGGTTATAAACCTCAGGGGACTAGTGACTAAGGTTAGAAAAAGAACAAAAACCATGACTTTGACCATTCACCAATATAAATATACAACAAGGCATTGAAAATGAATGAGGTAAAACTTAGAAAGACGTAAAAGACCAAAGGAGGGGAATTTTAAAATTACTCACACTAGTTTAAAACTTACGGATAATAAGAAGTAAATATAATGAGCTTATTCATGAATATAATAAGTGTCAACAAAAGGTTGTTGAACTTGAATTCTAGCTCTGCTTTCATTCTATCTTTAGTTTAATGAACTAGTTAAAGTACCTTTATTAAAGCATGAATTCATATAAATGTTTATTGGATCCAATAAATTATTAAGTATTAATGTGTGAATTGTAATGCAATTTCACTAAGATTAAGGATGCGTGGAATTAAAATAAGTGAATCACCTTATAGTTCATATTTTAATTATCTTAATTTATTAAAACTTGAGCATGTACTAAGTGATTCCTCACTCAACTCAATCCTTAATAACATGGATAAAAATAGTATTAGTATCATATACAACAATGAACATCAACAATTGTTCAATGTGTAATATGTATCGAGTATTTCAAACGAAAGACTTTTTCTTCAAATGATAAAATAAATAATACAAATAATTTGATCATTTTTATTGATTTCCACATGAAAGAGTACATAGAGGCATTGGAAATAAAAAATCATGACCAAGCACACAACTCAATTGGAACTCGGAAGCTCATATTATCAAATATTCAAAATTCAAATCACTATATCACCTTTTCTAGCAACTTGAACTCTTCAAGTGGTGGCATTGACATTTTTTATAATTGATGTTGTTTGACTTGAAGTTTTGTTAAAATTTCATGATTGTTATCAGAACCTACCTTGAATTCTTTAGTCAATTTTTCATTCATAGTTATCACTATTTTGATGGAATCCAAATAGTTCACCACATTTGTGTTCTGAGGAAACTGGTCAAAATATATCTTCCTTGCACCCGCCATCTTCTTTATGAAATCATCCTTTCCAATGAATCACTCATTTGTGTTAGAAGCCTCTAGAAAACCAATCTCTATGAATTTTCTTACCTTTTCACCCACCTTCTTCATCATGTCTATAGCCAAATACAAATATTCCTTTGTTTCACATTTTCTCAAACTAATTTCAATGGTATATGACAACTTCATTGAGGTAGCAATTAGATTAGTAATCCCTTTTGATTTCAAATCATTGTCACTGTCTTTGTAGACTATGTGTAGAACTTTATTTTTATATTTCTCTAATTCCAACACATTTTTGTTGTCCACGAAATATTTGTTGAGCTTCTTATAATGTTGTCTAATAGCATCAATCAATTGAAACATGTCACATAAATGATCAATCCTCTGCATTATTTCATCCCAGATCATTTATTTGATATGCCTCATTGTTTCTCTACAAAATGCAGATAACTTATTTTGACAAGAGTTAATTTATTTTTTTGCTTCCATCAGCTCTACCTCCAACCTTTCATTTATTTTTCTCTCTTTCTCCAATTTTTGTTCCCACTATGAATTTCCATTCGGAATTCTTAGTTTTAATTTTTTTGAAGTGGATTTTTCCTCAACATATTTCTTGTGTCTCTCATCTAGCCTTTGCTTCAAGTCATTCATTTCTCTCTCATTTTTTTAATCCTCTTTTCTTGTTCATGTAGAGGCATATTTTTTTATTGTTTTTTCTAATGCATTTCTCTTGTTATCTATTTATTTCCTCTTTTCTTTCTCATTTACTAAGTCTTCCTGTAACTTTTCTATTTGGTCCGACAAAATTTTCTTCTATCTATCCTGCTTTAGCAATGATGTGTACACAAATTCATTTTTCTTCTTTGATATATTAATTTTGTCAGTATTTTCTATTCTAGAAAGATCTAGTTGAAATATGGTCACCTAGTATTTGGATCGATCCATCTGATTTGCTGGTTTGTTTTGAATTGTGGGAACAACAATTGTGTACTCCATGAATTGTTTATTTGTATCAAATTTGGGTAATACCATGGTTTTTGTAGGCTTTGAAGTTACAATAGACACACTCTCCATTAGTTGCTTCTTTTCTTTTTTATACAAGTATGGTTTCGTTTTAAACTCTTCAATGAAATCATAACTCGGGGACGTAGGAACAATGGAATGCTTGAATGGTGAAGGAATAGGAATAATTTTAGTTTCTTATGATTTCATAGCCACACTAACTGCCAATGGGGGAGTGCTTGGAAATAACTCCTTTGTGGTGGATCCACTGATAGTGTGACTTGGACTTGTCAAAATACTTTTCCTCTTTTGTATGCCTTGATGACTTGGTGTTTCTGTGGTATCTTTTATTGTTTTCCTCTTGTGTTTAATTTTTTGTTGCAGCACATGTTGACCACTACTAGTACTACTACCCATACCATCACGACTAGAGGCAGTGTCAGCTGAACTAATCTCTCAACCATGGGCATGTCCTAGTTGTGATTATATCTGACCATAAGGATGAGGATTAGAACCTCTAAAAAATTGAATTGTTTCAGCTCTACTTGTATGTCATCGGTCTATTGTATTATCTCCAAGGCTAGATCTATGATCTAGTTTTCTATGTTGTACATATATTACTATAGGAGTTCCTTGTCCTTGGGACCCCAATCCACCACCTTCATAACCCATTTTTTTGGCTATGGCTGCTCTTGAAGTATATGTTTCTTTTCTGGGCTCACTTAAAGTAGCTTTGATATGGCTTTGTTCTACTTCTTCCCTTTCATCATTAGATTCATCATCAGATTCTTTGTTTCCATGTTCATTAGGATGCTCCATATTCTACAATTTTCTAAACTCAAGATCTTCTTCATTATCTCCATACTCTACAAGAGCTCTTGGATCACCTAACTCCTTCCTCAAAGACCAAAAGGCATTAATTTTTTATCATGACAATTTTTTATCTGTAACTTTCTTCTCAAGAAAACCTAGAATTTTTACTCTACTAGATGGTTTATCACTTTTTCCATAAAAAATATTGTATGTACTGATTTTCTTTCGGTGCAATGCCATTATTTATGCTGACAATTCTTCAAAATAAATACCATTCATAGCAACACTTTTCTCCATTGCTATTTTTACCTCATCCCAAGAATCCTTGTTTCTCAAGTTTTCAAGCAAGGGTTTACTTTGATGTTGAATTCTACATGCAACATTCTTATTGGCCACAATCATTGATTTAATGATTTCACATGGATCATACTGCCAGTGACATATAGTATCAAAATAAAAATAAATAAAAATATTATGTACTGTGTACATTAGAATGTGTCAATTAAATTGAATCTAATCTAATACACCAATGAAACATTAGATTGAAGAAAACTAAATAAATAAAGCAAAAGAAAACTCTAAACAATAGCTTCTTCAAATTCCTTCCATTGTCCTCTATCTCCAAGGATTCGCTTCAAGATGTTTTCTCTCAGTTGTGCAAACAATAGCTTATAGAATGGCACTTCAAAGAATGAGATTATCAAAAATGCATATGCATTGCTATAAGATGAAGCTATTAAAATGCTATGAATGCTAAGATGCAACTATAGTAACTATGCATGAAAATATGAGATTTGAGGTTCTTCTCAACTCATGAAAGGGCTATATTTATAGATTTTTGAAGGTAGAAATTTGATTGGCCAAGATCGACGGTCGAGTTCAAACCTATTGAAATGAATGGTGAGAGATCAAGAATTCGAAAAGAAGATGGAATTCTGAGAGACAGAAAATGAAGAGACAAATTGAAAGGTGTCTCTCATAATTAAATAAATAAATATTTAATTATGTGTGAGAGAAATATGAAAAGGCTTTAATTAAATATTGAAAATATTTAATTATGTGAGAAAAGAAAAATCCTTTTAATTAAATATGAAGAATATTTAATTTTTGTGAGAGAAGTGGGAATTTGGAAAATGATTTAATTAAATATTGAAAGTATTTAATTAAATGTGGAGAGAGGAAAATCATTTAAATTTAGAATTTAAACTTTGATAATTAATGTAAATAAATTGTAAAATCTATTTAATTAATTAAGAGGAAGGTAGCATTAATTAAATAAACTTTATTTATTTAATTAAATTAGAAGAACTGGAAAATGAACAATATAAATAAATAATTAAATTTATTTATATGTAGATGACTTAAGAACATTAATTAAATAATTCATATTTAATTAATTAGCAGGTTCAATCGACCGTGACCATATTTAGATGTGTACATTTTGCCCCTCTTTGAAGTGATGTGTTTCATGCATTGCTTCAAAGAATTTGCCCCTGACTTTGAAAAATTGTTGATGATGCTATATGCCCCCCCGAGAGATAAATCGTGTGATGAGAATGATTATGAGACTGATTTGGAAGATTTTCAGATGATTTTAGAGAAAAAATTGGCTATTTAACTCTCAAAATAGCACTTTGCAAAGTAATAAATGCTATTTTTACCCCTTTAAAAGATGAAAAAGGTGAGATGTCACTGTCATTTGAACAGTAACCTTTGAGAAAATTCGGAGCTCTGAGAGAGATAAAAGCAATGACGATCCCGTATGAGCGCCACAGATTCAAGCGAGGTCACCATCATTAGAGACCACCTACGTATGGATCTCCGGTAAGTCGATCCAAACCTCTCCATCAAATTTTTATGCATTTTTGGATGCTTTATCGAATTTTTTAAAATTTTAAAATTCTATTTTAGTGCATGCGATAGGTCTTTTAGCACATACGGTATATAGTTTAGCACATCCAAAGTGGCACATAGGGATAGAATAGTCGCACATAGAGGCCAAATAATCATGCATAGGTGATTTAGTGCATAGGATAGATAAAATGGTGCATCCATGAAACCTACTTGCAGATGATGATAGATTAGCGCATAGGTGATTTAGCACATTGATGAACTATTATAGCGCATATGCGTGATGAAATAGCGCATTCATGAAATTGTGCATCCATAGAATTTTTTAGTGCATCCATGGAATAAAGTCGCGTATCCATAGTTTTAGCACATTGATTGACTGTTTTAGCGCATCCATGGATTTTTGCCGAATTTTAATTTTTGAAGAAAAATTGATGCATGCTTGCTGATTTTTGCTAGATTAGAAAAAAAAATTTACGTATTTTGAATATCATCGATGAATATATTTGATAAATTTGCCTTCATGTTTGAAGAACAAATAGGTTTGATAAATTTTTCTTCCATGCGATATGAAAAACAAAATAGAGATGATAATTTGCCTTCCTGATTGAAAGTCAAATTGATGGAGTCACGATGACTGTTAAATTTGTTTCCATGTGATATGAAAAACAAATAGTATTCTAATTGAAAGTCAAATAGATTGATTCGCGATGACTGTTAAATTTGTTTCCATGCGATATGAAAAACAAATAGAAATTGATTTGAACTTGCTTGATGTACTGATTGATTGATGATATCCATTGTTGATTGATTTGCATGATTGCTTGATGATATTGATAGTGTTGTTGATTAGGGAAGGATACATCCCAGAACAACACAAGGATAGGGAAGGATACATCCCGATGATTATGATTATGATTGAGGCTTGCAGTAAGGCTAGGAACAATACCAAAGGTATGATTAAATGATTTGTGCTAGATTGAATTGATTGATAAGATGAGATTGGAAGAAATGATTAGATGAATTAATTGAGATGATAATGAAAATGAGATGTATCAAATGTCCAGTCATACTCAACTGTTGTCTGAAAAAAAGATATTCAAGAATGTGGCCAACCCTAAAAAATCTATTGAAACGGCATTATGCAGTCCTAATAATGCATTATGCAGTCCTAATAATGAATTATGCAATCCTAAATGAAATAATGAATCATTCCCCTTGTTTCCATTTCCTACTGTGTTTAGTTGTCATCATTGAGCCTTTTAATATGTTGAAAGTTAGTACAAGCATCAAAGGTTATGTTAGCACCAATGATGACCTGAGTACTGCTTTCATAATGTTTGATGTAGCAAGTTAATACAAGCATCGAGGTATAATTGAACCAAGATGACCTGAGTATTGCTTGCATAAATAGACAAATTTTAACTATCTTCCTATGCAAATTCCAAAATTTCATCAATGATACATTGTAGAGCATGTCCCACGACTAATTGTATGATACTAATGATTAACTTACAAACAGCAAGCAAAGAAAAATCATACTTCTTCCTTGTGATTCTAGTTCAATACATCATTGAACCACTCCAAAGATATGATGTCATCAAATATCAAAACAACAATTGTAACTTATTACTTTAAGTTCTCCATTCATTGAATTCAGATTAAGATCATCTAGTTTGTTTTAGTTTCAACGTATGACATGTCTCAAAGCTGTTTTGACCGGGCTTGATTGGATATTCGATTGTTGATCTGATACTTGGTAATTGACACATGTTGCTTGTTTTCTCAAAAAAATTTGATTTCCCCCAACGAGTTCAGGATTTTGCCCCTAGTCTAAGGTGAGACATGACCATTTTATTGATGAAAGCATATGATTTATTGATTTTTCTTTGGATTTTAGGAGTATTTTGATTTTTTTGAATTTTGATGTTTTTTGATTTTTTTTTTTTGGATTTTGATGATTTGGATATGGACATGCATGATGATATCAGTGCTTTGTTTTGAGATCTTGTTGAAAACCAAGCTAAGGTTGATTGATCAGATTGATAGTTGGACTAAGTTTGTTAAGTCAAATGAGGTGATAATGGATTTGTTAATTTGGCTAAGTGTGTTAAGCCAAACAAAGATGATAATGAATTAGTAAACCCAAGGAAGTTGTGTTATCCTAGAGTAAACTCGTTCACACGATGATAGTTTGACTAAGTGTGTTAAGTCAAACAAGGTGAAAATTGATTGGATTCTATTGATCAAGATTGATGAAGCTTGATTTGGAACAAAATTATTTTGATGATTTGATGTGACACTGACACGCAAGCTAGATGTGACTGATATGAATTGTTCAGATTGATGTTCGACAAAAGATAAAGCTTGATAAGGAGCATCTTCCTGTCAAAATATGCCATGGGCTACTGATTTGGATCTTTTGGCTCACAAATTCTTGACCAATTTGATTTTACGTCTTTCAATATTCAGATCACCACATAAGTTGGAGGATATATATCAAGATTCATTCCTGAAGCAAGATGTAAACATTTTCCCCCAATGTCTAGCAATGTATGGAATGCCATGGGTAGATTTTTGAATAGGTGTATGGATAGATATTGTAAGCATGCAAAGGATGCTAAGAATTATCTTATGACAAGATAAGGTGTTCGAACAGAGGAATGCTCATTTAGATAATGCTTCAAGGCTCAGATAACATTTGGATTGGATAGGATCAATTAAAATGACCCATGTCAAGATGTTTACCATAAACAAGTGTAAAGTATTTACCAAACTTTTTCGAGATCAAGATAATGCAAATAGATGGTAATGGGCTAGATAAATGGTTCATGGATGAATGAATGATATGGATGGAATGTTGGCTTTATTATGAATGCGATAAGATGCTTTCTCTTGAATTGGTGCACGTAGATGCTCGATTCTGCACATGACGCTTGTTTGCCAGGTTTTCATCATGGTACTTGTCCAAAGCGCCATCGAAATGGTTTTCACTAGAGGACAATTTTTCTCTTTACTGTTTCCAATCCTTTTTCTGATTTTTTTGGATTTTTGTATTTTGTATTTTAATTTTTTTTGTTGTCGCCAAGATGCTTGTTTGCTAGGTTTTCATCAAGGCAACAATTTTTCTCTTGTTTTGATTTTTTTGTACTTTTTGAGAGATTTTAAGTTGATGTTGATTCTTTTGTCATAATGTGCCATCGATATCCTACTTGAAGAAGCTGCTTTGCCAAGATACATGCACTTGAATGTAACTTTTGAGATCCCTGATCTACTTTGTTGATACTGGAGTTAACTTCATCTTTGTGCACACATCACGATAGAGTGCCTTCTAAATCCTTATGATGAACAGTTGTTTCCAACACATGGTCAATGAAAGAATTGGATATCATGCATGGAGGCATGGATGGAGTGCATTTAGGAATAAAAGGTGGATTAGTTGAAAGTTTGGAACCTTTGACTCTCCAAACTTCGGAAGATGAGCAGTGATGAGTGGATATGGAAATGTGCATGGAATTAGGACCAACTGCTTGATACACTTTGTATGTTGCTTGAAAAGCTTTCTTTTTCCTTTGTGAACATCTTTGATGGATACTTGCCCCTTTTTTATTTTGCCCCATAGTTTCTTTGACTGATGGAGTTTGATAGGGATAATCTTTCTTTGTATTTTTTGGTATCCAAGTGTATTTGATTTGCCTAATATGATTCTTAGCTTCTTCTTCTTTGATATTTTTCTTCATTTTTTGATTCAAGTCTTTCTTTTGATGTTGGTCCCAATTTGTGGATGGGGTGATGGATGGATGAATATTTACGACGTGGCTAGTTGTAGTATTGGCATTGGTTTCATCATAAAGATTCTTTGTGCCCTCTATGTTGACATTTTCTTGAGATGAAGTTGCCCCCAATTTTATGAAAGTATTACTGATATGTTGAGATCCTTTGATTGTCAAATAACCAAGGCCTTGATTCTTAGGATTTCCAATAATCTGCACTGGTTCTAGAATGCCTTGTTCATGTAGGCCTAATCCTCTGCCTTGATAATTCATCTACTAAAAAATCCTATTTGCAATAGGATATGATTTACCTTAGAAACAAGGTGCTAATCCTTCTCTGTTTTGTGGTGGATCTTCAAAAGTGACAACTTCCTTATTGATAAGATAATTTCCCCTTACAAAGGTGAGTGATCCAAGTTTATAAGTGATAGGATCTTCCATAAGTGGGATGAATGCATGATTGGTATGTTTATCTTGATCTTGTGAGATATCGGATTGTAGTTCTCCTTCAAGAGGTGTTGATGCTTCATTGTCCTTGTAAAAGTGTTCCTCATGATTCATTCTTGATATGCTTTCACATGATGCTTCTGATTCACAACTTTTGTAGAAGCCTTCTTCATGAACCATTTTTGACATGTCTCTGGATTTCTCTATATTTTGACCATGTGTATAAATTTTAAAAGTAAGAGACTCTTGTTCCTTGGTAAGAGTATGAGACTCTTGTTTTGAATGATGATCATCTATGTGTCCATCCAAAGAAAGAATATTATGGGTAGATGGAGGAGTATGTGCTATATGGATATGATCATCATTTGCAATATCCTGTATAGATAGGAGAGTTCCCATTAGATCATTGTAGTATCTGGGAGATACGAATCCTTTATCTTGACTAATTCTGGAATTACTTTTGACATGTTTTGGATCAAGTTCTTGACATGGGTCGATTTCAAAGGATGGATTTCTTTCAAAGGGTTTTTCGACATCGTCATAAGGTATGGGAAGTGGCTCAATATCCTCTTGATCTTTGAGTGGACTTGGATCAAATGGTGAGTTGGGGATTCTTTCACTGTTCACAACCGTGAGATCAAAGGATGTCAATATATCTTGGGAGGGACCATTGCTAGACCTTGGTGATAACTGTTGATCATGCTTTGAAATATGTTCTTGAGATATGTCTTCTAACTCATTAGGCATTGTAGAGACATTTTCAATACGATCATTGGTTAATGGATCATGGATTATGTCAATCGAATCAAATATCGTCAACACTTCTTGAAATAGATATTTGTAGGAGGGGTCTTGATCATAACTAAAAAATGGCTTTTGATGAATGTTGATTTGATCACTAGATGGGGTAGACATATCTTCACAGTTCTCATTGATGGATTGATTTTGATCATGGTCTCCAACAGTTATGGTGGAGAAATTGTCAATGTTTTCAACCATATGATCAAATGATGTTGATATTTCTTAAAGAGGTGTGATGGGCCCTTGACATGAGGATGACATGATACTTTGATCTTGACTTGGAAAAGAATAATTAGATGAATGAGATGGAGTAGCTTGATCATTATATGGAAAGGAAGCTTTGGATAGGATGGAAGAATTTTCATGCTCTTGGGATGTGATTGATTCATGAGAGGGTATGGATTCATAAGATGGGGTGGAGGAAGGACTTGGGAGAATATTTTGTTCTTAATATGGAAGAGGATTATCATGGGTGAATAATGAAAGAAGTGGATCATCATATGATTCTCGAGATATAGGATCTTGATTAAAGATTGGAAGGGTTTGTAGAATTTTGGTATCATGGGATGGAGTGGAGAGAATTTTTTGATCGAGATGTATAGATTGAAATGAATCATTAGATGTAGAGGATGTGATAGAAGAAGGAAATTGAATGGGATCATTGACTTGGGTGGAAGAACCATGGGGTTCATTTTGAATTATGGGGGATGAAGATAAATGCATGGCATGGTAGGATTGGTCAATGTTATTTGATGGCTTAGATTTGGGATTCCCGTTTAACCTTTGCAAAAATTCAGAAATATTGAATTTGGTTGATGTTGTTTTTGGAGGAGAAGAGGTCACGTTCATATTTTTGTCAAAGGACTTTTTAGTTGTGCCCGATTTTATATCCTTGACTTGCCTCTGGAGTGCTCTTACTTGTTGGGTAAGAGTACTAAGATTGTTTAAGGGAGTTTCCTTCTTTTCAGGATTCTCTTTAATTTTCTCCATATTGTAGTCAGAGGGGAATTTGGCACCTTGGTTTGCCAATAAAAGAAAATATTCTTCTTTATTTTTCTCTAAGATCTTTTCCATAGCTAAGAGAAACTGTGGATCTTTTTTAGATTCTAGAAGCATTTATTCTGTTATCTCTTGATTTGAACTATTTCCATAAAACCTATGAACAAGATTTTCTTCCCTATCACCCATGTTTTAAAGTTTTTGGATGATCTTATCTAAATTAATCTTTTAAAAATAAAACATGCAATAGGAAGACAATTGTTTTGTTACTCCTAGAATCTAAACAAAGAGTGGATGTTCTTGAGATTTTCATAGGTTTTGAACAAAATAAGCATTCCAAGCAGACTCACTCTTAGTTGTCAAATAGGTCATCATAGAAATCATAGCCCACAACTTAAAATCATGTCGACTCACACAGCCATGTCACCCCCTAGAGGGCGGTCGTGTTTTTGTCTTTTCTAGGTGCATACTCAAAGTGACGGAAGTGGATACCGAATCCCTTGAGAAAACAATCTGTAGCAACTATATGGTGAGTGTTTTGGGAGCAGATTCTTCCCTCCCCTTGCACTGTGATTAAAATGATGTTTGGATACTAACACAATTGGCTTTCTACACTATGGTTCGTAGTAAGGGTATCCGTTTAGTGTGGCAAATAGATATACTCCCTCAAGAGACATCCCAACCTTTATAACAAAGGTTTTGGGGATGGTTATCCTGCGCACTACTGTCAAGTTGGATTTTTATCAACAACTTGCTTTTGATTAAAGTGGGTTGGAAACCTTGGCTCTAGGTGTTCCCACTTAGGTCATTCCTCTTGGGTGAGTACTTTTTCCCACAAGAGCAGGCTTTCTAAAGGATTTAATAAAGCATTAAATTGCATAAAATAAAAGGTAAGTCTAGTGTTCTGATCACCCAGTTAAGGGGAGAGCATAAACCTATTACCCACAATCACAGCTATCAAAAAATGGTTAAATTTTAAATCCTAAATTGAAAAATTATCTATTCTAAGTGAAAATGTTGCTTCACTAAAAACATGGGGTTTATTTTAACCAAAATAAAATATGTTTGGTGACTATCCTAGGATTGGTTAATTCAAAATTAAGTGTCTACCCTAGGATTGATTCATTTTATTCCCCACACATCAATAAAAATTTTGGTCGTGGTCGCGTCGGATCCAGACAACAATTTAAGAATGAGATTATAATTGCTCCCAAAGTGTTTTAAAACACTTGTTACAATCATGTGATAATGCTTTTTCTTTAATTTTCATGCTCCATGGTCCTTTAAAATCTGCACCATTAGATAGCTTATGAAATTCTACCCCATTTCAAAAAAAAAAAGCTCCGAAAAAGACCAAGATATGGCCATTTTAAGATTGACAAAAAAAATTAAAATCAAAAATTGTATGCGCTAAAACAAAGCTCGTATGGGCTAAAAGAAAGCTCGTATGCAGCAAAAGAAAGCTCGTATGCACTAAAACAAAGCTCGTATGCATGAAAACAATCCCTAGATGCACGAAAACAGTCCCCGAATGCGCGAAAACATTCCCCGGATGCGCGAAAACAGTCTCTAGATGCACCGAAACAATCTGTGGATACGCTGAAAGAACTATCATATGCACCGAAGAGCGATTTTAGTCCATCACCTGCCAGAAAAATCTGCAAAAAGAAATATTAAATGTGGGGCTTGGCCCCATAGTGGGCATCAGAAATGTGTATGTTAGAATGTGTCAATTAAATTGAATCTAGTCTAATACACCAATGAAACATTAGATTAAAGAAAACTAAATAAATAAAGCAAATGAAACTCTAAACAACAACTTCTTCAAATTCATTCCATTATCTTCTATCTCCAAGGATTCGCTTCAAGATGTTTTCTCTCAGTTGTGCAAACAACAGCTTATAGAATGGCACTTAAGAGAATGAGATTATCAAAAATGCATCTGCATTGCTATAAGATGAAGCTATTAAAATGCTATGAATGGTAAGATGCGACTATAGTAACTACACATGAAAATATGAAATTTGAGGTTCTTCTCAAATCATGAAAGGGTTGTATTTATAGATTTGTGAAGGTAGGAATTTGATTGGCCAAGATCGATGGTCAAATTCAAACCTATTGAAATGAATGGTGAGAGATCGAGAATTCGAAAAGAAGATGGAATTTTGAGAGACAAAAAATGAAGAGACAAATTGAAAGGTGTCTCTCATAATTAAATAAATAAATATTTAATTATGTGTGAGAGAAATATGAAAAGGCTTTAATTAAATATTGCAAATATTTAATTATGCGAGAAAAGAAAAAGCCTTTTAATTAAATATTAAGAATATTTAATTTTTGTGAGAGAAGTGGGAAGTTGGAAAATGATTTAAATAAATATTGAAAGTATTTAATTAAATATGGAGAGAGGAAAATCATTTAAATTTAGAATTTAAACTTTGATAATTAATGTAAATAAATTGTAAAATATATTTAATTAATTAAGAGGAAGGTAGCATTAATTAAATAAACTTTATTTATTTAATTAAATTAGAAGAATTGGAAAATGAACAATATAAATAAATAATTAAATTTATTTATATGTAGATGACTTAAGAACATTAATAAAATAATTCATATTTAAATTAATTAGTAGGTTCAATTGACCATGACCATTTTTAGATGTGTACATGTACCACACTAAATTATTTTCTCTTGAATCTAAACCCTTCACATGAGAAAGGTAAATAAGGAAATAAGGTCTTCTTTTGCTGACTGTTAAAGTATAGTTCATCAGTACTCTTCATCTGGCTTATATATTCCAAAGCAAAAACCCTTTTTGTCTCATGTATTGGAATTTTGTATGGCTGCACTTCCAATCCATACAATCTTAGCAAAATATATTCTTCCATTAAGTACCAATCAACCAATTGTATTTATTTTCCTAGTTGAATGCAGTTTCTACATGACATAGGAAATCTAGGCATTGGAGTATTTATAATTTCTTGATGCAATGGAGCCAAAAATTAGTCTACAAAATGATTGTAGTTCCTTTGAAAATAATGCATCCTTATCTCAATGGTCCATTCATATACTAGAGCCATTTTATTTTCCTCAACATTACTATAGATTTGAATCTAAAGCTCATTGGTCTAAAACATTCCTCTAAATTTGAATAGAAAAAGATAGCACAAGTAGGTTGTGAACCTAAATGTCTTGGTGGAACCTTCTTTAATAATTAAAAATTTCTTATGCATGAATTCTACAATGTGTTGAATAAAATTATAGTCAACATTTTGAACACCATAATGGATATTTTATAGCATTTCAAGGAGGCTTGCACCCACTTCCAAATTTCTCTCCAGACCAAGGCAAAATGCTAGTATGGAAATAGTATCCTGAATCCATGGTTCAAAACTATCTAAATCATAAGAAGGCTTATGATCACCTTTCAATTTGTTTCTATCCTAAACTATTTTATTTAACAAAGCATTTTTCTCCCTTTCTTCCACTACTTCATAATCACTAGGAATCCTTTCTAGGTCAATGTGGACGTTTCCAAACTCTTTGGTTGTAAACCCCAACACTTTTGCAACTTCTTCTGCACTAATGGATAACAATACTTCTTTTCTATCTTTATTAACAATTTCTCTTTTTTTATCATCATAATTTTGGGTACATACCATGATAAATTCTAAGCAAGGGAAAACCTCATGTAACATCATGCACCCTAATCCACTTACCCATAGTGCACTGATACTTTTAACTTTCATTCGCTTTTCAACCTTATTATGAGATGAAAATATAAGCTCTGAGGTATGCCTATCATAGATTTCATGATCACAAATATCATGGTATCTATCAGTGAAACCTAATTTTTCAAGCAATTCTGCATAATGTATTTTTTTATCGGACATTCCTCTAGTGGTACTCGTGGTAGACATGCTTATACAATGTGAAATTGTGAACTCCCTAATACCTATTAGTCCTCCTCAATTTATCTGAATTCTTAAGTCGCTAAACCCTAAACCCAATTCCCAAACTTCAAAGTTTTACAAAATAAGATTTTAAGAAATCTCAAACTTGACATTTTAATCAGTATTTTTCACCAGATCTTCACTTTCTTACACTTATAGTAGTTAAACCATTAAGAATTTTAATATGAATAAAACTAGTGAGTTGTGATATTTTGTGTATAAATTGTAATTATATTTGAAAAAAAACTAAAAATAAATTATGAATCCTTTTATGTAATTTTTAATAACTTATTTTTTCTACAAAACAACATTTTAAAAAAGTGATGTTTAATTCAGCCTGCATAGCTTTTTTTATAGAAAGGATACAATTCTAATTTTTGGAAAACAAAATTTTCACCCCAATATCTAGTGCGTGGATATTTTTTCATAATTTTTTGTTGCATGTTTTTTTTTAATTAATTTTATAATATAGACTAATTATAATTTGGATAGAGGTGTACTTCGGCCCACATAACATTTTTTGTATGAATTTGAATTAACTTTTTTTTTTTTTTGGAATGAGGACATCAATACCTAGTGCACATGTAATTTTAGAATTTTTTTCTCTAGTTTACTATTTTTTTTTACATGTGTGAAACAAAGACCTTGATGTTCGTTGAAAATCCTACATTCACAAGAAATAAAAAAAAATTATAATAATCAAATTAAATATATTTAAAATTATACTTTTTGGGAAGCTTATAATAAGGGATACATTCTTGCAAAACATAAATTTTAATTGAATTCATTTGATCCCCCAAATGGTAAGTCAAAAGTGGTTTTTATCAGCATTTTGATACGTGTAGAGGAGTCTCCATTATAGGTATGGTTTAAAACTAAAAGGGTTTTATCCAAGGGGGTTTGATCTAATAGGGTTTGATCTAACCCTCTTTAACTAAAATTGTTTAAATGGAACCTTTAAAGGTTTATATAATTATATTTTCCACAAATATGTGGTTTCAAGAAAAAATCAGGATGTCCCAAAAAGTGTAACCCATTATTGTGGCAATGACCACGATGAACACTAAAATGTAGCCACATGAATTTTTTCACTTACCCGGATTCTGACACTTCCAAAGATTAATGTCGACAGTCGTTGAAATTGGAATGGATTTGTAGTTTGTTGGAAGATTGGAAGTGGAACCTTGGAACCCAAAATAGGGTGGTGCATGGCAATGAGCAATGTGTAGACTTAAACAAAATAACTTCACACTTAGTAGTACAAAGTGCTTTTTTTTTCTCAAAATTTGAACATTAAAGTGAATGAAACATTTAAATGTATTAGGTCTACATGTTGAAATTTCTAAACTGTTGATCTTTCTAAATCTAACGGTTATAGGGTGATTATGGAGGTTTAAGTTCAAAAGCATATCACTTTGTGCATTTAATTTTGGAATGCAACTACAACCATAGATCAAATTTTCATCGAATGATTGAAACTTGAGTAATTTATTATATGAACTTAAAAGAATAAACATGTGTTTTACTTTTATTTAATTTTTAAACTTTAGTGAACTAGGATTGACATCAAGGCAAAGGGGCTAGTAACTTAACATTGCAAAGGAATTAAAAAAATGAATAATGATACCGAGAACTGAGGGAGAAGGTCAATGAAAAATTAGAAATTTAGAAATCAATAAAATTTCAGTAAACCATAACAAGAGTGATAATGTCATGAATTTTAGTGTTTATAATTTTTTATTGTCAATTTGATGGAAACTTTTTTTTTTCATTTGGATTTCTTTATGTTTTACTTTTAAATCTGCATGCAATTATTTCATTAATAGATAATAATTAATTTCTTAAAGGAAAAAAAATGATTTGAATGGATGCATAGATACTTATTAGTGAAGTTTTGAACTCAAAAAATAACTCTTTCCTGTAAGTGTAAATGAATAACAAAGAATCACACACAAGTTACAACAAAATCATTTATTTTATTATGACTAAATTACAATGTCACATTATTACAAAACTTTTTAAAGACGACTAGCTATAGAGCAGGCAAGATCCCTTTTTGTATAAGTAACATATCACATATGTCACTTTACATAGACACAATGTATTCCAAGTTGTTTCTCATGACAATGGATTACAAATTGATTCAAATTTCCAATATTCTTATGGAAACAACTTAATATGAATGTGTGTTTTAAAATAAATGCAATGGATTTGCCAACCATGCTAGCCCACTGGGGAAAAGGGGGCTCTAATTATGTCAAGGAAAAGGGAGTTGTGAAGATACAAAATTTACTTATCCCCTTTGAGAACGAGTGGGCGGGTGCATGGAAATGGGTAGCAATTTTGTGGACACCTTTCAAAAAAAAATTGAAAATAATTAACGTGAGTGCATTATAACACACCAAAAAACTTTTTAAAATCAATAATGCGCTCGTGTTATTTCTTGTTAAAACAAAAAAAAAAAGTGAAAAATTGTCATTGTTATTTCTACTATTTTTTTCCTGCAGTCATGGCCAAAATCTCCCATACTTGTGTGCTCGCATTCTATGAGGATAAATTCAACAAATTGTTTCACCAATAATTTTAATTTATTTGCAATGATGGTGCCACAACGACAAGGAGATGTGAGAGGTAAGGATTTTGTGGTATGTTTTTTTTAATTAGTTAGTTTTAGGTTGAATTTGATATATATTTGTTTTCATTTTTAGGAGATGCAAATCAACCTGCAAACCCTCAAGATCCTCAACAGGAAGACCAACCAAATCCTCAAGATCAAAATCAAGCACAACAACAACCTCCTCCACCAATCACTCAACCCCCTCCTGACACTCAGCAAAATTTAATGAGTGAAATTAAGAACAACAAGAAAAAAATTGAGGATTTGATCAGTAGTTTGAGTATCCAAATGGTTCAACAATAGAAAGAATGACCCTAGAAAATTCATTGAAAGATATGGTAAAAATATAGATTCAATTAGCAAACAAATAACTGGGTGGAAAAATAGGAAGGAGGCGGCTAGGGATTATTATGCAAATAAATTATCATAAAAAAATTTAAAGGATTTCAAAAGTACAAAAGGTGATTTATGCTCATTATTCATCGACCCACGTACAAATCAAAATATTACCCTCAATGCGAAGAGGTTTCCTATCTATTGGTGCCACCACCAACAAATTAGGGACCATTTTTATGATAGGTGGTACATGGTCTTCGATTACCCATCATGCAACAATTGTGAGGTCCCACAATATTTCCTTAGGAAACTATATTGTGAGTTCATATTGAACAAAATCCCAAATTATTTTGATATGAGAGATTTCTAGGGGAGAGGTGAGGGGTCAGCTTAGGATAGACTCGGTGCACAATCGGATCCTATGCGGAAAGGTACACAAGATCTCTCTAGGCCACCTCATGAGAATGTTGTTATGCCTTCTGTTGTAAAGGAAAGTGCTGATGAAGAGACATTGTAAGTGATCAACACTTTGACCCATAGTGTCATCCATCATACAAGACCTATTATACAATGCCATCTAGGGGAGTCTTTGAGTGGAAGTCGTTGAAAACATGTGTGTCAATCTTGCGGGGCTACTTGTTCATATGACCCCACCGACACTTAGGAGACTAGTACACAAGATCTGTCTATAACTATGGATATGGAAAGGGAAGCTAAAATTTTGCATGAGGCATATGGAATTGATAGTCAGGTAAAACTTGGTGCATGCTCATTGAATTTAATTTATTAAATTTTGATTTTGAAATGCAAGATTAACTAAAAATGTTTTATGATTTTAATAAAATAGGAGGGTCATAGTGTTGAGACTCGATACACCAGTCACCCAACAACTTATTTTTGTAGTACACCTATCACTGGGGTATGTAACTAGTAAAAAATTATAAATTTATTGCATGTTAATAGCATTGTTCTACGAATGGTATATTAATATGTGATTTTGGATGTTGAACAGACTAATATTGGAGGTTATGATGGAACACTTCCTAGTGGCAGTGGATTTACTCAAACCTATAGTTAAACGAAGGTAATAGAATAAAGAGTTTAACTAATGAATCAATTACTTAATATATTTGTCTATTTTATATGCACATCGTTGATTACATTGAATACTTTTTTGTTTTATTTTTAGATGATGCAAGTTGAAACACCTATGAATGTGATGAGGGAAATGGATATTGGTATGTCATCTGCTATACAATCCTCGATGGCTCTGACAAGAGAGGTATGAGGAAAATTAGTAAATTTTAATTTAAATTTGCTATTGTAGATGATAGTTACCGAAAAAAAACCATTATCGATTCATGTAGTTTAATTTATATTTGTATGGTTTATATAGGGCTTGAGTATGCCTGAGCATGGGCATGTGAATATTGCCCCCATGAAGAGAAATCATGAGATGGAGGTAAGTGATTATTTTGTCAAATATATTATTTTTTATTATATAATTTCTATACATTCATGTCTTTACTTCTTATTGTAACAGTTAAAACTTCACCATGAACTAAACACTAGGAGGAGGAGTGGGAGAACTCCTCGAGCACAAAAAAAGTGACTAACAGACCTATCACCATATGATTGAAAAGAAAAGGGAAATAATTTATTTCTAGGGCATGGGGAGCAATGTCTTTTTATTCTAGATCCCTTTGGTGTATGCCTACATGGTCATTTTGTACATATTTTTATTGGACATCTTTGACATTGTATGCCTATATGGGATTCTTGTAAGCCTATATGGCTATTTTGTACATATATTTCATACTTATACCGACATATATTGATGTATGCCTACATGGATATTTGTTAATATAAATATCTTTTATCGATGGTTGTCCATTTTTTCATTCTAAATTGATTGTTCAATATATATGACTTACGTGAATTGAAGTGTATACTTTACAACTTACGCGTATACTTTTTGATTTAAGTGTGTTTGAATGTATACTTTGTGGCTTACGTGTTTTCATGTGTATACCTTGTATTTGTGCATATAATTTGTATTAATTTGTGTATACTATGTATTTGTGTGTATACTTGTTTAGGATTACATTTTTTTTATTACTTGTGCTTCCCTTATTGAAATGTACATGCTTCAATTATTCATGTGTATAATTATTAATTGGTTAGCCCTAGCATTGATCATTGTTGTCCTTCATGATTTTTCTTGAATATTAATTGATTGATGCTAAACAACTTTATCTAAAATAAAAAAACATTTTTACAATTGGTATTCTATGAAATGATTCATAAAATTATTCCAATATATTCTTTATCTAAAATTTGGAGGTCGTACCATGTATGGGACCAACAAGTTTGTATGAAAAATCTAAAAACTGAGAACAGTGTGAATAATTATTATTAGATATTCTCCAAAAGTTCATCAACAACCTCCATTCAAGCCTCTCAAGGATTTACATAGTGTTTGATACCCTTCTCTAACTGATCCACACCCTCAACTAACTAAAAACCAACTTTCAAAACAAGTAACTGTTGCATTTCAAATTTGTTACTTTAAGAAACTTACAAATTTGCAACTTTAGACTCCTCCAATGTAATGAGTACATCTAATGAACTCTAAACCCACACAAATGACATACAAATAACCTTATTACATAGAAAAAAATCCATTTTTTCACAATCATATACAAATTCACAAATTTTACTTCAATGGCCACAAAGACAATTTCTAGTGCAAGATTGAAATTTTCACATTTTTTATCACTAGAACCAAAAGTCACCGTAAAACATACCTAATGGTCTTAATTGACCTTATTCAAGACAAAGAATTTTCAAACTACCCACAACAACCTATTGACCATCAGATAATCACTTAAACCATTGAAATTGACCTTCTTCATCAAATGGAGGAACAAGGTTCTCTACACCAATTCTCATATGCTTTTTGTGTGGAATACACAAACTTCTCAACTGTCATTTGTATTTTTCTCTTTTCTAGTGTTTGGCATGCCATCATAAGGGATCAAGCTGGTTGAACGCAAGTCATATCAATTCCATGTGTTTGGGTGAGAAAGAGGACCATACCTAGAATAAACCTACCTATTGGGACACGTTGGAGCAGTTAGTTTTATCACACAAATTGCGAAACAAAATTTGCACCACTTTGCAACTTTGCACAACTTGAACTTGACACTTTTTCTATCAACTGAAAATCCATCACAACGTAAAAGCAACTCTAAGATAGACAAAAATAAGAGAGCTTTTTGTAGAGGGGCCCAACATGATCCTATAGGATCAGATGAGAAGATTCTAAGAATCACAGTATCCGAGTAATAGCATGTTGAAGTTTGCAGCCATTTTGCACTTTGGACCCTTAAGTGTCCGATCTGGTGGAACGTAGCTCAGAGTGATTCCACATGTTTAAGTGAAAAAGAGGACCATTTCTAGCATAAAAATACCTATTCAAATGCGTTGGAACAATCTGCTTGGTCACACAAGATGCAGAGCAAAATTTGCACCACTTTACAACTTTGCACAACTTGAATTTGATACTTTTTCCATCAAGTGAAAATCCTTCGCCATAGGAACACCACTCTGAGATAGCCAAAACTGAGAGATTTTTTTTAATATGGTCCCAATGCAATCATATGGGATTAGAAGAGAATTTTCTAAGTGTCACGTTATTCGAGTAATAGCATGCTGAAGTTTACAACCATTTTGCACTTTGGACCCTTAAGGGATCGTTCTGGTGGAACATAGCTCAGAGTGATTTCGTGTGTTTTGGTGTGAAAGAGGACCATGCCTAGCATAAAAATTCCTATTCATACATATTGGAATAGTCCACTTGGTCACAAGATTTGTAGAAAAAAAATTGCACCACTTTGCAACTTTGCATTGCTTGCATTTGACGCTTTTTCCATCAAGTGAAAATCTACCTCGACGGGAAAACCATTCCAAGATAGCTGAAACTGAGAGAGGTTTTTATAGAGGGACCCAATGCAATCCTATAAGATTAGACAATAATTTTCTAAGGATCACAGTATCAGAGTAATAGCATGCTAAAATTTGCAACCATTTTGCACTTTAGACCCTTAAGGGATCAATCCAGTGGAACTTAGCTCAGAGAGATTCTATGTGTTTCTGTGTAAAAAAATACCATGCCTACCATAAAGATACCTCTTTGGATGCATTGGAGTAGTTATTTTCTTGACATGAGTTGAAAGAAATTTGCACCACTTTCAAACTTTGCACAACTTGAATTCGACACTTTTTCCATCAAGTGAAAATTCACCGCCACGAGAAAACCACTTTTAGATAGCCCAAAACGAGAGAGGTTTTTGTAGAGGGGCGCAATTCCATCTTGTAGGATCAGATGAGAGGTTTCTAAGCATCATGGTATCTGAGTAATATCATGTTGAATTTCGCAGCCATTTTGCATTTTGGACCCTTAAGGGATCGATCCGGTGGAACATAGCTTAGAGAGATTCTACATATTTTGGTGTGAAAGAGGACCATGCATAATGAAAAAATACCCATTCAGACATGTTGGAGTAGTTATTTTTGTCACATGACTTATAGATAGAAATTTATACCACTTTGCAACTTTATACCGCTTGAATTTGACACTTTTTCTATTATGTGAAAATCCACCGCCACGGGAAAACCACTCCGAGATAGCCAAAACTGAGAGAGGTTTTTGTAGATGGAACCAACATAATCCTTTAGGATTACATGAGAAGTTTCAAATTTTCATAGTATCCGATTAATAACATACTAAAGTTTGTAGCTATTTTGCACTTTTGACCCTTAAGGGATCGATCCGGTGGAACATAGCTCAGAGTGATTCCGCATGTTTCAGTATGAAAGAGGACCATGCCTAGCATAAACATAACTATTCAGATGCTTTATTCAGATACGTTATTCAAATGCGTTATAATATTCTTCTTGAAAACATGTGTTGCAGAGCAAAATTTGCACCATTTTGCAATTTTGCACTACTTGTATTTGACGCTTTTTCTATGAAGGGAAAATCTGCCACCACAAAAAAACCACTCCAAGATAGCTGAAACTAAGAGAGGATTTTGTAGAGGGGCCCAAAATGATCCTATTATATTATAAGAGAATTTTCTAAGCATCATGGTATCTAAGTAATAATATGTTAAAGTTTACAACCATTTTGTACTTTGAACCCTTAAGGGATCGATCTAGTGGAACATAGCTTAGAGTGATTCTGTGTGTTTCAGTGCGAAACAAGACCATTTCTAGCATAAAAATACCTATTCGGACGTGTTAGAGTAGCTATTTTGGTCACACGAGTTGTAGAGCGAAATTTGCACCACTTTGCAACTTTGCACAACTTGAATTTGACACTTTTTCCATCAAGTGAAAATTCTTCGCCACCGGAAAACCACTCTGAGATAGCCAAAAACAAGAGATTTTTTATAGAGGGGCCCAACACATCATGTAGGATCAGACAAGAAGTTTCTAAGAATCACAGTATCGGATTAATAGCATGCTGAAGTTTGTAGCCATCTTGCACTTTGGACCCTTAAAGGATCGATCTGGTGGAGCATAGCTTGGAGCAATTCTGCATGTTTTAGTGCAAAGAGGACCATTCCTAGTGTAAAAATACCTACTCTAATGCATTGGATCAATTAGTTTGGTCACACGAGTTGTAGAGCGAAATTTGAACCACTTTGCAACTTTCCACAACTTTAATTTGACACTTTTCCATCAATTGAAAATCCACTGCCACGGGAAAACCACTCTGAGATAGCCAATACCAAGAGAGGTTTTTCTAGATGGGCCAAAAATGATCCTATTGGATTAGATGAGAAATTTCTAAGTGAAATGGAATAATTTTTATGGGGTTTGTGTTGCTACCCCTATAGATTTTGAGGAAAAGGAGCATGAAAAATGAGGTTTCACTCTAGGGTTTGATAAAAAAATTGCATGTAGAGGTTGGGTGATTGTCTTTTGATATTTTGCAAGTGATTTTAAGAATGTCTGAGGTGGTAGAATTTTATGGTAAGGTGTGGAACCATTCCTTTCATTAAACCCTCCTTATACTAGCATAAAATAAGGGTTTTAGTTTGGCATGGTGGAGTGAGTTTGTCCTAAGAAAAATTTCAAATATGAGGGTTTGGATACATGAAAATTTATTCTTCAAAATGTTAAGGGGTCGCTTGAATTTTTAAAGGTATGTTCCTTTGTGTCTTGAATTCCCTTGCACAAATAAATAGACAGACCTAAAACATCCTAGTTTGACATTACATGCTTTATATCAGTTCTCTAATCACCTAATGACCTCTTTTAGACTTTGAATACATTACATATGACCTTTACATGACCTTTTTCACATTTTTAACATTTCAAAATTCATTTTTTTGCAAATTTTCTTGTTGAAGGAATTTATAGAACAAGGTGCTACTACACCAAACATGAACTCCAAAATTACAATATTTGAGTAAATCTCATTATGTAAGTAAATCTCATTACAATGCATTCGGTACTTCATTCTCACAGATCTTTGACAATGTCACTCATATATTTGAGATTCTTTTTAAATGTCTCCATCATAGGTGCTCATTATGAGGTTAAATTCAATTGAGTAACTTTAGATTACATCGCTAAGCTTCACATGCTCTTTTATAATAGCTTGAAATCAAAATTGAGATTTTTCAAGATCATCAAAATAAGGATGTTGCATTGCTTTTTTGGCTGAGATTCTCTTTGATGGCTCATAAATCAGCATTTTATACAATGAGAGATCAATGAATTTTTTAGTAGTTTACCTACAAATACGCAAGGTAAAAGAGAAAAATAAATAGCATCCAAAATGAAATGATATAAAAATAGATGGAAGGAACTTACAAATAGGAATGCAAGTCGCATAATCTAGTCACCCCTGCTCATACATCTTAATTGGGAATTCCAACATACCTATTGCACACAACACCTCTCATGAATAGAGTAAGTTAAAATTTCAGATGCTGTTATAATGTCTATATCATAGCTGCTCATGATAAGGTTAACTTCAAATGAATAACTTGAAATTACCTCACCAAGCTTTGCTTACACTTTTCTAATGTCTTAAAATCATGATTGAGGTTTGTCAAGATCATCAAAATAAGGATGTTGCATTGCATTTTTGGCTAACATTCTCTTGGGTGGCTCATATATTTGCATTTTTTGCAAGGGGACACCAATCACTATTTAGTATGTTACTTCCAAATACACAAAGTAAAAGAAGATGATAGCATTGACATCAAACAAATTACTGTGTGTACAAGTATAAATTAATAAGAACCAATGTGCATATACTTTTAAATTAATCAAGCGAACCATCTGAGTCTACTTTACACTTTATTGTGTCAAGTATTTCCTCATGGTCAAACTCACAGACCTTCCACATGGTCTTCTTCAAAGGTCTACCCCATATTTTTTCAAACAAACATTGGATTCCATGACAAGGTTTGAGTAATGAAAAATATTACGATGCGTGTCAAATTCCTAAAATATCTAGTGTTCAACACTCAAATGTGGGTACCTTCTAAGGCATATTGTAGTATCCACAACTGAGCTTGTAGGGTATTCAATGTTTTCTCCATGAATAACTAGGGCCTCCAATTTATTTTTGGCCTCAACACAATGACACGATTAATATTATGTTCCGTCTTCATTGCCTTCATTTTAAATAACTGCATAAACATACCCTGTAGTGATATGTGCAAAAAATATCTTGAAATTTGTCAACATTACGAATAGAGTACAAAGTAAGATAACAATATGGAATTTCAACAAATAAGAAAGTAGATATATCACCTGATTTAACTAGATCTGATACGTGGTCAAATTCAACCGAAGATTCCATCTGTTTCAGTTCCAATTCCATCGGAGGGTGATACATGTGAAGTGGGTTATGATAACTTGTCAACCATATGTCAACCCACTCCCCTGACTCATAACCATTAGGAGGTTTAAAATGTGCATTGACAATGTAAGGTTATAATGACAAAAAAAATTGAAAACAAGCCATAATAGAATGAAATAAAATATTTAAAAACTTCACATACTTTAAAAACTAGACTTTCAAATGGAGGAGTTCAACCCAATTATTTAGGCTTATCTTCTTCTTTCTTCAAACTCCACAACAATTCAACTTGTTCAAATTTTTGTTCCCCTCCAAACTTCAATTGTATATCAGTTTTCAATGGAATTCAAACTTCAATTGATATTATATGTCTTTCAATGCGGAAGCTCTTCTATTTCATGAAAAGGTGGTAGAAAGATCATGGAAAAGGTGATGGAATGTGAAAATAATTCTTGCACACTTCACAACATCATCAAAAGGCTACTTTATTTTGGAGCACGCACAAAACTAGGAGAATATGTAGATTGTGGGCCTTGACATCACAATTATATTAAGTTTTTTTTTCCATTTTTAGTGGAATACAAAATGTGAACACATTATAATGTAGGCGCATTATTTCTTCCTAAAATGGTAGCATCTCTACTTCTTCAAAATGCGCATGTGTTATATGAAATATGGTTTTCTTAATATATTTATTTTCTCCCTCTTTGTCTAAGAGTGAGAGAGGGAGGGAGGAAGGGAGGGTGGGAGAGGGAGGATGAAGGGAGAGAGGGAGGGAGAGGGAGAGGGTTAGAAAGAGATAGTGGGAGAGAAGGAGATAGATAGGGAGGGAGAGAGGGGGAGAGTGGGAGAGAAAGAGGGAGAGGGAGAGTGGGAGAGAAAGAGAGAGTGTGAGAGAAAGAGATAGTGAGGGAGGGAGGGAGGTGGAAAGAGGATGAGTGGGAGAGAAATATGGAGTGAGAGGGAGGGAGAAGAGGAGAGAGGGAGAATTGGGGAGGAAGGGAGGGAGGGAGAGGTAGAGAGGGAGAGTGGGAGATAAAGAGAGGGAGAGAGAGGGAGCAGGAGAAAAGGAGACAAGAAGAGGGAAAGAAAGAGGAGAGAGAGGGAGGGAGAGATGGATAGGAGAGAGAGGGAGGGAGATAGGAAGAGTTGGAGAAAGAGAGGAGAGAGGGGAGAGAAAAAGAGGGAGGAGACAGGTAGGGAGGGGGAAGGAGGGAGATAGGGAGAGGATATAAAGAGAGAGAGGGAGGGAGAGGAAAGGTTAGAAAGAGATAGTGGGAGAAAAAATATAGGAGGGGAGGAGAGGGAGGGAAAGGATAGAGGAAGAGGAGAGAAAGAGGGAGATAGAGGGAGGTAGGGAGGAGGGAGGAGGACTGAGGTGGGAGGAGAGGAAGAGGAAGAGTGGGAGAGAAAGAGAGAGGGAGAAAGAGGAGAGAGAGGAGGGAGAGAGAGGTAGGGAGGAGGGACAGAAAGATGAGAGAGGGAGAGGAGACAAAGACAAGAGAGAGTGGGAGAGAAAGACATGGAGAGACAGAGAGGGAGGAGGAGAGGGAGGGAAGGAGGAAGGGAGGCAAGGGAGAGGGAGGGAGGGGAGGGAGAGAGGGGAGGGGATAGGATAGGGGTTATAAATATATAGTGAGAGATGAAGATATACAGAGGGAGAGAGGGGAGAGGGAGAAAGAGGAGAGGGAGAGTGGGAGAGAAAGAGAGAGCGGGAGAGAAAGAGACAGTGCAAGAGAGAGGGAGGGAGGGAGGGAGAGTGAGGGATGGAGGGAGAGGGAGATAGGAAGAGTGGGAGAGAAAGAGAGAGTGGGAGAGAAAGAGGGAGAGGGAGAGTGGGAGAGAAAGAGATAGTGGGAGAGATAGAGAGAGAGGGGGAGGGAGGTATGGAGGAAGGTAGGGATGGAAGGAGAGGGAGAGTGGGATGGAGAGAGAGTGGGATAGAAAGAGGGAGAGATGGAGGGAGAGAGAGAGGGAGAGATGGAGATAGAGAGGGAGCAAGAGAGAGAGTGGGAGAGAGTGGGAGAGTGGGAGAAAGAGATAGTGGGAGAGATGGATATATAAAGGGAGGGAGAGACAGACTGATAGAGAGATAGAGGTAGAGGGTTAACCTCAACCCTTAAACCCTAAACTCAAAAACCCTCTACCTTCTACCCTCTACCCACTAGTCTCAACCCAATACTCTCTACCCTAGACCCTAATCCCTCAGTACCTATACCCTCTTATTCACTCAACCCTCAACCTTCAACCTTTAAACCCTAATCCCTCAACCCCTATACCCTCTACTCTATAACCTCTTAACCCCTCAAACTTAAACCCTAAACCCTTAATCCCTAACATGTAAACCCTCTACCCTCTATCGTCAATCCTCTAACTTTAACTCTCAACCCTCATCCCCCAACCCTTAAACCTACTTAGTAAACTCTCTACCCTAATCCCTCAACCCTCTTCACCCTTAATCCCTAAACCCTGAACCTTTAACCTTTAAACCCTAATCTCACAACCCCTATACCCTCTTAATTCCTCAACCCTCAACACTTATCCCTCAACCCTCAACCCTCAACCCTTCAACCCTATCCCTCAACCCTTATACCCTCTTAATCCCTCAATTACTATACCCTCTACTTTATAACCTCTTAATCCATCAACCCTAAACCCTAAACCCTTAAACCCTAACCTATAAACCCTCTACCCTCTACTGTCAATCCTCTAACCTCTACTCTCAACCCTAATCCCCCGACCCTTAAACCCACTTAGTAAACTCTCTACCCTAGTACCTCAACCCTCTTTAACCTTAAACCATCAACCCTCAACCCTATACCCTATACATTAAACCCTCAACCCTCAATTCTCAAACCTCAACCCTTAATCCCTCAACCCTCAATCCTTATACCCTCTACCCCTATACCCTCTACCTCTTACATTGGACCCTGAACTGAATCCTTCAACCATATACCCTCAAAGGTATAACCTAAACCCTCTACCGTCAACCAAGTAAACCCTTAACCCTAAACCCTTAACCCTCAACCTTAAAACTCGAATCCCTCAATCCCTATATCCTCTTAATCCCTTAACCCTTAACCCTCAACCCTTAAACCCTAATCCCTCAACACCTATATCCTCTTAATCCCTCAACCCTCAACCCTCAACCCTTAAACCCTAATCCCTTAACCCTTATACCATCCCTCAACCCTCAATGCTTAAACCCTAATCTCTCAACCCCTATACCCTCTACTTTATAGCCTCTTAATCCATCAACCCTAAACCTTAAACCCTTAAACCCTTAAACCCTTAAACCCTAACCCGTAAACCCTCTACCCTCTACTGTCAATCCTCTACCCTTTACCGTCAACCCTAATCCCCCAACTCTTAAACCCACTTAGTAAAATTTCTACCCTAATCCCTCAACCCTCTTGACCCTTAATCCCTCAATCCTCAACCTTCAACCTTTAAACTCTAATCCCTCAACCCCTATCCCCTCCTAATTCCTCAACCCTTATCCCTCAACCCTCAACCCCTATACCCTCTTAATCCCTCAACCCTTAAACCATAATCCCTCAACCCATATACCCTATACTCTATAACCTCTTAATCCCTCAACCCTAAACCCTAAATCCTTAAACCCTAACATGTAAACCATATATCCTCTACCAAAAATCCTCTAACCTCTACTCTCAACTCTAATACCCCAACCCATAAACCCACTTAGTTAAATCTCTACCCGAATCCCTCAACCCTATACCCTAAAAACTATATATTAAACCCTCAACCCTTAATTCTCAACCCTCGACCCTTAATCCCTCAACCCTCAATCCTTAAACCCTAAACCCTCTACCCCTATACCCTCTACCCTTTACATTGGACCCTGAACCTAATCCTTCAACCATATACCCTCAAACCTATACCCTAAACCCTCTACCTTCTACCGTCAACCAAGTAAACCCTTAACCCTGAACCCTTAAACCCTAATCTCTCAACCCCTATACCCTATAATCTATAACCTCTTAATCCCTCAACCCTAAACCCTCTAACCTTTACCATCAATCCTCTACCCTCTACCCTCAACCCTAATCCCCCAATTGTTAAACCACTTAGTAAACTCTCTACCCTAATCCCTCAACCATCTTGGCCCTTAAACCCTCAACCCTTATTCACTCAACCCTAAACCCTTGACCCTCAACCCTCAACCCTCAACCCTTAAACCGTAAACTCTAAAACCCTCTACCCTTAACCCAATACTCTCTACCCAAAACCCTAATCCCTCAACCTTTACACCGTTAAATCCAAGAAAAATCTCTACCCTAATCCTTAAACCCTAAACCCTTAATCTTTCAGTCCTTATAACATCTAACCTATATATTGGACCCTCAACCCTCAACCTTAAACCCTCAATCTTCAACCCTCAACTCTTAAACCCTAGACCCTTAAACCTTCTACCCTCTACCCTATACCCTATACATTAAACCATCAATCTTCAATTCTCAACCCTCAACCCTTAATACCTCAACCCTCAATCCTTTAACCCTAATCCCACTACCCCTATACCCTCTACCCCTTACATTGGACCTTGAAACTAATCCTTCAGCCATTTAGCCTCAAACCTATACCCTAAACCCTCTACCCTCAACCAAGTAAACCCTTAAACCTAAACCCTTCAACCCTAAACCCTTCAACCTTCTACCCTTTACCCTCAACCAAATATCGTCTACCATCAAACCTATTCCCTCAACCCTCAAACCTTAAATCCTAATAGCCTAGAAACCATCAACCCTATACCCTCAACCCCTATCAATTTCTCTCTATATTTACTTATCACCTATCCCTCCCACCCTCCCTCCCTCCCTCCCTCCTACCCTCTCTAATTGTATCTATCTACTGTCTCCCTCTTTCTACGCACCTCTCGTTCATTCAATCCCTACCAACCTCTCTCACTCCCTCTATCCATATTTTTTTGTCCCTCCCACTCTATTCAACTCTCTCCCACTCCCTCTCTCTCCCTCTCTCTCATGTCTCTCGCTCCCACCCCCCTCTCTCTCAGGTCTCTCCCTCTAGGAACCTACCTAAGTAACTCTCTCTGTGTCTCTCTCCACTCTCTCTATCTATCCATTCCACCCTACCTAGATAAGTCCCTCTCAATCCACCCCCCTCTTTCTCTACCTCTATCAGGTCACTCCCTCCCACACCCTCTCCCTCTCTCAGGTCTCTCACTCTCACTCCCTCTCTCTCACACACTCCCTTTCACTTCCCTCCTCACTACCTATCTCTCAAGTCTCTCCTCTCACCCCTTTGACACTCTCAAGTCTCTCCTTTTGGCACCCTACCTACATAAATATTTTTTACTCTCCATCTCTCTCCCCCCCCTCTCTCTCTTCGTCTCTTTGAATTCTCTCTCTCCCACCCCCCCTCTTTCTCTCCCTCCCGCTATCCCTCCCACCCTACCTAACTAAGTCCCTCTCACTCCAACCCCTTATCTCCCACTCCCTCTCTCTTAAACTCTCACTTCACCCCCTCTCCATCTCTCAAGAATCTCTCTCTAAATTCTCCCTCCCTTTAAATACATGTGTAAATACATACATACAAGTGTAGATACAATCTTACATACATACATACAATATATAGGCATTGATACATATAGGCATACACACATTCATACAAGCATGTGCACATGACATACAAGCATACATGTACATACAAACTTAAAAAGATATCAGCATACATTAAATATATTGGCATTTAACATAAAGGAGTACATAACGTGCGTGCGTTATAATGTGCTAGTGTTATGTCTTAGTTGACAGGTTTCCCACACAAAAAGAACAATGTCAAAATTGAAATATAACACGAGAGTGTTATAGCGCGCTTGTGTTATATCTTTCTTTGGTAATTCCAAAGCTTTAGGATTGGTATTTTCCTTGAAATACAAACCCAAAGGCTTGGAAGGCATTCCCAACAACTAGAGACGTGTTTTTAAAAAATCTACCATATTTCAAATAATCGAGTTTGTGCTTAGAGTTAGGATTGCATGTGGTTCAATACCGAAAAAATTGAACACATGGGTAAAGTTGGGTTCTCTCTTAGCTATCCAACGATGTAATTTTTTTCACTTTCTGAAAATGTTAAGCCTTTCATCCATAATTTATTTTATTTGTATGTTTTTTTCTCGCCAAAAAGAATTGTTTGGTATTTTTTTTGTTATAAATTAACTTTTAATAAAATTTACAAATAAATTACATTTTTTATAAATTAACTCCATTCTACAAATTTAAAATTAAAAAAAAAAAAAATCAATTAGTTTCCAAACTTTGTAGGGGTAGCACGGCCAAAAAATTCTATTTTTCAGGACATGTCCACTTTGAAAATTAGTAAAAAATCAAATATTCATAAAACAATTATCAAAAAAATCATGCATCAATGACATACTATTAGTTAACTTCTGACTATTGCGATTTAAAAAATACTAAAAACAAATTCACCGTACGAGGGTCATACAAGAGTTGCTACGTTATGTTTTTCTGACAAAAACAGCACCAATTTGTGTAATTCCCTCTTTTGAACCCCTTATTATAATTTTTTTTTAAAAAAAATTACTAGTTTAGAAAGTAGACTCGGAGCACTTTGATCCTTGTTTTTGTTCCATGTCAAAATTTTGAGTGTAACTATCCTCAATTTCACATTGAAGGTTAGTATTTCTTGATTTCAAGAAAAAAAAATTCACTTAAGTCCCCTTTTTGGGAACCATCTTTGTGCACTTATTCGATAGTCATGTAGAAAATGAGGGGTTGTAAAAATACTCCCATATTTTACCTACAGCCTCGATGTACTAGGATAACACTTATCTCCATCATGGTTCCTCATCTTGGTTCAAAACCTATATGCAAAGTCAGGTTAAACTATAGACATGCAAAATTGACAATCACACATCTAGTATTCCTCAGTATTGATCTTTTAATTAAATACATTAATTTTATTTAATTAAATCATAAATCAATCCTAAAGTCACCCTTTAATTAAATAAATCAATCTTATTTTATTAACTTCTAAATTTCTTCATTTAAATTAAATAAATCAAATTTATTTAATCGAAATCACTAACATCATCCTCTTTGACTAAATAAATTATAAGGTAAATCTAAAATAATTTTCCTCTCACTTTGATTTATTTAAATCCTAAAATCTAAGTCAAAATTCAAAATCACCTAACATTGGCTTAATTAATCAAATCCATGATTAAAACTAAGTCTAATCCATGTCCCATCCTCTTGTTTTTTCTGATTGCATAATAAATCATTTATTTTGATTTATTAAATCTTCATTCAAAAGGGCATAAAAAAGGAATATTCCTCCATTTCAAATCTCCCTCAAAATGTGATATGTCCTTCCAAAAAGGCATTTATTTCATATTACAAGTCATTTTATCTTGAACCAAGTGGCCATAACTCCATTTGACTCTCCCTCCACCTTGTCATTTCACTAATTTCAAATTTCAAATAATGTCATTTATGGTCACATTCATCAAAACTTGCACATCCTTGGCCCATTCACATGATGACAAGTGGCTTATTCCTATTGGTTGAGGACTAGTCCCACATTCCTCCACTTTTCTTCTTCTTCTCTCAATCTCATCTATAAATTCAAGGCTTTTCTCCTTCATTTTCATCCACAGTTTGAGTATTTACACTATAGGAATTTTAAGTTTTGAGTTCATCTTGCATCATCCTCATTTTACATATTTTGGTTATCATAACTTTGAGGCTTATCAAGGATTGTGAAAGGGCTTCTTTACATATCAAGGTGAACCAATCCAATATGGAATAGGTATGATTCATGTTTTTGCATATGGTTTTGTTTAGCTTTTCTTATTCTCATTAGTTGCATTGTTTAACATGATCTAATATTTCATAGGGATGTTGAGTTTGTTGATATAAACTAACTTATTCTAATTAATGGGATATTTTAAATTTTGGGTATGTGCAGGATTATCATGGAAAAAATAGGCCCTTAAGTGGTAATAAAATTCAAAAAAATCAAAGTTAGGGAACTTGACGTAAAAATTTGAATAATTTATCTATATTATTTCAAAAATATGTAAGAATATAATCTACACAAAATTGAATTTAGTTTCTAAACTACTAGGTTTATTTAAAGAAAAGAAAAAACTATTTGGTGAAAATTTCAAATTTCAATGGAGTAGTACTTAAATTTCAAGGAAAAAAGAAGAAGTAGGTGTTTGTCTAACCAATCTAACCACAATAAAATGATAATATTTTTTTATAACTTTTAGATATAAGTAGAGGAATCATGTCCCGATGTAATGCATATTTTTTTGTAATTTGTTTCCAAGTAAATAATTAATTATTACTTTTTTATTACAACTTTTAAAAAATTTAAAAACTCGTATGTCTGACCACCTTAACTTGGTCAAAAATTCATGAAATTCAAATTTTTTTTTTAATCCTATATTATGCAAAGCATAGAATGTGACACATATTTCAGATTAAAAAAATGTGATACCATTTGAAAGATATAGATGTTTTTCAATCAGCCTACCAATTAGGACTTTAGTCATAATTCAAATAGAAAATGAATAATAATTGTTTATTAAATTCAAAGTAAAGAATAATTTATACTGGTGGAAAGCTAAGAATATCCTTTAAAAACCCTTTTCGTTTCATCAATTTTAAGTAAAAAGAAAAGTCATCAGCCACATGGGCCATCATATCACTTACATAT
>CM021100.1:372211549-372383812 GCA_007115665.2 Sequoiadendron giganteum | reverse complement strand
ACTTTCACATTGGATTTTTGGACCTCTTACATTAATGACCTTAATATCATCATTAATAGCCCCCTATGCCCCTCTATTGTGCATCCCAAGGCATATTTTCATCAGAAACCTGACAAGATCAAAATATAAGTTTAATTTCTTGACTCTTCGACATTCTAGCTTGAAAAATAGCCCCTATGGGACCTATTCGCCACCTTGGGTGAATGAGTCCTATCCAAGTCGGATTCATTCCCTAGGATGGTGAATGAGTCCCATTTGAGCTATTTTTGAGGTCTAAGCAAGGAAAACTAGGTTTTAAGGGCTGATGCAAGAAGTTGGGTCCACAAAAAGCTTAAAAAGTGGAAGTGTTTTTGTTGTTTTTCACAATTTGTCACACTTGGACTGAAAATTTGAGGTACTTACACAATGAATTTTTTAAAAAATTAGTATTATGAAATTTAGAATTTTGAATCTAGTTTCTAAATATGTAAATTATTCAAATACCCAGATTGCAGAAATTAAATTTTGATAGGGATATATAAAACCCATTTTTTAAAAGTCCCTATTTTCTTACCATACCATGCACATGTACGGACAACACTTTTTGACCCTAATAAAAGTATTTTACTAATTCCTTTTAAAGAAAGAGAGCTAACAACATAAAGATTGATGAGGAATTTTTTTTGTAATTTTTTGTTGAATATTTTTTTTTTTATTAAATTTTTACTAGCCTTAATTGTTGTTTTTAAAAATCAACATGTACGGACAACATAATTTGACCTTAACTAAGCATTTTTTGAATTTTTTTTTCATTCTGTAGAGAATTGTCTAAAGATTGATGTCATATGATTTTTTTTACAAGAAACTTTACCAAAAAAAAGTTATTAAAAAAAAAAAAGTCTGATATTTCATGTTTAAGGACTAGTTTGCTTTGAAACTAATTTAAAAATAACAAATATAATCCAATATTAATATAAATTATATATTTGGAAACTAGACATCATGTTCTATAATGGGTTTTAATTTTATAGATTGATTCATAAAAAAAGTCCATCAACCATATTGTCAAAGTTGGACATTCTTCTTCAATCTACCTTGGTTTTTTAGTTGTAGGTCAAAGGCTAAGGCTCAGATTGCCAAGCCTTTCCTGAACCTAAAGCCAAGGCTGCAAGTGGTTGGATATTCAAATTTTTAATAATGCGTATGTTTTTTTAAAAATCTGTACATGTTACAAAACGCATATGTGTTCTTTATTTGTTTGATTTAAAAAAAAAAAAAAATGTTTTTTAGAATCGAGTACCCATTTTGCTTTTCAAAACACATATGCATTTTAAAACGGGTACCCGTTTCTGAAAAGCATTTTTAAAAAAATAAATGACTTGTATACACTAAAAAACGTGTATGCATTATATAACGCATACATATTTAATAACGCGTACGCGTTTTTTAGTGCATATGCATTTTTTAATAACGCGTACGCGTTTTCTGCGAGATTTTTTTTTTTGGCTGAAACTTCCCCTATTCGTGGACCCAACTTCTTGCACTTACCCTTAAGTTTAAATTTATTCTATGTCATCCTTGGGGGTCAAATTAATGGTCCTTTGAGTGGATTTCCTATATATGTTATCAAGTCAGGAAAGAAATAGTTAAGCATTCCAAGTCTTCACAAGATCATCAAGATAGCTTCTAAGATCAATTCTAAGGCATTTGAGGGAATAATTCTTCATCAATTGTTGCAAAAATTCAAGATCCATCATTATGTGAAGCATCAAGCATGTTATTGATCTGGTGTTGTGATATAGCATTAGAGATCCAAGAACGAGCATTGTTCCAAACGTATTTTCAAAGATCAGGATCTATATCCTTCATGGTCATTTCATATTGAGTTGAAAATTTACAAGGCATCATTCAAGGTATCATTATCCATGGTTCATGTTCTTTGTTCCATGATTCATGCATTCATTCCATTGTTTCATCATTTGGTTTAATTACCTAAAAGGGGTTTGACCAAGGTAAACCCCTATTCCCTAACAATCAATAAGTTTTTATCTCTCTCTTTGTGTGATTGTAGATCTCAGTGCTTTGAATACTTGAAGTTAATTGAAGATTAGGTTACAATATTGTTGGATTTTTCTCCCCATTTGCAAGGCCACAATGTTTACTAAAAGGTCATCTATAGCCTCAAAATCAGAGTTTTAGATCCAAGCACCCGAAGGAGAAAATTTAGTAGACTAAGAAAAGAAGATTCAAACTTTGAATTTCTAGAAAATTGAAACTAGAATCATTCACCACAAGTGGAGAATTATTCCCACTGTAGGTTTTTTCTAGAGATATTTACATATTTGGATACTCATTTACCCAAAACCGGCACATGTGTAGAAATACAGATCTGGGACTGATTCACCCAGAATGGTGAATGAATCCTAGTGGGTAAAAATTTCAAGATTAGTAGTAGTTCCAATCTCCATTAAATTATCTACAAGTTTCCAACTGCACACACTATTTTTTATAACTTTTTTTTTGTTTTACATACTTTTCTAGATCATTTTTTAGGTCATTACATCAGACTAGGGTTTAGAGTTACATCTTGCATTTCATTTGATTTCCAAGTTCTTAGTTAGTGGTGAACCCATAATTTATCCTTAATTAATCTCTAAAAATTTCCTAAAATACCTTATTGTCAGATCTCTTCCTTCATTCTTCATTAGGCTGATATCTCTAGGGAATTCTTGAATGTTAGTTGGGGAAAAGTGATGTTCTATGTCTTAAACCATAAAGAATCCATTTTTCAACTAATCAATATTCTTAGATGAGAAAGAAATGTCAAGAGGTGTTTTTATTTTTCCCTTACGAGGTAGAATTTTTATCATTCCAATCATACTATCTATAGGATTTTGTTCAATAGTATCCATAGGACCTTGTTCAATAGTATCCATGTTGTCATCATCGATGTCAACATTCATCAGATCATTCTTCTTATTTTCACTAGCTTTGACAAATGAAATATTATGGTTTCGCATAGGATTGGTAAATATTTACAAGTTTTATCTGGGAGGGGCAACAAACTTATTCCCTTAATCACTAATACCTCTAATTTGAAGTTGACTAGAATCAATGAGGTCTTCCATAAGATGTTTAATATGCTTACAATGTTCTATTTTGTGTCCATTCTATCGATGATAATGGAAATAAGAATTCAATCTAAATTTTGGAGGTAAAATCTTATTAGGATCAGGTTATTTAACATGAGGTAAGGTGATCAGTTTTTGTTCTAAAATTTGTGACATTGTGCTATGGCGGGTATTGAGTAAGAGAGTAAATTCTCTAGCCAGATTCCCAAATGTGAAACAAGTTGTCTTATTTATAATATCCACTTGGGTATCAACATGTTGATTTGGTTGAGGGGGATTTAGTTGAAGGAAGCCTTCATTTAGTTTTCTAAGAGTTCCGTGAATTTTTTTATTTACAAATTTAGACTTCTCAGATTGGCTAGAGGTGGGTTTTGTTTAACATCTACTAACCAATTTTTGATAATCATGAAGGGAAGTACATAAGTGTACAAAGGAAGGAAAATTCACCATTCCAAGCTTATCTTGTATCATGGTTTGTAAGTTCTCAATAAAAATCTATTGAAGGTGAGGGTCAAGAATATTTATGTTGATTTGGGAATAAAGTAATTTGTAGAATGAAATGAAATTAATAACCTTTTCATCATATTTTTGCGTACATGTCATCAAATTGGATTAGTTAATATTAGGAGTCATGTGCACTTGGAAATGGTTTATAAAGGCCCCAACAATTTCATCGAATGAACAAATTGAATTGTTCAGAAATGAGGAAAACCATTCTTAGGAAATATCTTTTAAGGATCTAGGGAAAAGCTTAGCCAAAAGCTTATCTTCAAGATAAAAATCACTACATAAGGTGGTACAAAAAAAAACATGGTTAGAAGGGTCTCCTTTCCCCACATATTTCATAAACCTAGGAATCTATATACCTTGTGGTATCAGTGTTCTCAATATCTCCAAGAATAAGGGATTTCTTTTGACATAGTATGTAGGTTGGCCATTTTGATTTTGATTTATGGTGGAAATTTACTTTTGAGGGAATGAATTTTTTTTTAATTTTTTATTGATGATGGCATCATTAGGTGTGTTTTGAGATGGAGGTGAATATGGTGGAGCTATAAATGTTGTTTAGGGGGAACTGCATGGAATGGTTATGCCAGGAAAAATGGTAGGAAATATGATGTGAAATCCCAAAAAGGTACAAGGATTGCTAGTGGAAATACCCAAGGTAGGAAAGACATTGCTAGTATGTTTCATCATTTTTGTATCTTTAGGGTTGGAATAAGTACCTAGGAATAGAGGCAATGGTTGTAGGATGAGGAATTTTATTTCCTCCTTGACTTTAGAAATTATTAGAAGTTTGATCACAACTATTCATTGAGGTAAGATGTTTACCAAAAATTAGAGCTAGGTTATGCACAAGTTCAACTCCTTCACTATCAATCATGTGGTGTACACTATCTATGGTAGGAATAATAGAATTGGAAATATTTTTAGTACTTAGTTGATTTTGTAGGTTTTCTAAGTCTTCATGGATTTGTATTAGGCTTTCTTGAGGAATTCTAGTAACCATTGTATCAACACTAGTCATGCTAGTGAAAGGCAAAGTGTTGTTCAAGGTATGGTCCATACCTAGTGAACTATTTTCAACGCTAGTAGTGAAAGAGATAGATAACACAAGATCCATAATTCTTGTGCTATCATGGAATGCCATAAGTATCAAAATTCATCTCACTATAGTATTAGCAATAGGACACCAGATTGTAAAGCTCATGCAAGGGACAATCTGTAAAGTGCAAAAAACTCACATAGTAAAATTAGTATTCCAAAAATCAATGCTTATTCCAAACAAGGAATGAAAAGAATATATTAAATAAAAATAATATAAATGATATATAGAAAGTTACATTAATGAAGTTCAAATTTTATACACTAAAGAGTGTTACACTTCATTTACATACACCAAAAGGGTTGTTACATTACATCTATTCCAATGTCACAAGTAAAGGATTTTTTATCAATAAAACAATTACATCCATGAAGATAATTATACATTTTACAGATTGTGTAAGAACGCTATACAATAATATTACAAAGAAGTATATCCATAATGAATCATATAGTATAAAAATATTTATCCTCAACCATCACGATTCGAATGGTATTTTGCAATCCAAGGCCAAGAGTGAGGTTAAGGCACCTTTTCCACCCAACCATGAAGTACTAAACTTCCTTGAGTTTCTTCCTAACATAAAGAAAAAACCAACCCTACATGATGAGCCTAGCAACCTAGAATGGTATAAGTAGGAAGGAATCACTTGTTGTACGGTTGATGCCTATATGCATTCCTAAACTAGAATAACATAAATATTCCATATAGGATGTGGAAAAGACATAAAAAACATATAATCTAGGCTTTTCAAAACCATCTATTTCATTGGTACAATAGCTTGGCCAACCCATAATATAAAAATGCTAATTTAGAAAAAAGTAAATTACCATCTCTGAGAGCCCACATTCGACATCCTATCTCGAAAGTAATTCCATAGAAATAATAAACATAACATAGCATCCCATAAGTTTGTTAAAATATCAATTATTCAATAATCATAGAGTTATTTTAGAACACATTCAAACTCCAAGTCCGATATATTGGTTTGCATGTCCATCTAAGTTTACATATCCAATGGAATGAAGTACTCCATAAGAAAAATAAGTTGTTTATATATTTAATCCTACAACCAATACTTTACTCAATTTAATCAATTTACCAACATTCCAGGTGAAAATAGAAAATATATGTATATATATGTCCTTTTATTTGTGCACAAAAATTCAAATAATTCATTCTGTATAAATAATTTCCAATTTAAATTGTTCATCCAAGAAATGATTTTTATTTATATTTACAATATGTACTATTATCTTTAATTGATATATATATTTCTTCACAACATTCTAGCAAAGTATATCTTTCTCATATATATTTATGTATATATATAATTATATCATATAAATAGATAAAAACACGTTTTATAATAGTGGTTAATTCTGATCATATTGCAGAGTTAAAGAACAATATGCATTGCTAATATACAAAAAAAATAACACAAAAATATATAAATACATATATACATACATACATACACACACACACACACACACACACACATACACACACATACACACACACACATATATTCAAAATCTAAAAAATTAATACAAGAAATTGCAGCCAAATATTATTTTGTAAGTTATAGATTTACGAATTGTATAACACTCAGACGTGTTGCCCATAAGGGTTGACGACCTCTCAGGGAAAAACTTCTTGTGGAAGGGTAGCAACCTTCCCATAGGTTACGGCCTGTGGAAGGGTCGTTGTACTTTCATAGTGGCTTTCCATTCAACAAAAAAACACTATTTTAAAATAAATATTTTTATCTAAAATAAAATTTGTTGGTGTAATTAATTATTTAATTACACTTTATTAATTTTACTTAGGTTTTCTTTAGGTAATAATTAGTTTACTTAATTAATAAGTAAGCTTTATTAATTAGGGTTGCATATCTTTTGACTTGGTGATCCTTTTTTCGCCATTCTTGCAGCATTGGAAAGCTAGTTCAGTCCTCTACATAGATCTGAGGTCTATTTTTATTTTTTGTTTATGCATGTTTAGGCATTATATCCTTTTGCAATAATTGGGTATTGTAATAAATGAACTAATATAAAGTTCCATCAGGGGGGTTTCTTGCACAATAATCTGATTAGAGTGTTCATGCACTTTGATCTTCATCTTGTTTTATTGATGACAACTCGCATGGGTTGTATCTGGTTTCTTAGTTTCTTTTGGCCATATTTTGTCTTAGCTTGACACATATCAGATTCATATCAGTTCACACTTTAGATTGAGAGCCTATGGTTAATGATCTACATCAGATCCATCTCAGTTTGAGGGCCACTAAATTTGTGGTTAATGTTCCAGAGTTTTTATGGTACTTGTTCCCATGCAAGAGCTTTAGTCTCAGTTTTTCATCGGCATCGAGATACATGGATTCCAGATTCTATCATCATTTTATCTACTGTTGCTTCATAGATTCCAGGGTTGTTCCCATTTGGATTTTTTGAGTGTTCCATGGCATCAGATTTGTTGTTACATTATTATGATTTTGATATGGTTTCTTGTGAATAGAAGTATCTTTCCTTTATTACTGGATTCAGGTTCCAGTGTTACTCCATGGTGTTCTTCCAATGCTTCTTTGCAATAGGTCATCTCATTGAGGGGGGTGGGTTGTTCCACTGGGTTTTCTCCTATTTTTCTTACTATTTCATTGCACTTGTACACGGGTACCTGATCAGGCCTTGTTGTCAAGACCCATTCTTTCTTTCTTGCATTCATCTTAGTTTTAGGTGCATGCTTTTTAGGTCTCCCTAAGTTGCACTTAAGGGAGGGTGTTGGTGTAACTAATTATTTAATTACCTTTTATTAATTTTACGTAGGTTTTTCTTAGGTAATAATTATTTTACTTAATTAATAAGTAAGATTGATTTATAAGTAGGAGGTTTCTTCCACAACATGTCAAATTATGATATTTCTATTAGGATTCAACCGTGTAGTTTTTGAGTCAAACTCATTGACCCATGATTCATGAGTAGAAGTTCATAAGAACCCATCTCTCATGATAATGAATGGTCCACTTAGCACTCATCACATCTAGGTGATGCTCACAGAGGTGAAGCATTGGTCCATCTCGGGAGGTCACCCATCCCAGTACTAAGTGAGCATCACCTAGATGCAATTAGTGCTAAGTGGACCATTCATTATCATCAGAGATGGGTTCTTGTGAACCACTACTCACGAATCATGGGTCAATGAGTTTGATTCAAAAACTACACGGTTGAATCCCGATAGCAATATCATAAGCTTTATTTAGTTGATCTTTTTTTAGGTAAAAACTAGGGTTGCATACTTTTATTTTATAAAGAAAATAATCTTATGTAATTTCTTAATTCTGAATATATCAATTTTCACATCTTCATGCAAAGCTCTTGCTTTTTATTGTTTTTCTCTTCTATCAAAGACCTTTTGGTTTGCATGTCTGATCTTAGTTTCTAACAAAATCTATATTTACAGTATATGTTGTTTATTAATATACTAGCTATTAATATATACACTATATATATTTATATGTATATATATTTATACATATATATAAGAGAAATAAAGATATCCAATCATGAATCTTGAATTTTATACAGAAAGTTAAATGATTTTATCATCAAAACAAATTACTACAATTTACTACGAATATAATCAATTTAATATCAAAATTGAGATTAATAATTCCACATTAGAAATAGAGATTGATCCATACACAAAATGAGATTAAACAAATTATAAATTGCATAAAAAATTGGTAAAATACTATCCTTTTTTACCCTCTTCTTGTTCTGTCTTTTCACCATTCCTTTCCACTTTTCCCAATAATGTTGACTCTATTGTTCCTGTTTCTATTTTGTTTTGCAGATTGAAAAATTAAGAATGAATCTTGTGTTCTAAATGAATATATTGTTGTTGAGAGAATGAGAGATTGTTCTCTTTTATTATTTTATTTCTTTTTAACTCTTTGTTTTGCTTTTTTTTTGTGTTTTATTTTCTAAATTTAAGTTATTTTCTCCTATTTTTCTAATTTTCTATTTTTTTCTATCTCATTGTTTTGGTTTGAAAAATATTTCTTTCTTTTCTACTATTTATCTCTAATATATCAAATTAAAGTAATTTTTAATAGCAAGCATGATTTATTAGCCATGCATCACATTTATCCATAAAATAAAATAAAATATATTCTTCAAATAAAATCAAGAAATAAAATAAATTAAAACTATTTCTTCTATTTTCTATGTGCATTTAATTTTCATCAACAATTATTTAAATAACTAACTATAAAGTAAGAAGCCATATAATATGATTAATTAAATAAAATTCTAATGCAACTATATGATTAATAAGTGTTAGTGTGTGTGAAAGAGACCATTCCATCTTAACCTTGCCAAGTAGCTAGCGTCCTCTTTCTTAACCACACCCTTGGTCTTCGACATCCCGTAACTCATAAAAACTCAGGCAGCCATTAATAGGCCAGTGTCCAAAAAAAATTGAAGCAATATAATTTATCATTCCAAAATAGCATTTTCCTTGTGCAATAATAAACTCAAATGAATGTGATTAGAAAACTTCAAAGATCTTGGTTCAATTGAAAGGGGGTGAACAACACATTTATAGAGGATATAGTTGTGATCGAAAATCAAGATTTGATAGAGCATTGACAAATGAAATCAAAAGAGAGAACGTGCAAGGAATGTTTCCCATTTAAAAAATGGTAGATAGGAAGAGTTAAATGGAGAAGAAAATAGAATAAGTGGAGAGAAGAATAAAAAAATTTAAGAGTTAATTTGAAGGAAGAAAGATTTAACTGAAGAGATAAAATATGGCAAGTGAGAGTTAGGTAGAAAGGAAAATGTGGTAACTGATAATTAAACTAAATAAATAAAATTTATTTATTTATTCACCTTTGAATAATTAAATAAATGAATATATTTTATTTAATTATCGAATAATTTGGGGATTAAGTTAACTGAATAAATAATGATATTTATGTACTTATATGTGAAATTAGGCTTAGAAGATAGAAGTTAACTTAATTTAATTAGCCTAGATGAAAATTAGGGAAAAAATGAGGATGATTTTTAGTGTATACATTTTTTCCCTCTTTGATACAATGTGACTTTTACCATTGTCTCAAAGAAATTTTGAAAAAAAAATGCTTTAGGCCCTACCCCATATGCTTTGATGGTAGCAAGATAATATGGTGCCCCCTCAAGAAATTTGCCAAAATATCAAAAAATTGAGTAAAATTTTTAAACAAGCTTGAAGAAGGAACTTTCTAAAGGTCTATTATCTTCTATAAGAAAGAGGATGAAATCATCTTCTGGTTGTTACACTATCAAAGGGGGTTTTGAATGTCTCATTGCAAGGGAGGAACTTGAAAACTGGGCTACCAAGTTGTTTTTGAGTTCCTCATGTCTTCTAAAAGCTTGTAGCTTGTCTTGGCTTGCTGTTAAGGACAAAAATATTATAGGTATGTGTCTCGATATACTTTGTACTACCCCTTTATTTTCTTGTGTCTTATGTGGAAATTATTTCGAGAGCAAGAATCATCTATTTCTCAACTATCCCTTTGCACAACAATGTTGGTTTTGGCTTAACTCTATGGTGGAGTGGCACTCCCCACTTCATCATACTCTCCTCGGGAAATTTCAATGTTGGCCCCTTCTTTACAAAGCTTCAAATTTTACAAGTATTTGGGAACATATCCCTTCCATTTTAATATTGAACGTTTGGCTTGAGAGGAACAATTTTTTTTTTAGGAAGTCCTCTTCCCTAGCTTCAAAGGTCATCTCCATCATTGAGAAGTCCTTTTCAAAAGTAACAATGTCTTAGGTTGTAATGAACAATAACTCAAAAGTTATTTTTTCTTCATGGGATGTTGATTTTGTAGAAGTTGTGTAAGCAAACTTCACAGACCTCGAAGATCACCTGCATGCAAATAACCTATCACATAAGAAGACAATGGAGACAAAAAGAAAAGGTTCTCTAAAATTTGAAAATGCATTAATCAAAGAGTGTAAAATACAATGAGATCAATCCTTAATAAAGGAGATCATGCAAAACCTAAAAGTAACCCTAATAGGTAGACATTTAATAATTAATATAATTATTAATTATTAAATGTCATATTATGCAAACTCAAGTCACTAAAACAAATGATTTAAAATCCAAATTGATGTGGAGAATCCTGAAATGCAACTTCTAAATGCACTGATAATGGTGGCTGAACAGTGATAACCTGACTATCAAGGTAGAGGAGATGTATGTCCTCATAAGAATCCTCCAAATTTGTAATATAGGACTCAACAAATAAGAAAGATATGTCTGCAACAGAAGAGTCCAAAGTAGCTATGCCTGGAAGGTGTATGATGCTTTGCTGCACTGAATTAGGAACGACATGTAATGCTGATGAAGTCTTAGTCTAAAGAGTAGGAACTGTGAGACAAGCCTCTGATCCATCGAAACATGTAAGGGTGTCTAAATACTCAAGCTCCTCTAAAGTATCATGATCAAAGGGTGTATTCTCTCTCCAACCAATGGGTAAGAGACAATCTGAAGTAGGATCCTCTAGGAATGGAGAGAGATTGGAGTCTCCATAGATCTCCAAAAGACGTGTCCAAAGTGGGTGATGACAATCAATGTCCGATATAGCCAACACAGTGTCATGATCAACACTAGACAATATAGGTCCTACTATGTGATTTCTAATGATATCCCATGCTAATTTTCCATCTGAAGTGGATGGTTTAGGTATGAGATCATACAAATAAGGAAAAATATTAAGCCACCTACAATGTGTAAGTATGCCCTTTGCCTATGACTCATAATTGCCTCGTTCCAGAATTACAACTGAAGCGTGACTAGAAAAACCAAGGGAGGTGGGAGATAAAGAGAGGGTGGGAGAGGGAGAGGGAGAAAGGAGACAAGAAGAGTGAGAAAGAAAGAGGGAGGGAGAGGGAGGAGATAGGAAGAGTTGGAGAAAGAGAGTGGGAGAGTGGGAGAGAAAGGGGAGGGAGGGAGGAAGGGAGGAGGTATGGTGGAGGGAGAGGGAGGAGAGAAAGAGAGTGGGATATAAAGAGAGAGAGGAGGAGAGGAAAGAGGGTTAGAAAGAGATAGTGGGAGAAAAATAGGGAGGGGGAGGGAGAGGGAGGGAAAGGGATAGAGGAAGAGTGGGAGAGAAAGAGGGAGATAGAGGGAGGTAGGGAGGGAGGGAGAGTGACGGAGGGAGGGAGAGGGAAAGAGGAAGAGTGGGAGAGAAAGAGAGAGTGGGAGAGAAAGAGGGAGAGAGAGGGAGGGAGAGAGAGGTAGGGAGGGAGGGACAGAAAGATAGAGAGGGAGAGTGGGAGACAAAGACAGCAAGAGAGAGTGGGAGAGAAAGACAGATGGAGAGACAGAGAGGGAGGGAGGGAGAGGGAGGAAGGGAGGAAGGGAGGTAAGGAGAGGGAGGGAGGGAGGGAGAGAGGGAGGGATAGGGATAGGGTTATAAATATATAGTGGGAGAGATGAAGATATACAGGGAGGGAGAGAGGGGGAGAGTGGGAGAGAAAGAGGGAGAGGGAGAGTGGGAGAGAAAGAGAGAGCGGGAGAGAAAGAGACAGTGCAAGAGAGAGGGAGGGAGGGAGGGAGAGTGAGGGATGGAGGGAGAGGGAGATAGGAAGAGTGGGAGAGAAAGAGAGAGTGGGAGAGAAAGAGGGAGAGGGAGAGTGGGAGAGAAAGAGATAGTGGGAGAGATAGAGAGAGAGGGGGAGGGAGGTATGGAGGAAGGTAGGGATGGAAGGAGAGGGAGAGTGGGATGGAGAGAGAGTGGGATAGAAAGAGGGAGAGATGGAGGGAGAGAGAGAGGGAGAGATGGAGATAGAGAGGGAGCAAGAGAGAGAGTGGGAGAGAGTGGGAGAGTGGGAGAAAGAGATAGTGGGAGAGATGGATATATAAAGGGAGGGAGAGACAGACTGATAGAGAGATAGAGGTAGAGGGTTAACCTCAACCCTTAAACCCTAAACTCAAAAACCCTCTACCTTCTACCCTCTACCCACTAGTCTCAACCCAATACTCTCTACCCTAGACCCTAATCCCTCAGTACCTATACCCTCTTATTCACTCAACCCTCAACCTTCAACCTTTAAACCCTAATCCCTCAACCCCTATACCCTCTACTCTATAACCTCTTAACCCCTCAAACTTAAACCCTAAACCCTTAATCCCTAACATGTAAACCCTCTACCCTCTATCGTCAATCCTCTAACTTTAACTCTCAACCCTCATCCCCCAACCCTTAAACCTACTTAGTAAACTCTCTACCCTAATCCCTCAACCCTCTTCACCCTTAATCCCTAAACCCTGAACCTTTAACCTTTAAACCCTAATCTCACAACCCCTATACCCTCTTAATTCCTCAACCCTCAACACTTATCCCTCAACCCTCAACCCTCAACCCTTCAACCCTATCCCTCAACCCTTATACCCTCTTAATCCCTCAATTACTATACCCTCTACTTTATAACCTCTTAATCCATCAACCCTAAACCCTAAACCCTTAAACCCTAACCTATAAACCCTCTACCCTCTACTGTCAATCCTCTAACCTCTACTCTCAACCCTAATCCCCCGACCCTTAAACCCACTTAGTAAACTCTCTACCCTAGTACCTCAACCCTCTTTAACCTTAAACCATCAACCCTCAACCCTATACCCTATACATTAAACCCTCAACCCTCAATTCTCAAACCTCAACCCTTAATCCCTCAACCCTCAATCCTTATACCCTCTACCCCTATACCCTCTACCTCTTACATTGGACCCTGAACTGAATCCTTCAACCATATACCCTCAAAGGTATAACCTAAACCCTCTACCGTCAACCAAGTAAACCCTTAACCCTAAACCCTTAACCCTCAACCTTAAAACTCGAATCCCTCAATCCCTATATCCTCTTAATCCCTTAACCCTTAACCCTCAACCCTTAAACCCTAATCCCTCAACACCTATATCCTCTTAATCCCTCAACCCTCAACCCTCAACCCTTAAACCCTAATCCCTTAACCCTTATACCATCCCTCAACCCTCAATGCTTAAACCCTAATCTCTCAACCCCTATACCCTCTACTTTATAGCCTCTTAATCCATCAACCCTAAACCTTAAACCCTTAAACCCTTAAACCCTTAAACCCTAACCCGTAAACCCTCTACCCTCTACTGTCAATCCTCTACCCTTTACCGTCAACCCTAATCCCCCAACTCTTAAACCCACTTAGTAAAATTTCTACCCTAATCCCTCAACCCTCTTGACCCTTAATCCCTCAATCCTCAACCTTCAACCTTTAAACTCTAATCCCTCAACCCCTATCCCCTCCTAATTCCTCAACCCTTATCCCTCAACCCTCAACCCCTATACCCTCTTAATCCCTCAACCCTTAAACCATAATCCCTCAACCCATATACCCTATACTCTATAACCTCTTAATCCCTCAACCCTAAACCCTAAATCCTTAAACCCTAACATGTAAACCATATATCCTCTACCAAAAATCCTCTAACCTCTACTCTCAACTCTAATACCCCAACCCATAAACCCACTTAGTTAAATCTCTACCCGAATCCCTCAACCCTATACCCTAAAAACTATATATTAAACCCTCAACCCTTAATTCTCAACCCTCGACCCTTAATCCCTCAACCCTCAATCCTTAAACCCTAAACCCTCTACCCCTATACCCTCTACCCTTTACATTGGACCCTGAACCTAATCCTTCAACCATATACCCTCAAACCTATACCCTAAACCCTCTACCTTCTACCGTCAACCAAGTAAACCCTTAACCCTGAACCCTTAAACCCTAATCTCTCAACCCCTATACCCTATAATCTATAACCTCTTAATCCCTCAACCCTAAACCCTCTAACCTTTACCATCAATCCTCTACCCTCTACCCTCAACCCTAATCCCCCAATTGTTAAACCACTTAGTAAACTCTCTACCCTAATCCCTCAACCATCTTGGCCCTTAAACCCTCAACCCTTATTCACTCAACCCTAAACCCTTGACCCTCAACCCTCAACCCTCAACCCTTAAACCGTAAACTCTAAAACCCTCTACCCTTAACCCAATACTCTCTACCCAAAACCCTAATCCCTCAACCTTTACACCGTTAAATCCAAGAAAAATCTCTACCCTAATCCTTAAACCCTAAACCCTTAATCTTTCAGTCCTTATAACATCTAACCTATATATTGGACCCTCAACCCTCAACCTTAAACCCTCAATCTTCAACCCTCAACTCTTAAACCCTAGACCCTTAAACCTTCTACCCTCTACCCTATACCCTATACATTAAACCATCAATCTTCAATTCTCAACCCTCAACCCTTAATACCTCAACCCTCAATCCTTTAACCCTAATCCCACTACCCCTATACCCTCTACCCCTTACATTGGACCTTGAAACTAATCCTTCAGCCATTTAGCCTCAAACCTATACCCTAAACCCTCTACCCTCAACCAAGTAAACCCTTAAACCTAAACCCTTCAACCCTAAACCCTTCAACCTTCTACCCTTTACCCTCAACCAAATATCGTCTACCATCAAACCTATTCCCTCAACCCTCAAACCTTAAATCCTAATAGCCTAGAAACCATCAACCCTATACCCTCAACCCCTATCAATTTCTCTCTATATTTACTTATCACCTATCCCTCCCACCCTCCCTCCCTCCCTCCCTCCTACCCTCTCTAATTGTATCTATCTACTGTCTCCCTCTTTCTACGCACCTCTCGTTCATTCAATCCCTACCAACCTCTCTCACTCCCTCTATCCATATTTTTTTGTCCCTCCCACTCTATTCAACTCTCTCCCCCTCCCTCTCTCTCCCTCTCTCTCATGTCTCTCGCTCCCACCCCCCTCTCTCTCAGGTCTCTCCCTCTAGGAACCTACCTAAGTAACTCTCTCTGTGTCTCTCTCCACTCTCTCTATCTATCCATTCCACCCTACCTAGATAAGTCCCTCTCAATCCACCCCCCTCTTTCTCTACCTCTATCAGGTCACTCCCTCAAACACACTCTCCCTCTCTCAGGTCTCTCACTCTCACTCCCTCTCTCTCCCTCTCCCTCTCTCTCTTACACTCCCTCTCTTTCACACTCCCTCTCACTACCTATCTCTCAAGTCTCTCCCTCTCACCCCCTTGACACTCTCAAGTCTCTCCTTTTGGCACCCTACCTACATAAATATTTTTTACTCTCCATCTCTCTCCCCCCCCTCTCTCTCTTCGTCTCTTTGAATTCTCTCTCTCCCACCCCCCCTCTTTCTCTCCCTCCCGCTATCCCTCCCACCCTACCTAACTAAGTCCCTCTCACTCCAACCCCTTATCTCCCACTCCCTCTCTCTTAAACTCTCACTTCACCCCCTCTCCATCTCTCAAGAATCTCTCTCTAAATTCTCCCTCCCTTTAAATACATGTGTAAATACATACATACAAGTGTAGATACAATCTTACATACATACATACAATATATAGGCATTGATACATATAGGCATACACACATTCATACAAGCATGTGCACATGACATACAAGCATACATGTACATACAAACTTAAAAAGATATCAGCATACATTAAATATATTGGCATTTAACATAAAGGAGTACATAACGTGCGTGCGTTATAATGTGCTAGTGTTATGTCTTAGTTGACAGGTTTCCCACACAAAAAGAACAATGTCAAAATTGAAATATAACACGAGAGTGTTATAGCGCGCTTGTGTTATATCTTTCTTTGGTAATTCCAAAGCTTTAGGATTGGTATTTTCCTTGAAATACAAACCCAAAGGCTTGGAAGGCATTCCCAACAACTAGAGACGTGTTTTTAAAAAATCTACCATATTTCAAATAATCGAGTTTGTGCTTAGAGTTAGGATTGCATGTGGTTCAATACCGAAAAAATTGAACACATGGGTAAAGTTGGGTTCTCTCTTAGCTATCCAACGATGTAATTTTTTTCACTTTCTGAAAATGTTAAGCCTTTCATCCATAATTTATTTTATTTGTATGTTTTTTTCTCGCCAAAAAGAATTGTTTGGTATTTTTTTTGTTATAAATTAACTTTTAATAAAATTTACAAATAAATTACATTTTTTATAAATTAACTCCATTCTACAAATTTAAAATTAAAAAAAAAAAAAATCAATTAGTTTCCAAACTTTGTAGGGGTAGCACGGCCAAAAAATTCTATTTTTCAGGACATGTCCACTTTGAAAATTAGTAAAAAATCAAATATTCATAAAACAATTATCAAAAAAATCATGCATCAATGACATACTATTAGTTAACTTCTGACTATTGCGATTTAAAAAATACTAAAAACAAATTCACCGTACGAGGGTCATACAAGAGTTGCTACGTTATGTTTTTCTGACAAAAACAGCACCAATTTGTGTAATTCCCTCTTTTGAACCCCTTATTATAATTTTTTTTTAAAAAAAATTACTAGTTTAGAAAGTAGACTCGGAGCACTTTGATCCTTGTTTTTGTTCCATGTCAAAATTTTGAGTGTAACTATCCTCAATTTCACATTGAAGGTTAGTATTTCTTGATTTCAAGAAAAAAAAATTCACTTAAGTCCCCTTTTTGGGAACCATCTTTGTGCACTTATTCGATAGTCATGTAGAAAATGAGGGGTTGTAAAAATACTCCCATATTTTACCTACAGCCTCGATGTACTAGGATAACACTTATCTCCATCATGGTTCCTCATCTTGGTTCAAAACCTATATGCAAAGTCAGGTTAAACTATAGACATGCAAAATTGACAATCACACATCTAGTATTCCTCAGTATTGATCTTTTAATTAAATACATTAATTTTATTTAATTAAATCATAAATCAATCCTAAAGTCACCCTTTAATTAAATAAATCAATCTTATTTTATTAACTTCTAAATTTCTTCATTTAAATTAAATAAATCAAATTTATTTAATCGAAATCACTAACATCATCCTCTTTGACTAAATAAATTATAAGGTAAATCTAAAATAATTTTCCTCTCACTTTGATTTATTTAAATCCTAAAATCTAAGTCAAAATTCAAAATCACCTAACATTGGCTTAATTAATCAAATCCATGATTAAAACTAAGTCTAATCCATGTCCCATCCTCTTGTTTTTTCTGATTGCATAATAAATCATTTATTTTGATTTATTAAATCTTCATTCAAAAGGGCATAAAAAAGGAATATTCCTCCATTTCAAATCTCCCTCAAAATGTGATATGTCCTTCCAAAAAGGCATTTATTTCATATTACAAGTCATTTTATCTTGAACCAAGTGGCCATAACTCCATTTGACTCTCCCTCCACCTTGTCATTTCACTAATTTCAAATTTCAAATAATGTCATTTATGGTCACATTCATCAAAACTTGCACATCCTTGGCCCATTCACATGATGACAAGTGGCTTATTCCTATTGGTTGAGGACTAGTCCCACATTCCTCCACTTTTCTTCTTCTTCTCTCAATCTCATCTATAAATTCAAGGCTTTTCTCCTTCATTTTCATCCACAGTTTGAGTATTTACACTATAGGAATTTTAAGTTTTGAGTTCATCTTGCATCATCCTCATTTTACATATTTTGGTTATCATAACTTTGAGGCTTATCAAGGATTGTGAAAGGGCTTCTTTACATATCAAGGTGAACCAATCCAATATGGAATAGGTATGATTCATGTTTTTGCATATGGTTTTGTTTAGCTTTTCTTATTCTCATTAGTTGCATTGTTTAACATGATCTAATATTTCATAGGGATGTTGAGTTTGTTGATATAAACTAACTTATTCTAATTAATGGGATATTTTAAATTTTGGGTATGTGCAGGATTATCATGGAAAAAATAGGCCCTTAAGTGGTAATAAAATTCAAAAAAATCAAAGTTAGGGAACTTGACGTAAAAATTTGAATAATTTATCTATATTATTTCAAAAATATGTAAGAATATAATCTACACAAAATTGAATTTAGTTTCTAAACTACTAGGTTTATTTAAAGAAAAGAAAAAACTATTTGGTGAAAATTTCAAATTTCAATGGAGTAGTACTTAAATTTCAAGGAAAAAAGAAGAAGTAGGTGTTTGTCTAACCAATCTAACCACAATAAAATGATAATATTTTTTTATAACTTTTAGATATAAGTAGAGGAATCATGTCCCGATGTAATGCATATTTTTTTGTAATTTGTTTCCAAGTAAATAATTAATTATTACTTTTTTATTACAACTTTTAAAAAATTTAAAAACTCGTATGTCTGACCACCTTAACTTGGTCAAAAATTCATGAAATTCAAATTTTTTTTTTAATCCTATATTATGCAAAGCATAGAATGTGACACATATTTCAGATTAAAAAAATGTGATACCATTTGAAAGATATAGATGTTTTTCAATCAGCCTACCAATTAGGACTTTAGTCATAATTCAAATAGAAAATGAATAATAATTGTTTATTAAATTCAAAGTAAAGAATAATTTATACTGGTGGAAAGCTAAGAATATCCTTTAAAAACCCTTTTCGTTTCATCAATTTTAAGTAAAAAGAAAAGTCATCAGCCACATGGGCCATCATATCACTTACATATCGCCACTTTTTGGCCCATCATGATCCTGCACATATCGTCTCTTGCAAATTTTGGCATCTACATAATGGGGCTAAAAGGAGGGCTGAACCTCCATCTTCAAAAAATTACATAACATGGTTTTCTTGTTTTGTTAAAAAAAATTAGCCAGGGGATTGTATGCTTTATTTCGTTGTTTGAAAGTACTGATCTAATGCAAATTATTTTTGTCTTTGGTCTGATTTCATACTAGAGAAATGGTTGATGACACACAGTTATCATAGGATATTAATGGCACATAGTTATCACAGTCATGTGGCATTAGAAGGAGTTTCTGCTATAACATTGGATAAGAATGACATAAATTTCAGTTTAATATAGTTTCTACATCAAAGGAATTCATTCCATTTCTTATCTATTTACTCAAAGGTGTTTTATTCATATGTATATATACATACTATTATGTGATGAAGTTTTTTTTTGTCGTAGCTAACCAACAATATACTTATTATTTATTTATTTATACTTAGTTTTATTTTATTTTGCTTGAAGCTTTACTACATTACATTCAACTCAAGATACAATTTTATAGTATCTGGGTTATGACTAAGATGATTTGGATGGGGGTGAGGTGGAAGAGTAAATGTAGTTCCAACACAATTGAACTCATTAATGCTAAATATTTGGGCAAATGGTGAATATGATAGTTTTTTTATTAAATCTTATCCGGCTCACTCTTTTGCATATTTTTAGCTCCCGAAGCATTGCTTAGCTTAGCTTAGCTTGACAATTAATTCCTCAACAAATAGGCATTCAAAATGAAGACTATCTCAACTTGACATGATCCATTATAAAGATAAAATCAGTTACTGGGAAATGACCTGTTCTTAGAGGTTGAATCCCAGTGTTTTCCTTAAGTTGTTAGGGTTCCGCGCATGTCAAGTCCATCTCCTCCACCACAAATGTATATGTTACTCGTACTGTCTATTGGTCTATGAATTTTTTTAAGCTCTATCTTCACGAACATCCCTCGATTCACTAGTTTGAAGATGCTTCATCGCATGAGGGTGACATTCGCCGCTACTCAACTTTATTTTATGCTTTTGCATGTCTTCCATGTTGGCACAAGTAAATAAGATACTGGTCATAGGATGGGGAATGTGGTTCTATACCTACCAACCACATTAGCTTGAAAGCTTTCCCATTCATTCATTGTTTTCTTTCTATGCCCGCCAATTGCATTTAAGTTACAAAGCTTCAAAAGTCTTTTCAGCAAGCCTACATTTTATATTGTCATTTATTGTTGTTATTGGATTGTAGGGATGCACCATTCACTCCATGAAGTCGTGCCCCATATTCTGATGTTACAACTAGTTGGATTTATCATTCACCAATCTTCTATAAAGCGCAAACTAGAATCCATGAAAGGACAAGATGAGACTCTTGAATCCAAAATGACAACACATCTAAAGTAATAGAGGGAGCTATAAGGCGATCGAAAAATCAATTTTTGGCCATTTTTGTTTGTTTTGAATCACTTTAACCAAATCTCCCACACCTGGTAAAGAAAAAGAGGTTCAAAATCCACCGCTGTCCAACTCATGCCAGCGAACCCTTAGCGGGACTCGAACCCTAACCACAGCTAGATAAATATCAGCTTAAAACTCATCATTAATAACTTGGTGAGGAAAACATAGATTGTTAGGATAACATTTATGTGGTGATCTTCACACGCAATCAGTGAAATGAAATTACATCACCTCAATATGTAAATATGTACTAGTTTGGCAGAGGCATATGTTTCAACTTGTAAGCAATGGTTGTGGGATTTCCTGTCTATAGAGAGTGTAGTACATAGGACAATCCATGTAGGTGCAAGGTGGTAGGTCCTACTGTAGGTTTCATTGCATTCTTGGTAGCTCCCCTTGCACTCTCATTTTTGCTTCTGCCATCCCAAGGGGAGGAGGATTATGGCCCATCCTGCCACTGTTTTTTTTTTCTTCTGATTATTCTCCTTTATCTTCTCTCAATAAGTATAGACTTAGTTTTGATAATGTTGTGTAATGTGACCTAGAATAAATTTTTAATGTAATCACTTTTGAAATCATGTCCTTTTGTATCTGTCCTATATCAACAATCTTTGTATTTTGTCTTCTTCTTTTTTTTGGGGTTTGTTTTACTGGTTGAATCCTCCATTCTTAGCTGTTAGGTAAATTTTGGAGAACAACATATAATTAAATGATGGTGTGACTTTTAATGAGGTATCATAAAACGAAAAATAGATGAAGATCATACAAAAAAATGATGAATTGATTTATCTAATATGGTTTGGAAAATTTAACATTGATTTGTGTAAATATATCTAATTTTTTGGAAGGTGTGGGTACCTTGATAATCTTGGCAGGGATGCAAATAAAAAATGTTTTGGCATTTATTATTGGGTTGAATTCATCAAAAATAACTCACGATCCTTGTTAATTTTATTTTATTTCTTTAAATAGTTGGCATGCCTTACCCATATTTTTATAGTTTTTGCAATATGTGCATACTTCTAATTTTTGATAGCTTTTGTAGGATTGATATTGGAATCCAACAAAAACAAGCAAGTTGGAGTTGAAGAAAATCGGGCATAAAACTTGAAATTCACAAAGCATTTTTAAATGCTTAGAGCCTCTACTTTTTGCTAACATTTTCTATTTTACATCAACTCAATTCTTTTTAAGCCCTTTGTAGAAAAAAGAATAAAAAATGAAAACTTTTGAAGTGTTATTTTTAGAGCTCCAATAACTACTTTCATTTTTTTTTTTAAACCAACTCACCTTTCAATTTGGGTTTAAAATCAATCACTAATTTGATTTTTTCAAAGGTGGATTAAAATTGAACCTTAGAAACTTACTAAATTTCAATTTGGGTTCTAAAAATTTGACAAAACAACTCTCACATTTCGATTTTGGGGCTTTAAAAAAGAACTCCATTTTGCCTTTGGGAATTAAAATGAACATGTGTTTTTGTGTCTTGTAATATTTTTTCCAAAGTAATTTAATTTACAAATGTGTATGCACTTCTCTCATGCTTCACGGTGATCTTAAGAATCAAAATTCTTTTTGGTGACATTAGGTTGTATAAAAAAATTTCCTCCACATTTCAATTTGGGTACCTAAAAATTCAAAAAAATCTTTCAAGTGTGAGTGGAGCATATTGTATACATTCTCTCTCTTTGGTTCACAGAAAAGATTGATCGAGTTACAGATATGTTTGCTCACTTTTTTTATATCTTAGAAGGCATGCCTTGTGGGAAAAAGTAATCACCCAAGGGAATGACCCAACCAAGAACATGCTAAATCCAAGTGAATTCCAACCAGGATATAAGTGTGGATATTAGAATAAAGACCAATATCATGAGGATTATTCCGTGATAAGGGAAACAATGGTCTCTTGTCACATGGATAGTCCCTCACAAATATTTTTTTTGCATTAAAACTTCTTGTTTAGCAAAGGACAAAATCCTTTCTATTTATTGGTGCAAAAGATCATCTCCTTTGAAGCCACCCCATGTGTACATGTGATTCTATTGTAGAGATGAAAATTAGGCCATGTAAAATTCATGGGTATTGATTCTTGGCTGACTTGATAAGTGTGTTTCGTGGAGGGGAGCTAGTGTGGCCAGGCATCTAATAATCCACATTGATTATGCTTAGCTAGATTTATCTAAGTGGGAATGCAAAAAATATTATCTTTTCAGCCTAGAGTTGTGCATGTCATTGGAATCAAAAAACTTTGCTCGGATCTAAAACATTGGAAAACCAACATTCCACAAGATCTTCAAAATTTCAAACCCTTTGGAGGAAGCAAATACCTTTGACGAATTCAAGTGCTCTTTCTTGCCCTAGGGATTTTATCCTTATTGGCTTCTAAGTATTTGGGTTTAGACACAATTTTCTCTCTCTAAAGTCAACTTAGGAAACTATGTTCTCTAAACCTTGATTTTCACATAATGGAGCTTGTGGAATGAGAAGGAATTGAGACATAGAAATTTAGTTAGAATTTTTAATCATGAAATTTTTTGTGGTAAAAATAACTCATTAAGCAAAGTACAAATACAATTGAACCCCACACATATTTTCTTTCAAATGATTTCTCGTAAAATTGAAATCCGGAAACCCATGTTCAAAAGTCTTAGTCTAAAAGCTTGTGAGGGGTGTCTTGAAAGACATCTTGAAGTTAGAGAAATATTGGTTTACAAATTCTACAAGAAAGCTTCAAGAAATAACCCTAAGTTGTATGATTTTTATTATCAACAAAATCCAACTCTTTTTCAAGGTTTTCCTTTCTCACATAGGAAGTATCAAGCATGTTCTTCAAAACCGAGGTCCTGTAAGAATGATTTTTATCTAGGTCAATTATAGGATCAAAATAAGTCATTTTCATCCATCCCTCAACCATCAGAAATAAAAAAATCATCTCACCAACAAACTCTTGGAAACTTTGAAAACATCATCATGCTAAACTTCTAGGAAAAATAAAAATCACTTTGTTTGACATAACACACTTAGTCAAATTATCCTCTTGTATATGAGTTTAATTTAGGATAACACAACTTCCTAGAGCTTAGAAGTTCATTATCAAAAACCACCTTGTTTGACTTAACACACTTAGTCAAACTATCCTCTTGTGTATGATTTTACTCTAAGACAACACAACTTCCTAGATTTTATAAGTGCATTATCACTTTGTTTGACTTAACAAACTTAGTAAAATCATCCTCAATCAAGAAACTAATTAAATCAAGTCCTAAATTTTAGCATCTCCCTCAAGGTTCCTCAAGCATTTCATCATTTGTATCATCCATATTTTGTTTATCTAATCCTCATCATCACTTTTATCCTTAAATTGTCCTAGTTATTCTCTTCTTTGCGCCTAGGGTTTAGACCAATCTAAGGGGTTAGAGTTTCATCTTTTACATTCCTAAAAATTGATCTCTATTTTATGGTTCAAACTCGATCCCAACACAAGAAGAATATGGAGCAAAACAAAGAAAAATCCACTTCAAGTGATCTAAGTCAAACTGAAACAACATTCAATCGTATGATAACCATTGACCTCCCAATCAATCCTCCTCAAATACCTCAAAATCTTGAAGAAGAGGGTCAAGTGGAGGACATCATTGACTTAGGATGACACAAGATGAAATCCTAGAGATGGTTCAAAATCATCGAATTGTCAATGCCATGATGAATTTGTACTCCTCCTTGTACATACTTGAGTTAGTGAACGAAGGGGGTAAACTCCCTTCTAACTATGACCTAAGCATTATTGTGGAATGACCTCTTCGGATCATTCCCTCAACTTCATCCATGTTTCCACTTCAAAGTGTCACTCAAGACATCTCACAAATCATAACATCCATTTCTTCAACCTCACCAATTGTTAACAAGGGAAGTACAATGTTTTAATAAATTTAAAATAATTCCCCTCGTGAGAAATCAAGAGTTGAATTCAAACACCACCCCAAATCAATCCGTTTTGATAAATCCATTACACCCTTACGTTTTTCTTACATCACATGATTCTACCAATCCAACCTCTTATCATGCAATGTAAATTTATAGTCTAGACACAAAAACCTCTCTCCCTACCTCATAAGGAGAAGGTGACTTGTTTGGATCAGGAGGAATCTTTGATCCCTCCACATCACTTCAAGGGATTGCACTTCTCATCTTTCCACCATTTCCACCCCTACCAATTACATCCAAATCACCCCTTGGGTTGGGTGTTCCTCCTCTACCCTCCATCAATCAATCAAATCAAAGCACCTTATTAAATCCTCCTATCTTTCCATCGATATTGCAACAAAATATGATGACCATCTAAGAAACCCCAATGGTCAATGCATCCACCATTCCTCAAGTGTCTCAAGGACCAAGCATCTCGATCACACCATCCAGAACTCAAACCCCAATTATCAACATGATCATTTTTCTCATCAGAATGGTCCACACCCTTCCCAATCCACCATCACCATAGCCTAAACACAACACAAAAAATTAATTCACCATCCCATTGCAAGCTACTTGACAAGCCACCCATCAAAAGGCACTCAAAAATCAACAAGCTATAGATTTGGCTGCTCAACAAGCGCAACAAGTATTACAAGTTGCACAAGCCCAAGCCTTACTACAACAAAAACAAGTTGCACAAGCATCTCAAGCAACTCAAGCCTCATGAGCCGCACAATATTCTCAAATTACACAAGCAGTCCAACAAGTGCATGCTCAAGCATGAGCCAAATTTTAGGCTCAACAAGTACAAGCACAAGCACTATACTAGGTAGAATTGCAAGTGCAAGAAGAAGAATATCAGAAAGCCTTGCAAGACTATCAAGTACAACAACAATACAACCACCAACGAGCGTTGTTGGCACAACAATATGACCAACAACAAGATTTTTTGGCACAGCAACAACATAACCAAAAACAAGCATTGTTGGCTCAACAACAAACACAGGCATTACTTGCTCAAAAAAGCTTGTAAAAAAATTCCACCAACATCTCGCCCATCAATCAAACAACTTAGAACATATTCACCCCACCTCCTGATCCATAGGGTGATGTGACAACACAAATCAATATGCTCTCGCAGCAAGTACTTGATCTTTAATCAACAAAGACAATCAGGACACCCAACAATTTGTGTCCCTATCTGTTTGACAGAAGCTTGGGAATGGTACTATTCTTGAAGGGATTCAAAATCCCCAATTTGACAAATATGCCTAGATAGGAAACCCTGAATATCACATCAGGGAATTTCAGGTACATTGTATGGAATTTGCATATAATGGCACATATGTAATGCAGTTGTTCCCTCGAAGCTTGGCTGGTGACGCTATGGAATTTTTTTCTCATTTGCCTACTAGCATAAAAACATTTCAAGAAATCAAAGATGCATTCCTTCAAAATTATGCATTCAACATTGGCATGGATGTTAGTTTGGAAGAATTTTCAACCTCAAATAGGGAAAGGTGGAATCATTCACCGCCTTTATCCAATGATGTTGAGCCAAGGCCAATCAAAGCCAGTGGGCCATGCTAGAGGAACAAAAAGTTTGTGCCATCATTTCCAATATAGAAAAGACCTTGCCATTCTATCTGAAGATGCAATGCATCACCACATACGATGAATTTATCCCCAAGGATCTCAACATTGAATGGGCTCTTGATACACAAGGGGGCATTCCTACTTATCCTGAACACCAAGATAGTCACTCATCTACTAGCTACAATGATAAACCTCACACATGGATAAAGAATAGGAATGTCACCAATGATGGAGTGGTAGATGTTGAGGTCATCATCGGTACATTCCTAAGAAAAATAATCAAACACAACATTATCAACCATAGAAAAATAACCATAATAAAGTGCAAAAAAATGTGGTAAACCAGAAACCACCCCAAAATCAGATCAATAATCTTAATAATCAAGGAAGACCACCTTCATGAAACAAGTATCCCCCTAAATATAAATTCACATCCTCTGGGTAGTCAATTGAGTCCATCATGAAAAATCTGGTTGATGAGAACCTCATTATAGTCAACACTCATGATAATTACCAAGAACTCTAGGTCAAGCCACCCTAGTACACCAAAAATCTCCTTTGTGATTATCATAAGCTCAAGGGGCATATGACCGCCAGCTGCGTGAAATTGAAAAACATCATCCAATATCTCATTGAGGATAAAGTCATAAATGTTGAGCAACTAGCTGGTAATCAAGATTTGAAAATATACATGAATCTGATGCCCAACCACAATCAAGGAAACAATAAAGGTAAGAAAAATTCTGGCAAAGTGAACCATGTATACAAGGCTCTTGTTGTATACCTTGATGAATTGGTCATTGTTTTCAACATCAAGGGAGCTAATGCTAATTCTAGAGTCACCACATGCAATGGAAAGGTAACCATTTTCGGGGCATCACAACCATCTAAGACACCCACTGCGAACAAGAAATCTATCCCTAATGGTTACAATGTCCTTGACCAATTAAAAAAAACCCCTACTCATATCTCCATCATGGAGTTACTAAATATTTCAGTTGCCCAAAGGGAAATACTTGAGCAAGCATTGGCTTCATCCACTATCTTAGCCAACCTTGATATGGAGTTGTTCCAAGATATGGTCGATAACATTACCATTCTGAATCTCCTCACCTTTTTCATCAGGACTTCCCTGCCCAACCATCTCACAACCATGAATTACACCTCAAAGTCCTGGTTCACAAGAAAAAGGTTAAAATGGTATTGGTGGAGGGAGGTGCGGGCCTCAACATTTGTTCGCTTAAGCTCGTAAATAATTTAGGAATCTCTGAAGATTACATTGAGAAAGACAAAGGCATTACAATCAAAGTGTATGATGACCAGGAAAGAGTGTCTCAAGGAACTATCAAACTCCTAATCCAAGTAGGGGCAACTACTATGGAAACCACATGCAAGTTCCTTGACCTTGATTTTCCCTACAATATCCTCTTCGGCTGCACATGGATCCATGGGATGAAGGAATTTCCCTCAACATTCCACCAATGCATCAAATTCTCATACCAAAATGAAGAGGTCACAATTCATGGTGACCTTGAACCTTTCGCCTATTGCAATAATTTGGAATCCAAGTTCTACAAAGACATGTAGTTCCTCAAAAATGATGAAGGTTCCTCCACTTCACACATAGACCCATCCAACATCGCCTCCCCTTATGGGACAAATATACCTTCCATTCTCGACATATCTGACATCAAGCTCATGATCCAAGACAATGGGTGTGGGGAATATAGAATTAAGAATAATTATTTTTTCATAGGAGATTTACCTCAATCTCCTAGGTCACATTAGCAACCCCAATCAACTAAAACACCCTCTCACACTTTTAGGGTAGACCCTTCTAGATTCCAATGTTGGGGGATCTAAGTCAGGAGGACGTGGATGAAAGATACATTTCAAGATCACTATACCAAGATGAAATTCCCTCGCCTAATCTTCCCATGGATGAACAAAGCAAGGGGCTACAAATGATGCTTGGTATGGGATACAATAGAAATGAAAGCCTTGGAAGGAACAACAATTGTCTAATAGAACTCCTCATTGTTGAGAGACAAATGAACAATCTTGGCCTTAGATGTACCCCTCTCAAGATAACCATATGTGTCCAAGGTCCCCAAGTTAATGCGCTCAAGACTACCCCTCAATTATCGGCAGCTACCCTATAGTTACTCGTCTCTATAGGTCGATTCATAGATAAATTTACCTTTGACATATTCAATGTATGTACTAGTAGTAATGATGAGGATAACATAACTGGCTTACCCATTGATGGGGAGTCCTATCCCTCAAGAGAACTCTTTCCCTTCCCAAGACCTATTCTTTGGTCTTCCTAGTGTATTACTCTCTACCCTACTCAGGGATCTCTCATAAACCCCTCTCACCACATAAGACTCTCCTCCAATTTCAAATTTTTCACCATTACTCCCATTCCACCACTGAGCTTCCTTGGGCTCCACACTGACCCAAACGTGTCCTAACCACTCCAGGGCTAAGGTAGGGTATTCTAGTTGTTCCTCAGTTGTTTTGACTTCTCACTAATCCACCTCATTGGATTATTTCACCTTTTACCCATTGCTTCCTTGAAAAACCCAATTTTAGGCCTTGTAGCCTTTTGCCCCAATTAGGCCTCCTAGAACCCGTTTCCTAGACTTTTCTCTCAAATTGTCTTAACAAGCCCCAATTTTTTTTATAGATTCTTCCTATTGGACATCAAGGCTCCAATATTTATTAGGTCTTAGGCTCTACAAGTTTCCGTACATATGACTGTCCTCAAACCCCCTATTTTCAAAGGGTTTCTAGGGTTTTTTGCACCTTTTCCTTCTTTGAGGGCTTCAACGACCTCCTCAACTCTCCTCCTTGCACACAAATGTTTGAGATACATGTTCCCACACTTCCATATTCCTTATTGGCACAAAACAATCCATCTAGCAACTTTCTTTTATGCTGTCCTCTTCAAGCCACTAGCCAAAATGCACATACACTCGCCTAGTGCTTGATGAATTCATCACCTTCCTTGCAAACCAAGACTCCTAAATCTATATTTACACTATATATATATTCCCCTAGTTTATTCCAAGTGGCCATGGTAGCATTGCCATGGGAATTCAAGTGGGGATCATTCTTTTACAAAACTGGCCTGAATCGGTAGTGAGGCCAAGAACACCAAAAACTTGCAAAATGACAACCAGTTGAATCAAATGACTAACCTAATGCTTCACACACTAATTAAATGACACAGATGAAAGAATCAAAGCATCAAATAAGTCCTTTCAATCCATTCTTGACTGGATGAAGGCTCAAACATAGAAATTCAATGAAAACTTGCTCTTTTCCTAGTCACAAAATCTCCTTCTCAAATCTCAATTCGTACAATCAATCTTCCAACCCAGGTATTATGGTTTTTTGAACTTATATACCATTCTTCCATGTGATAGGAACCTTAGGTCACACTTAGAACATCATTAATGCCTTTTTTGAACTTTTAGGACAAATTTCTAAGACAACTTTGTCAAGATTTGCCTAATCTTCTCACTTAAAATTTCCCAAACCTCAGGGCTCTAAACCAACCTAATTTTTCCATAACACACACATTAAAAACACTCTTGGGACTTTACATCATATTCCTTATTCCCTTGGTGGTTGGCCAGAACCACCTACAAGCCAAAACAACAAGATCTTCCAAAAGACCTTTAAGGTGCTCCTGTACCACCCATGATTTTTGAAGACTCCTCCCTACTCATGATTAGTACCTTATCCTTTGATTTAGACCACCAAAGTCACAAAATACATCTGGTTTACCCCCAACTCATTGATTATGACAAATGAGGGCCACTAATTCTAGACATGCTCGAAAATGATTAGGCACTCTTGAAATTCATGAGACTAATGGATATGGTAATATATGGAGATAAGGTGAGATTTGACATCACACTAGACACACAGGCCTATTATGGGGAGGTGATTGATTCCTTCAATTGTATAAGTGAACAATTAAGAATAATCTCAAGGTAATTGAGTGAAAACCACACTGTGGCACTCTCTAACCATAAAATAGTAAAAATAAAGAATGCATCCAATGGCGAAAACCTATCTGAGGTACCGAAGGATGAAGGATTCAATATTGCCCCACTGCACTTCATCAAGAAAATTCAACAGTCCTAGCAGAACAATGTAACCCCGTAAATCTAGGAACAAAGGAGCTACAACACATCACCTTCTATGTTGAATCACTTCTGGAAGAGGAATAAGAAATTTTGGCTGCATTCTTAAAATAAAGAAAAGAAAACTTTCCATGGACCTACACTGACACGCCAAGTCTCGATCTGAAATTCATGGTTTAGTTGTCTATCCAGGGGAAAAACCGATAAGATAGAAGTTGAGAAAAATGCACCCCCAGATAGCCTTGCTAGTCAAAATGGAATTGTAGAAGCTCTTGCATGCGTTATTCATAAGGACAATTGATTATCCTGAATGGGTGTCAATTAGTGTACCCGTTTCAAAGCCAAATAGGGGCATCTGTATTTTCACCGATTTCATACAATTAAACAAAGCATGTTTTAAGGATTACTTTCCACTACCCAAAATGGGCATGATAGTAGAAATGATGGTAGGACAAGAGATGCTCTCACTAACATATGAGATTTTTGGATACAATCAAATCATAATAGAAAAGGATGATCAACACAAGACAACGTTCACATGTCTTTGGGGGACTTATTGCTGGAACATGATGCCTTTCGGGTTAAAGAATGTAGGTGCAACATATCAAAGAGCCATTAAGCTCGTCTTTCATGACATGATTCATAAGAGAGTGGAAGAGTGTGTAGATTAAATATTGGCTAAAGCCAAGAAAAGATAGGACCACATAGCAACCTTGAGCTCTATTTTTGATAAATTGGAAATATATAAGGTTTTCCTCAACCCAAATAAATGTGTCTTAGGGGTACAATCAAGAAAGCTCCTAGGATATATAGTATCAATGAGAGGAATCAAGGTGGATCCCACCAAATCCAAGGTGATACTTGGCATGGAAGCACCAAGGACACTAAAGCAACTAAAGGGTCTACAAGGTAGACTCCAGTCCATCTGAAGATTAATAGTGTAACTGGTAGATAAATAGATCTCATACTCTCATCTAAAGCACAAGGGGGTAGCATGCAAATGGGATGAAAAATGTGACCAAGAATTGAAAAAAATCAAAGAATACTTACTTACAATGGTAGCTCTTGGTGCTCTATTAGTTCAACACAATGAAAATATAAGAGAGAGAGAGAGAGAGAAATACATTATATCATCAGGACCATGGTGGGACATGAGATAAACTATACTCCTATTGAAAAATCTTGTTTAGCAGTTGTATTTATAGCCCAAAAATTTACACACTACATGTTGGCTCATCAAATGAAGCTGATCACAAAGATAGATCCACTCAAGTACCTAATTTCTAAAGCCACTCTCATAGGGTAGACAACCAAGTGGGTCATGATATTGACACACCACAAAATTGATATATGGAGAGCAAGGCCATCAAGGGACAAGAAAATGTAGATCAACTAGGAGAGGCACCTATATATGTAGGAAACCCACTTATTTTAGAATTCCTTGATGAATCAATTTTCAGCCTAAGTATTTGAGACCACTAGAAGATGTATTTTGAAGGATCTTACACACAACACGGATCGGGAGTAGGGACTTTATTCATAACTCCCCAAGGAGATTGCATTCCCATGCACAAATAACATAGAAGAGTATGAGGCTCTTGTCATAGACTTAAGAATCATAGTACAATGGTGAATCATGGCTCTAAAATATATGGGGACTATCAACTCAAAATCAATTAGGTAAACAATGAATAGCAAAACAAAGGATAATAAACTGACTCCATAGAAGAAGTTATTCGAGAGCCTTAAAGAGTCATTCATTGATATCAAATTTGAACAACTACCTAGAGAAAACAACAGAGCAACAAATGCAATTGCTACAATTGGATCACTCTTGGAAATATTGTGCAACATTCCAAAGAAATAATTCCTTGCAGAAAAGGTTCTCATACTCGCATTCGAGGTAGCAAAGTCTCAATTTGTGTGTGAACTCATTGGTCTCGGTGATCCTTGGTATCATAATATTTACACATACTTAAGAATAGGAGTCTTTCCCGTCGATATAACCCTGAATCTTAAACGAGCCTTTTTCAAGAAGTCAACCCACTCTGTCATCCTAGGAGAAACCCTTTATCGTAGGAGCATTGAAGGAACCCTTTTGTGTACCTAAACACTGAGGAAGCCTTGACTACATTAACTTAGGTACACAACAACATTTGTAGATCGCACTCGAGTGGTATGACCTTGGCTAAGAATTTGCTAAGGACCGGATACTACTAGCCATCAATGGAGAGAGACACACATGACTTTGTTAGAATACATTTGCAGTGTCAGCATTATGGGGACCTTATCTAGGCACCAGCTCAAGAGCTTCATCCTATTGTTACACCTTGGCCCTTTTCACAATGGGGGCTTGATCTCATTGGAAAAATCACACCCACCTCATCCAATGGCCAAAAATTCATCATCTCCACCACATAGTACTTTACAAAGTGGTTTGAAGCCATTCCCATGACGTACATAATGGGAAAGTAGATATCAAAGTTCATCTTGAACTACCTCATTTTCCAATATGGTGTGCCCCAAGCCATTACCTTAGATAATGGGACACCTTTCAAATACTAGGAAATCCATGAGTTATGTGAAAAATTCAATATCCAACATCGCTTTTCCACTCCATACTATCCCTAAGGAAATGGCAAAGCAAAAGCTACCAAAAAAACCATCTGGAGCTAAATCTCACCTTATGGGCCTATCGTGCCAGCACCCACACACCATTAGGTGCAACCCCTTTCTCCCTAGTCTACAGATCAAAATCCCTCTTACCCCCTGAGATCGAGCTCCCATCCTTGAGAATATCATTGCAAAACCTCATCATAGATGACGAATATAGGGTCTCATGTATGAATGAGCTAGAGTTACTGGATGAGCGGCATATGGATGACCTAAACCATCTAAAAGTATATCAGAACTAGCTTAAGCGGAGTTATAACAAGAAGATCAGGAGGTAGACTTTCCAAATTGACAAACTTGTGCTAAAGGAGAACCAGATGAACGTGTCAAACCTAGAAAACAAAGGAAAATTTGAGCCCAAATGTTTGGGACCTTTCATCCTCACAACAATCTATAAATCAGGGGCATATCAGTTATCAACAACAAAAGGCGAGCCCCTATAGGAGCCCATGAAAAAATCCCATCTCAAAAAAATTTATGCTTAAAATCTTTCAAGGTATACAACCAGAAATACAAAAAAAAATCAAAAAAATGTCCTGAAAAAATGGTCACCCTAATGAAAACCTGGTAAACAAGCATTTTGGTAACAACAAAAAAATTAAAAAATGGATTGAAATCAGTAAAGAATAAAATCTTCCTGTAGTGAAAACCACTTTGATGGTGCTTCCGACAAGTACCTTGGTGAAATCCTAGAAAATAGGTGCCAAGCGTAAATAAAGAACTCTCCATTCACAAGGATCTTCACGACTCACTTATTCATTACATTGCATCTATACTTCCACCATTTTTTTGCATCCATACCATAGCTTGATCTTGTATTCCTATCATGTTCCACCCTCGTACTACTTGGTATATTTCGAAGGTCAGTTTGTCCTGCTTATATCAAAGTAGTCTATCACATCAAGTTGGGAGCATGTTCCTATACATGCATTAGATCGGATTTGTGTATTATTCTTGTGATCTTCTTGAAAGTCAAAATTCCAAAAACATTAGAAAATAAAAATCCAAAAACATTCAGAAAATCAATCAAAAATACAAAAACATTAAAAAAGTCAAAAATCCAAAAACATCATAAACTCAGATAATCCAAAACATGTCAAAATTCTAAAAAAATAAAAAAATGAAGTCAATTGAGACATCATTTGACCAAACTAAATCATCTTTAAGCTTGAACATAGGGAAGGTTGATCTGTGATCATCCCTGAAGACATTTTAGGTCAATCCTTTAGGCGTGTGTCACAATAGAAATGGCAAAATTTGTTCCCGTCTATTTGAGTAGTTATCAATTTAGTCATCAGTCAAACTACGTGGTCTCTACGTGTATAACATAGGCAAAGCTAATATTTTGATCAGCTCCCAAGACCCCTAGGATAGTTCTTTAAGTTATTTTGTTGGTCATAAATCTCAAAATCTCCAAAACAACCTCAAAACATTCAAAAAAGATAAAAAACATCCAAATATTTCAAAAACCTAGAATGCTACACCTGTATCATCTCACTTTCACTTGAAATAATCATCATTCATAATAAATCAATAATTACCTTTATCCTTTGGTAAGGTAGTCAGAAGCAAGTCTAGTAGGTTCAAAAGTGAATGCCTAATCATCAAAGTAAGTTTAGGTTAGTAAGAAAGCAAGTTGATCAACTCAGAGTATCGATAGCTTATCATCCAATCAATTTCATCATAATTTGATCACAACATGTCCTAGAATGCATCCTTCATGCAATGGGCATCAACATTAGGTACCATCGTAGTTTAGTCTTGGCTAGTGGTATGAGAAACATTATCTTGTTTGTTTACTTTATCTTTTCTATGGATTTATCTTATTGTGCTCATTCCAATGACCTCTCAATGATGTCTAAACAAAAATATTTAGAGAGAAAGTAATGCGGCAACGATCATTACCTTTCTTTCTACTGTGCTTGTTGGATGTTCTTGTAAAATAACTTCGTCATGCATGATTTGCAAGGATGGTGTTCTACATGTCTTGTTGACCACATAGGAAGGCTTTATTTTCTATGTTTTTGTTTGATATGTTTAGGGTATCTAAATTTTACTCTAAATAAGGTTTTGTATGTGAGGTGTGAACAAGATTACTCCTATATGATTGTCAAGTCAAATTCCATCACACTAGGTGCAACACCATCCTAGTTATTTATACCTTGATGCATCGCACCTATGTGTAATATCAAACATAAAGAAGGTTACACTCTTTATGTCTCACATCCTTAGATAAGAAATACATCATCATCATTCATCATCATATCTAATAAATTATCAATGACTAATGGACTTGTAGGGCTTTTGCATCTTCTTGGATTTAAGGGTTGATCCCTCTCATTATTCTATCCTCTTTCACGCTAACATAGTATCATTTCATCAATGCATCCATCCTGCATTCACACTCTCATCTTGCATAATCATGTCATATCATCATAGGAAAACATCATCCATCTCAAATGCATTACATAATCATTTAAGTTGTTTAGGATAATATAGATTTGTTATTCTAACCATGTTAAAAACATCTCATTCTCATCATCATTATCATATAGATTTTTTAGTTTAACCATCCCCGCATCCATTTTGAGCCTCTTTATTGTGAGATCAGCCTCAAGTTGAACTTTTCACTGCATCTCTCAAGGGGGCAATTTACTAACATACTTCTTTCCACTGGGGCATCCATGAAATCATTATTTTTTTTTAAATTTCCATCTCTGTGGCATCATTCTTTGAACCAATGCAACAAGTAGATTGCTTCAAAGAGGGGAAAAAAGTAGACATGAAAAATTGACAATCATCTATTTAGTATTCCTTAGTATTCATATTTTAATTAAATACATCAATTTTATTTGATTAAATAAAAAAAAAGTCCTAAATTCCCACTTTAATTAAATAAATCAATCTTATTTAATTAACTTCTAAAGTTCTTCATTTAAATTAAATAAATCAAAATTATTTAATTGAAATCACTAACATCATCCTCTTTGACTAAATAAATTAAATCTTTATTTAGTTAAATCTAAAATCATTTTCCTCTCACTTTGATTTATTTAAATCCTAAAATCTAAGTCAAAAGTAAAAATCACCAAACATCAGCTTAATTAATCAAATCCATGATTAAAAATAATTCTAATCCATGTCCCATCCTCTAACTTTTTTCCAGTTGTAAAATAAATCATTTATTTTGATTTATTAAATCTTCATTTTCCCTCAACAAGGCATAAAAATAGAATACTCCTCCATTTCGAATCTCCCTCCAAATGAGATATTTCCTTCCAACAAGTAATTGATTTCATCTTACAAGTCCTTTTAAGTTGATCCAAGTGGCCATAACTCCATTTTGACTCTCCCTCCACCTTGTCATTTCACTAATTTCAAATTTCAAATAATGGCATATATGGGCACATTCATCAAAACATGCACATCCTTGGCACATCCAAATGATGACAAGTGGCTTCTTCCTATTGGTTAAGGATTATTACCACATTCCTCCAGTTTTCCTCTTCTTCTCTCAATCTCATCTATAAATTAAAATATTTTCTCCTTCATTTTCATCCACGGTTTGAGCATTTACACTATAGGCATTTTAAGTTTTGAGTTCATCTTGTATCATCATCATTTTACATTTTTTGGTTATCACAACTTTGAGGCTGATCAAGGATTTGGAAAGGGCTCCTTTACATATCAAGGTGCACCAATCCAATATGAAATAGGTATGATTCATGTTTTCGCACATGCTTTTGTTTAGCTTTTCTTGTTCTCATTAGTTGCATTTTTTAACATGATCTAATATTTCATAGGGATGTTGAGTGATAATGGTTTTTTTTGCATAGAAACAACTCAGAAAAAATACGATATCCTATCTCTCTTGAAAGGTCAATCTCTATTGGAAAAGAGATAACCCCAAGGTCTCTTGGGCTTCAGGTCTTAACAATGCAATGAAACAACTCAATGATAAATGTGAAAATGTTGGTAATCACCAAGGGACCTTACAAAACAAATGTTGGAAGCTCCAAAATTATTAGATCTTGCACTTTGTTGATACTCAAATTCCTAAATCTAACCTAGATAATGAAATAAATAGCAAAATATATAAGGGTTGCAAAAATCCTTTAATAAGAATTACTTCTAATACCAACAATATTAGTGACACAATACTTGGAATAGACCAATCCCTAGAAACTTATTTATGCTTAACCTAGACTTAATCTGTGATCTTACATAAATATGCAATCTTCAGAGGAATTCGATATTTTTAGATTACATATATTCATTCAAGTTAACCCTTATTTTTGCAATTAAAATGAATAAATACATATAATTGAACTAAGCATATAAATGTTCGATACAAGTTCACCTTGGACAACAATCCCAAAATCAATTAGTTGCTCAAGATATGAACTAGAGATTGCTACACCATTGCAAGCATCAATCCACAGATATCATTGAAATCATTCAATTCTAAATCTAATAGCATTCAAATATTCTCAAGAAATTTTAAAGATAGAATAAGAACCATGCAAGATAAATCAATCCAAGAGAGGCCACCAAATAATAATGTCTTCACTTGTACTGAATCACCAATAATAGAAACAATTCAAATATTCTATATTACAACATTTTCTTTTAAAATAAACTAACTCCTAACTCTAGGTTTCTTGCTCTATTGCTTCCAAACTTAATCTTCGAACACTCAAAGACTCATGTAGTCTTCAAACCAATAATTTTGCTAAGAAGTGTGATGGCATCATAGCATTTTTTCATGAACTAAGCCCTAAACAACTACTTAGGACACTTTGAAATATGAGGCTTAGGCTTATCCATCCATGATTTGACAACCTACAAAGTCTTATTTGTATCATCAGTAAATAATTTACTCGACACATCTAAATCCAGGCCCACCACATGGGGTCTATTAGGAATATCATATATTTGTGCCACCGAAGGGGGAGAGAAATTATCACACACCCTGCCCTATGGACCAATCACCCTCTACGTACCCTTGTCTTAGTTTTTGACACATTTCAGAACCAACTTATAACACTAAACTATGCGAGGAAAAACTAACAACGTCAGCCAAACCCGACTCCACCAATCTTCAAGCCAATAATGAAGGACCATGTACTACCATTCTAGCCTTGAACTCCTCATTGTCCCACTTCCCCACATTGGTATCAGTGACACCTGACCAGACGGAAGACAACTTGGTCCTAGGAACTTTTCTTCTCATATCTATCTTGATCCTTCTAGCTTCTGAGAAAACAAATGCTCCCTCATCACTAGGATCCACCATTTTACACTTGGATCTTACAACAACAACTTTGCTTGATTCAACATGCATTGAAAAGATGTCACAATAAGCACCAATTATAGCACAAGAATCTAAGTTAGTCCATCATAGATAATCATAACCATCAATGAAACTTAAAGAACAACCAAAATTCACCTTAAAATAGCATCAAGGTATCCTTATCTCAAAGTTCAAGATTTTCACCCCCTTGTGGAATTCATCTCAGAAAGGAATTCTAGGGAATTCCAAGTTAGACAAATTCCACCAATGAAAACACAAAGATCACCCAAAACTTACCATTCACATAGAAAAACTCAAAGATACTTCCACGCATCCTAAAATCATTCTAGATTCATCATAAAATCCAAACTTATTAACAATTAATTCTTGCAATCCCCAAATTCTTCATTCCCAACAAGTTTTCAGGGAATTCCATCAGAGACGGAAATCCATGAAGCTAACAATACTCAACACTTTTCAGGGAAATGAAGGGAGTGCAAAAACTCAAGAAAATCTAAAGGAAGAGGAAATCCATGAACCAGCCAAATTTCAAGACTTTATGCAACTCTCGATGAAGCGGCCACAGGAAGGAAACTCCGAGAAATCCAACGATGAAGGAAATTTGTGAGGACACAAAAAACCCAAAATCACAACCATGTTGGAATTTCACCCAAATTGATCGAATGATCACATATTTAGGGATTTAAGCTCAAAAATGACCTACCTCAAATCTCCCACTGATGGAGCCAACTTTCAAACTATCTCAAGGGGTGACCTAACAACAATGGATAATAAACTCGAGATCAAACTCTAGGGCCACAGGATGAACACCCGACCATAAATTTAGTTCACTCACTTGACACACAAGGCCAAATTCAAATGAGGGAATAAAAAAAATATAAGCACGATGAGACTAATTCATGAAATGAGTAGAGGAAGCAACATCTATTTTAAAGGGGAGGTCGAAATGACTAGGAAAAAACCCTCAATTAATTGTATTCCCAAAAAAATACTGAAATCAAAGTCTCAAGCAAACCCAGCATGCCAAAGAAACATTCACATTCATCAATTGAAAACAAAGCAAAAAATACATACCATTGATGAAGTGAAACTAACAACAAAAATGAAAGGAGGCAAGTCTTGACGCACGAGCATGCAAAAACAACAAAGTCGCAACCAAGTTTGAGAAATTGTAGATTCAAACACTAGTTACACTAAGAAATCCAAACCAGGCTCCTCCTCAAATCAACTAAGGCAAAAGATATTGATTCACAATATAAAATGCCAAACCAAACCAAATAAATATGACCATAGAGCTCACACATGAGACATCAATACAATGACATGACAACACCACCCAGGATCAGGAATCCAGGGCTGAGATGGAATTTCGGGAAAATCTGGTAGACACGAAATTTTGTGAAGGACCAAAATCCCATAGAATAGTGTAAAGCAGCCTCAGACAAGTTTAAAGACCACCAAGAAAAACTACAAGAGAAGGAAAATACTGAAACCGACCCAAAAATCAATATATTCAATGTGCACTGCAACAAGGGAGTTTCCATTAGAAAAATAAGTCATATAAGAACATGCAAAGGAAAGCAAATCCCACAACCACATAAACAAAGACCTAGAAGGACACCAAAAGAGAAAGAATGAGGATCCCTACTTTTAGTAGGGCGTGTGTACAAAAACTGCACAAAAAATATGTGACTCCACTGGGAAAATGCTTTGAAGCATTTCAATCACAAAATGGAATCAAGAACCCAAAATATCTGGTTTCAGCCCTTACATTAGGTCACCTATGAAAAAAGTTTTAGAAATCACAAGAAAGGAAACATTTTCTTGTATTAGGGTCAAAGTATGTGTGTATGCATTCATTTCTTATTCCTTAGTTGGAGTAGGGATCAAATTTTGTTTTACCGGGCTACATAAGAATTCTAGCTCTAAAAGAAACCCGGATAGAGCCTTGCTGCCAGTCAGGGTTTCATAGCCCCAATGAGGTTATCACTATGACCCTTCCAAGCATAGCTCTACTGCTAGCTAGACATCTATAGACCCAATAGAGATATTACGATACCCCTGATAAGGTGAAGATTTCTTTTGATTTTCCATAATTTATTTCTCTTTTTTTTTTTTTTTTATATTCTTGGTCAGATCTTTTAAATTTTCCTTTCCACCCTGTAAGTAATGAAACTCACACTCAAGAATGAGAACCAAAATGGCGCTGAAGTAGAATATAAGATTTTTCACCTAGCCAAAGTACACAAGAATCGTATGCAACCTCAAAATCCTTAAGATTTATATGAAAATGTAAGACCCAAATACATTCCAAAATTCAACTAAAACAAGTGACTCTAATTAAAAGTATAGGCGATATCAGATAAAGGAATTTAAGCAATTAACTCTGAAAATATGACTAGAGTTTGTAAAAAAAAATCCCCGGAAAAACCCCAGGAAAGCAACCTATTACATGGATGAAATAGACCCCAAGAAAGAAAGAAACCAAAAGAAAAAACAACTGAAGCAAACCTACACTAAACAAAAGTTGAGAATAGGAAAAAAAAAAAAAAGCACACCCTAATATAACCGAAGCAAAAACAAAGCAACGGGAAGGTAACATTACCTAACTATCTACAAAGAAAGAGCTGCAAACAAATCGGGGTTGGAAGTAATGCTTCAAATATTTCCCATTGATAGGCATCAGGATATCCTCTTCACTGAGGTTTTTTAAATGGAAAGCATTATCTCCCATAATCTTTGCAATTTGATAAGGGTCGAGCCAAAGTTTCTCAAATTTTCCATGCTCTCCCTTTTGATCATGGGCTTTTTCCTAGTAGAGAACTAAGTCAAAGATTCTAAATGATTTCTCCTTAGCTCGCTTATCAAACTATATTTTCACTATGCCCTAATATTTGGAAAAGTTTTCTAGGGCTTCATCTCTTTTCTCTTGAAGGTGTAACAATTCAGCTAGATGGGCCTCACGCTTATCCTCTTCATCATAGTACTCATTATTGAATTGCAAGGTAGGGATATTTAGTTGGATGGGGCATACAGGTTCCAAACCATACACTAGGTGATAAGGAGAGGTTCCTATGGATGCCTTTTGTCTAGTGCAGTCCACCCAGAGAGAAAATATAAGTTGGGTGTGTCAATCCTTAGGATTTTTCTCTAATAACTTACTGATGACTATCAAAATATTCTTATTGGAGGATTCAACTAGACCATTACCCTGAGGGTAGTAATTGGATGCAAATTTTATAAAAATTCCATGATCAAAAGCCCAATTAGAAAGTTTTGACAATGTAAATTCAGGACCATTATCACAAATTAAAGCCAATGGACAACCAAAATGATTAATAATACTCGATTCAAGGAAATTGATTACCACCTCATAATTACATTATTTACATGCAAGAGCTTCAATCCATCTAGTAAAGTAATAATTTATGGTGAGAATATATCGGTGATATGTAGAAGAAGGTGGATTGATTGGACCTATGAAGTCCATTCCCCATTGTGCAAATGGTTTCACCTTTATGACCGACTGAAGTGGAAGGGCTGCACATTTTTCCTTATTTGTTGTAGTTTGACATACATGGAAATTTATCAAATGGTTGTGTGCATCCTTAAACAAGGTAGGCCAATAATAGGCTACCCTTAGGATCTGAATGGTTGTGGATGGTGCAGAACCATGGCTTGTGCCATATCTTTCATGGAATTCAATCATCACTCTAGTAGCTTCTTCCTTCCCCAGAAATCTTAAGTACACATCCTCATGATTTTTTTTATACAGGACAACCCTCTTAATCATAAAACTACAGATGTAGAGCTTGCCTTTGAATTGCACTAAGGTGTTCAGGAAATTTTTGGTTCAATAAATAATAAATGATTTCATCATACCAGGCTCTTGGAGATACCTCTTGGAGATGATAATACTGAGCTGTGAGGTCAGGACCTATCTCAACCATTGTGCTTGTCAGTCCCTTCCCTTTCACTAATTTCAAGGGCTGAATCTTAATATCATATTCCTACAACATGGTTAGCCATTTAGCTCTTCGTTCACCTAACTCATTTTGCATTAATAACAGTTTCATCGTAGGATCAAACATTATGGAAAAAACCTTATTCCTAAGAATATAGTGTCTGAACATTTTCGTTGCCCTGACCAAAGAATAGGCCTATTTTTCTATATTGTGATATCTCAACTCTGCGTCTTTTAAAGGGGTACTCATGAAGTCTATAGGATGATCATCGCCTTGATCAAACTTTTGAGTTAACAATCCAGCACAAGAGTGGTCAAAATAAAATGAATATATGTAAAAATTCTTGGCGTAATCTGGGCTTACCAATACGTGAGCCTTAGCAATAGCTTTCTTAATTTCTAAAAATTCCTCCTTGGCCTCTACACTCCATTCAGCTTTTTCCTTGTGTTTCAGCATATCATTCAAGGGCTTCACTATCTCTGCAAATCCAGTGATACAATTTCTAATGAAGTTAATCTACCCAAAGAATGAATTCATTTCCTTTTTTCTTGTAGAAGGTTGAATCTTCAAAATAGCCTCTATTCGTTTAGGGTTGATGTTAATACCCTGTTTTGAAATAACATGTCCTAGAAATTTTCCCTCTATAACCCCAAAAATGCACTTCTTTGGATTAAGTGAGATGCCAAACTCTCTCCACCTTTGGAATACTTTGCATAAATATGCTATGTGATCACCTTGTTTCCTAGAGAAGACTGAAAAATCATCCATATAAATAATGATGCACTTTCTGATGATGTCCTTAAAATAAATATCCATGGCTCTGTGGAATGCAGCTCCAACACTGATCAACCCAAAAGGAATTCTCCTATAATAAAAAGTTCCCCATTTCATAGTGAAGGTAGTTTTATGTCTATCTTCATATTTTACAAATACTTGTTTCTATCTAAAATACCCATCCAAAAAAGAAATCATCTCGGATCCATCGACAATCTAAAGTACCTCATCTAATCGAGGAATTGGATAATCATCTTTCCTCAATGCCCTGTTAAGATTCTTGAAGTCAACACATAATCTGATTTCTCCATTTTTCTTCCTTACTAGAACCAAGTTTGCAACCTATGTTGAGTGTCTCACTAGAAATATGATTTGTGTTGAAAGTAGCTTCTTCACTCCTTTCTAAATGATGGGTTCCAATAGATCATTAATTGGTCTCTGTCTTTGTTTGAATGGTTTGACATTTGACTTCAAGGGAATGTTGTGCACGATGATTGAAGTATCATATATATTTAAGTCTTCATAAGTTCGGGCTATCACATCTTGATGTGTGTGTAAAGCATCAATAATCCCTTTTCTTTCTTTGGGAGTACATAGTTTACCAATAAATACATTCTTCATGTCACCTTGCATCCCCATATTGTATGTTTCATATTGACTATTGAGAGACTCCTTCTTGACTTGTTGTTCCTGATCTTTTATCCTATCCAAATCAAAAATCTATTCTAATTGCACAATACCTCTTGGCATAGTTTTGGTCTTCAGGTTGACAACCCCTTCCAAGTCCATTTCTACCTCTTCAGGCTCTACCTCATCAATTACTTGAGAAGAAAACACATCACAACTTGTAATGAAATCAAGAATATTCTTATCATCTTCAAATACCTAGAAATTGGTGACTTTGTTAGGTACTAAAGTTACTGGAATGATTTCCATAGTAAAATTCTTCAATCTTGAAAGTGATAAAGGTTGCAATGTACTAGCTTCTTGTGCCAGAGAATCTACAACTTGGTTCTTACTTCGAGGTTAATTGGATGTTGAAGGCATCAAATCCTTCAATAAGATGCCACACTCTATGTCTATAACTAGTCATCCTTTTGTCATGACATGAATATTGTTTCCTCACCTACCTAACTACCAACTCAGAATCACCAAAAACATTCAATATATTAACTTTCTTCCTTGATTTCATTCACAACCCATGGATTAAAGCTTTATATTCAGCCACATTATTAGTACATTGGAATTGGAGTCTATGAGCAGAAAAATAACTCTTACCTTTAGGACTCATCAACTCAAAACCTACTCCAACACCTTGCTTAGATTTGGATCCATCAAATATTAATGTCAAGAACCATCAATCCCTTATCTCTCTGAGCTATCCTTAATCTTGTTGTAGCTAGGAGGCTCTTCAGGAAGAATTGGGATTTTACCTTTGTAATCATTTAGAATGCTCTGTATATTCAGCAAGAGGGTTAGGATTGGGTTAATGAACCTTTGTACTTGTTCCACTATCATCTAACACAAGCCACATTCCAACTCATAGTGGAGCATCATGAACTCGACACAAATTAGGGAGCAGTAATTCCTCAAAATTCATATTCCTACCAAGATGAACTCCTAGAATTTATCCAACAAACTAAGTTGGTTGTCCTCTTGGTCATCAGTTTCATCTATTTTCTCAGTCAATGTTTTAGAACCACTGATCTTCGATATAGAATCATCTTGCATCATAAAGATTTCCTTAGAACAACTGGATTCTGATGGAGATTCATCAAGGGGGCTTTGCATTATGAAGACCTCTTATGTATCTAGAACTGAGGCAACCAATACATAGTTTCCCATGCTGACCTCTGATACTAATATCTCATTTGAAGTATTCTGGTATTCAGTGATCACATACATCATTCTGGTCTCTCTTTCAATTCTAATCTGATTTGGGACTCCTTTCCATGGTAGCCACATGTGATAATGGTTTGTATATGTATATCCATTTAATGCCTTAGTGAAATACAGACCCAAAATCAAACCATAGGTGTGAGGAATATCAACAACCTGAATTTTGATCACCTATTGCACCCTAGGATCCGATGCAACTTGTGTTGGGATCATGTTCAGTTCTCCTACTACAGTTACTTTTGTCTTGTCTAGTTGAGTGACCTTCTTCTGAGAGGCTATAGGGGTAATACTTAATTATCTACATATAGAAAAATGAATACCAGTTTTAGATGCTCCAAAATCCAAAAGACAATTATGAAAATTCTTCCTAAAGATACGAACAAAAATCAAGAAGGGAGGGGTTTCCATATTTCCTTAAAATATACTCAATTGAGTGTCATCTTATGCAACCTAACTCTTATCCTTCTCTTTGCCTCTTTCCCCAGGTTGTGTCTAGCCTTGGCCTTTGGGTGATATAAACTAAAGGATATGCCAACTGCTTCATTGGTTGTTACTCCCTATGGTACTATGTTTGAATTAATAGACCCTAGGACCGCATTTATGATAGAAGGGACTCTTAATAATTCAAAAGTGGAGAGACTTACCTTTACCCTTTTGAGTTCTTCAGTCAAATATTTTCCTAATTTCTCCATGTTCATATCAATATGGGTTTCCTTGTAGCAACCAGTATGTTTTTCCTTTGATGTTTCAACATTGTTTCCCTTTGATAAATCAATTTTTTCTCCTTTCACAAAGTACTACATTGGAACATGAGGGTAAGATGGATTATTACTAGCATATGGATTTGGTGGAGTACTAAAATTGTTCAAAGGTATAAAAGTAGCGAAAGGGCCTCCAGCTTGTGGACTCCTATTAGGCCTATTCCTCAAATCATATTTCTTTATTTGTTGTTGAAACATTTTGACCTCTTCAAAACAAACTTACTCGACATCCAAGGGGCCATTATCATTCTCATTCTGCTCATTAAACAATTGATAAATTTCATCTTCATTCAACACATGTTATATATCTTTATCTTGATCATTGGACACTTCTTTTGGTTCATTCTCTTCACCTTTTGGGAATGGAGCATGGTTAAGACCAATACAGGAGAATCATAAGGATTTGAGGGCACAATCTCCTCACTATTGGAATTATTTTCAACGTCATACTAAAAGATGGAAGAAGTAGTCTAAGGGCAATCTAGCTTAGAGTGTTGAATTGTCTTATGGAGCCTACACCACCCAGAAAAAGCTACCTCTACTAGATACACACCACTTGGAGGCTTCTTCTGGTAGAATTTTGATCTAATGGAGTGGGAAATCCTCCATTATTAGGTCTAGTATTCCATGTCCTATTTTATCTAGGTGGTTGCCTTCTATCGAATCACTATTCACCTTATTGCCCCCTATCAAAGTTCTAGCCAGAACCTTGTCCTCTTTCAAAATTTTGATTTCTATCAAAATGTTGCCCTCTATCAAATTTATGTCATTTAGTATCATCCATATTCTCCCTATTGTAATTAGATTGCATGTTCTTATAATTATCCTGGAGTTATCTATTCTTATTTTTGAGATAGGTTACTTCCATATTCAGTTTCTTCACCTGCTCAGTTATATCATCCAGCCTTTCCTTATTTAGACTATTGTATGATGTTGAACTCAAATTACCTTACGGGTATCCTGATGCTCCTACATAACCAACCGATTAATTCAAGACTTCTAAACTCTACAAATATGTAGGAAAACTAGTCTATTGTTGTGGGTAAATGGGTTGATTGGATCTTTGTTGGGGGTAAGTGGTTTGGTTGAGCTTGAATTATTGGAGGACCTAGGTGTGGGACCAAAGGTAATGATGGTAGTGGATTCATAATTGGAGTATGATTATTCAAAGATTGGTTGAGAGATTGGACCTGGCTAGGGTGAGAAGCAGGCCCCAGAGACGTCAGGTGTCTTGACAAGTGTTGCCTTAGATCTGAGCTGACCTTAATATCCTTGTATATCCAATGAGCGAAGTAGTTGGAGGATTAGTTCTCCACTTAAGGAAGGTGGAAGTAAGGATTTCAAGGGCTTCAAAGTAGACCTGTAGGGAAGTGGAATCATCTACAATATAAGGTGTTTGATGTCTAGTGTATGCTCAGTGGAACCTATTGTTGAATGAGCCTATAGGCTCATTAACTTATCTCTTAACCTCAGTAAATTGCATGTAGAGCTCATTAGCACTAATGGGAATTTTAAAATTCTATAGAAATGCAACCTAAAGGTCACTCCAATTATGAATGGATGCAACAGGTAAATGATTGTAAGATTAAAAATCCTCCTCTCCCAAAGAATAAGGGAAAATTATGCATGCAACATCCTCATGGTTAATTCCTCTATCTCTCAGACGGGTCTAGAAAATATTGATATGCTCCTCTGTCATCCTATTGGGGTCATTGGTATGGAACTTAGAGAAAAAGTGCTCAGGGTTCTTGGGCATGACATTGTGGTTGTTGAAGGGCAGAGGTGATGGGTGATTTTCCAAAAATTCCATTGGTGGAGGTGGAGGTGGTAGAGGCTGATTAATGATAGGTGATTTTTTGAATGGAACCAACCTCAAAGTCAGATGCGGATGAAGGATATGATGGGTGTTGGTGTTTTAAAATGCAGCCCAAATAGGCTTTGAAATTCTCTAAGAGGTAGCCAACCTCTATATTAAAGAACCACAAAGGCTAGTGGCCAACTTGCAAGATTCAGTCAAATATTAACATCTCCTACATTTTTGGCTCTATGGGACCAAGGTGGGTAAACCTATACAATGCCCAACATTTAATTCACTCATACACTGACATTGATTTATAAAGCAGATAATTCCCAATGAAAATACACTAAGGCAAGCATTAAAAACTTCAAACTTGGCTAAATTTTGACTAACTCAAACCTCTCCCAACCATTGGAAATATGGACATACAACAAACCAAACAACAAGATTAAGAATGATTTTGCATTTAATTTTTTTTCTGAGAAGTACAAAATTGAATAATAGATCAGTGTTAATTCTAGGCCATGGAGTCAAACACATAAAATGAATTCTCCAACAAAGAAAATTAAACTAGTGGATTTAAATTTCTAACGTTTTGCATCAACTATTAGTGTCTTGCACCGACAATCCCTCTCTTATTATCAATCAAATTCTCCCTATCAAATCCCATCTGCAAACCTGAAATCACATTCACCTGCTCAAAGCATTTTAACCATTTCTTTGAAATTGAACAACGAATAGACTAAACAATCTCATGAAATTTGAGATGATAAAATCAATGACACTTTGTATTATTAAATTTATATGACTAAAAGTGTACAAAAATGGAGACAATCTGGTGATATTCATGAATGTGCAAACACCTTCATGATTTTATTTGCATAAAATACCTATATTTACTCATGAATTCAAAAAATTACATCTTACAGACTCAAGAAATAACTCACAATTTTCAATTCTCTATCTACCTAGCCAAAACAAAAACTTAGAACCATTTACAACGAGAAGAGAAAAGAAGATATAGAAGAAGAGAAGCAAATAGGAACAACCCTAAATTTGATCTGCTCATGCCATCTGGAATCTTCATTCCCATTAATCAAACTAAAAAATAATCTCTCATATCTCTTCCTTTGCAACAACAAACTTATTCTCTCATCATTGCCTTGCAACTGAAAATCTACCCATGTGGAGAATCTTCATTATTTTATCCTGCTTCTCTTATCTCAACCTTTTCTCGTGCACAAAAGAATTATTTCATTTCTTGGCTCATTTCATAATGTAGTGGTTGCACTTTATTTTCACACATAATAGCCTTTTGATTATAAAGTGAATATTAAAATTCACTTTAGTTACATCATTTGCATCCAACTTTAAAATATTTCACCCCTATGGATAAAAATACTCCACCTCCCAACAAAGAAAACCCCATAAAATGAATATTTAATTCACTCCATTGACCTGGCAAATAAAAATTTAACCCGTGCATTACACCTTTAAATTTTTTCCCTCCATTTAAAATAAGAAAGAAAATTTCACGAGCATGTTTCAAATTTATGAGGGCCCACCTCGATCTCTTCCCAAGTGTGAGATTACACTCACCATTAACATTAAATTTACCTTGGTAAAGGCCCTATTCGGGCATATTTAATCCTCTCACATATTTTGTAATGACATTTAAATATTTTATTGAGACCACACTTTACCTTCCATTCTCAAGAGACTTTTAGTTTTCAAATATTTTACTTTCTTTCAAATGAAACCCCTTTAAAATATTTTCCTTTGATTGAATTAAAATTCACCCTTAGGACTTTATGTGCCTCGCATACCTTGCACATTTTTCATGACATCATGTTTTATCATGCGAGGCATGCAAGGTTTTCCCTAATTTATGTTTGGTGTGTTCTTGTGCTTTGCACTTGTCCGCCATTCATAGAATTCTCAAGACTCTTTGGTTCCTTCCAAGCATGGGCCTCCTCTCTCCTCTTGTGTTGATATTGTTGGGATCCTCTTTGGTTGGCTGTAGTGGCTTTCAATGCCTAGAAAAAACAACACCCAGCTTCCTCGATTTTTCCTCCTCCTTCATGGTGCGTGAGGTCTTTCATCTGTTGGCCTCTCATCTCCTTGTGCATTGCTCCACACTTTCTTGAAAGCTTCTAGAACCTTTCAACATATCTATATTTTCCATAACCTTCAATGGTGCATAGTGAGACCACATTCAACTTTGAGGCAACCTTTGTCACATAGTTCACATGGTTGTTCATTCTTTGATGGATGTCCCTGAATCTACTCCAGGCTGCATGTTCATTCTTTGATGGATGTCTACCTTGTGCTCTGAGCCACACCCCAACATATTCTTGAAAGTTTCTAATACCTATTCCAAACAATTTCATTATGCGCCTCCCTCTATGGATACCTTTCCCTCATTTTTTAGTCGTGCCCTTCTCCAATTGTACATTCTCTGATTTGGTGGATACGGAAGCATTTTCATAGTCTACCTTATGATATACCCACTCTCAATGTGTTACATCATTATTTGTTTATACCTGTATTTACATGGAAGTTTTTGAAGCCTCTTCACATACTTATTGTGTGCATACCCATCAATCATACACATTCCTCCTCTTACTTCACATAGAAAATTTGATAGGATTTTTCTAAATGGAGTGTGTCCCCCTATTCCCATTTCCATGCTAATTCCTTGATGGATGCACGTACCTTGTTCCACATCATGCATCCTCCTGCAAGTTCATCATGTGCGCCATAGTTATGGGATTCCATGTTCGATGGCTGCACACTATTCTTTGAGAACCTCATGCATGTTCATCTCTCAAGACTTTATGGTTGTTAATAAATTGTTCCAAACACCCACTCCCTAGCTCAATGGTTGCCCCTCATTTGGATTTCACTTTCGTTGCCTACGCTACTCTTCTTGCACAATGTATGCCATTAGATTGATAGCCCATTTAAATAGGATTGCAATAAAAAAGGTATCCCTCTTTGCAATGATGCACTGATTGTATACATGGCACTCCCTTCATTGGTTTGAGCCCTTCAATGATAAAATAATACACTCAATTGAGACATTAATTCCCAAGTGGATATTATCCATGGAGACAAAAGATTGCTTTAAAATTCATCTAGAGGTCTCACAAACTTCTCAGTGCCATAAACATCATCAATGTTGCTTGAACATTTAAAAAAATCTGATCCAACACTATTCTTCCCCACTTTATTGAGCTCTGAATCAAACCCAAATGATAGGCCATCTTTTCCATGTCAATTTCAAAATGTTGCTTCACTAAAATAGCAATGGCAATAATTTTTTATCAACATTTGTTTCATACCTTCTCCAAAACTATTCCAACAACTTAGAAATATTAAATAGAATTGCAAAATTATCCATGGTAAGTTTAAATGGAGCACTACCCTCACCATCAAGCTATGAGAAATAACTTTAATTTCCTCTACCTCATTATGTGAAATGAAGTAGACCCTCCACCTTCATTTGTGTTAATTGAAAACACTTGTGATAATGATCAATGAGAATTTAATCATGGAACAATGCTTTGAAATTCATATCTTCTCATAATCAGAGTGTCTTTCAGTAAGAGCATGTCAGGTCCCCATGTGGGCCTAACAACTTTTTTTTTCTTTTTCAAATAAAATTTCTCTGCTCAAATTGTCTTGGCACTGCTTTTGAATGTATCAAAAATGAAAAGATGAAATGGGTCTTCATCAAAATATGTTTTCTGACAACTTTGGAAAATGGGCAAAACTGACCCAATGGGCTCTAGAATCAATTTGGGAAACTAGTCAAACAACCTCGTGAAGTAATGAGAACTTGTAAACATGTAGACAATTGATTCGAGAGTAAAATGCAACAAACGGATCGGAAAAAAATGTCACAAGGTCAAAAATATTAACCTTCAAAGTTTCTTACTCAAACTTCCTGCAACAAACAACTATTTTGAATTAATTGAAACTAATCCAATTGTCATTTTGCAAAAAGATCAAATCAACTCCTGGAAAGCTTCCACTGGACATCGTAGATCATTTAGGTGCTCTAATAACGTGTGCAAAAGGAATTTTCTTGAATCATCACTGGTCAAAAGATATTGGTGGTCGAAGTTGACCTTTCTGAAATGTTGTCAAGAATGCAGATGCAAAACTGAACAAACTGCCTTTGGTTTCGATATGTTAAAAATAGAAAATCAAATAATGAGACTTTGAAAATTGACATACAATCTCATCTTGATATGGAGAATATTGAACAACATTCATTTTGACTTGACAGTTATCTGGTTGCAAAATGCAAGCCCAAATAGGAAGCTACTTTACAAAACTAACAGTCTGCAAATAGCAGAAAGGTGACAAAACCCTCCAGCTTCATTTTTTTAAACCCTGAAAAAACTCATCGTGGGAAGGAAAAATTACATGCACATTCACATATGTCAATTGAATATGTCTGCAAATGGGTTTTGAACGAAAATCAATAGGCTTTAAATTACAAGCCTCCAAAGTAGGTCAGTCAAGTAGATTTATTAGGTACATTGTTGAAAGTGTAGAGGCAAAATTTTTGAAATGGGCATCTTGAATTTTTCTAATTCAAGAGTTCCAGCAATGGGAGTGGTTGAGTGGAAGATGATTCCTCCCTCCTTCTGGTCCTTCTTAACCTATTTTGAGGTGGTAGCTCGTAAAACTCTTCTTCTCTTGGTATAGATCTAGTTTTTCTTCTGAGCCTCTCAGAAGAAATGAATTTGAGGAAATGCTCCAACTTTCTTATTAAAGGCCCTCCTTCTAGCTCCAATCTATTGATGGTGTTTTCTATACAACAACAACTCAAAGAAAATATGATATCCTATCTCTCTTGAAAGGTTAATCTCTATTGTAAAACGCATAACTCCAAGGTCTCTTGGGCATCAGGTCTTGACAATGCAACAAAAAAACTCGATGATAAATGTGAAAATTTTGGTAATCACAAAGGGACCTTACAAAAATAAATTTGGAAGTTCCAAACTTATCAAATATTGTAATTTGTTGATACTCAAATTCCTATATCTAAAGGAAGACATGATCCTAGGAAGATACTTGACATGTTCCTCCTCTACCAGGCCCATCGCAAGGAAAATGAAAACCAAGATTGACTTTATCGGGTATTAAATGAGAAACAATGTTGATTGGATATGAAATGATATCACCCTAATTGTGGTAGATTCTCAAATCAGGCCTCCTCTCCCTAGGCCTAAGAAAATAATGCAATTCTATAGGAACCCTCAGTAAATTCACTATCAATATTTCTCGTAGTCTTGATGCAAAAAAGTTTTCAAAATCTACATAGTTGGCACCTTCTCTATTATATGAAAGGTCAGCAGTCCAAACTTATATTGGCAGCCTTTCTTCATTGACAAATCTATTCAATTTCATTTTCTCATAGAAGAAATCAACATTCCTGAACAAAAACATATGCATAAGCATAGAATACCAATAAAAAGGTGTGCTTGTGGCATTTTTTTGTAGCCTCACTAAACCTTCATGTATTTTATGAGCTAGGAAGAAGCAAAATCATAAGCTACAGAGAAATTTGGGTGTTGTATCTACACCCCCATGAACATGAATGTTATTGGCATCACAGTGTTAGGGATAAATCCCAATATTTGGCATAGTGAATAGAAAGTAGTCAAGAAGTTTTTAACAAAAAATGTCCAGTCTGAAAGGCTCTTGATCACTAGGGATCATATGAACTCTTGAACCTCACCTTGGCCAAATGAGCTGGGAGAATCTTAATTCTAAAAAGAGGTTTAATTGCCTGATATTCTTGTTTCATCTTTTCAAGCTCAATAGGGACTAAAAACTCACTGGGTCTAGACAAATCAAAAACCTATTGAATTTCCTCTCTATTAATACTTAGTAGAACCCTTCCATCATTGTCCCTTACCACCCATGCGATAGGATCATACCTTGCGGCCACTACCCTGAGAAAATCCATATCAAGAAACACATTGGGAACCACCAGTTTTCCCATGTCATACATCCAACCATTTGAGAATGAGTGGAGAAAATTCCTTTGTCCAAATCATATTTTGAACATTTCCAAACCCTTCATCGGAACCCTAGCATCAACTATATTAAAGCAATTATACAATAACCCCTCCCCAAGGGTTTTTCCTCACATTAAGACCTGTCTCATTCTTCTATCATTTAACGACAATGGAAATTGATCTAATAAATCATCATATAGGTTCCTTTTCAAAAAATCATTTTGGTTGGAATGGTGCCTTAACGGTGCCATCTTGAACAAATTAGGGTTTACTTAAATAACAAACCCTAAACAAATTGGGGCTTTAAATTGTGCGAAATTAAAAACAAACTAATTTGCAATCTCAATTTTTTTTTGACTCAATTACAACCCTAATACAACTTTCAACAATTTCCCAACAATCACACAACAAAATCCTTGATTCAGGCTAAAATTTCATAAGGAAACACAAAGTTCAACTTACGAATTTTTATATTGCAGAAACCCTAATTCCTCACTGCAAAAACTTGCGAATTCTTCCTCGACTTTCAAAACTGCTTTGCAAAACTCCTTGAATGCTTTTTTGATAATAAAGCAGGGAAACAATTCATTTATTCAATCAAATCAATTAATAATAAATCCCTTCCACCATTAAATCTTGCTCACTCGCTTCACCAACAACTCTAATCGTATTTGACATAGGTTTGAATATTACCCGTTGATCTTCATTTTGGTTGGATCATCTAATGACTGCATTTTAATCAATCTGAAATTTATTTCCACCGTAGCAGATGACCCACCACCTCCTATGTCTTCAATTAAATCCATGTGTCTTCTTCCCCTTGATATCATGATCACTAACCAGCCTGTAACTTCTAATCGCATGATAGCGGGCAACCATACATCTTGATCATCAACGATCCTACTCATTTAGACGAATGCCAACCTTGACCTTAAAAATCAGGCACCTTTTCTATTGGGATTAAAACATCTCTACCCATTTGAAACATGTACATTTTATACTCACTTTAGTTACCCACCAATTAACGTATTAAAGTCGGTTTAATATATCAAAACATTCTTAATGTTCCTTTGGCTTCACCGGTTGTGACAAGTGGCGCCCACCGGTGATATCATGATCAGTCACTACCCTATGGTGGGGTTGTCATGGTATGGCAGGGAGTGGTTGAGATCAAACAACCCCTCATCAATGATCAAGGTAATTCCCCCTCTGCAAAATATAAAACAATTACTAAATTAAAGGGGACACAACTAGGTCAACGGTAAACCATGACATGATTTTTTTTTAAAAGAGGCACAAGGTCACCCTAGACTTAGGAGGAATTAAAATTGACCATAGGAAAAAATATCGACAAATTAAAAAGGGACATGGCCTAGATGAGACAATGGGACTTAAGTTGTTTCAAAGTCCTCTCAAAAAGTAATGACCAAATATAACAAAGAAACAAACATAAAACCCCAACCCTAGACTTTCTCAAACCATTTTATAGAAAATCACCATGGAAAACCAGGAAAATAGGAAAGATGAGTAAAACTTGTAGGGAATATTTTTGAAGTTCCACCACATATCATAATGACACACTTTTCATGCATAAAAAGAAAAAAACAAGAATTTGCATGACTTAATTAACTCTACCTTGGGTCGCAACACCAAGGTTGGCACAAAAAATGATGCATGGAAAAGAGATAAGGTCCCAAAGACCATTAGCACATCCTTTAAACCTATCTACTAACCCATCCTCCAAAATCCACAAAGCTACTACAGCCAAAAAGGTCAAAATTGTCATCTTGGATTTTAAAGGGAAGCTACTTGTAGGTAGGACTTTGGGGTTCAATGTGGATATGGAACTTATTTTTGAGTCCCAATTCCTCTATGAAATCTACCCTCCACCTTGCATAGTAGACTAGATCTAAAGCTCATGGGCCTCAATAAATTTCTTAAATTTGAACTTGTTACTTGACCTCCAAGTCCCCCAGCCCACAAAACACTCCTTTGTGGACCTTAGGTTCATGCATAGACCTAGAACTTGTTTATGATTCCTTGGTTCATTTTACCCTCTTTGACTTGTGGTACAACATAAACTCCTTCATTTACTTCTAGATATGTTAATTTAGAAAAAGAGAGAAAAATAGACATTATATATATATATATATATATATATATATATATATATATATATATATATCAGTCCACTTATTACAGACGGGAGATTCTAGTGATGGTATTTTCTAAGAAAATAAAATTAATTGTAGATGGACAAAAGTGGAAGTAAGATCATAGATAAGAATATGGAAAGATGGAAATAATTTAATTATGGGAAGAGAATGTGAAAAAAGAGAGTTGAAAACTAATAAAATGGTTTCTCTTTAAAAATAAAAATTGAATCACTTTATTTGAAAATATTTTATGCTTAATCTACTATACTTTTCATTTGAGATTTAACTAATATCTTTGAGATATTTAATCAATATTTCCCTATCTTTTGTTACACTTCCACATTATGATTGTCTACAATCCTTGATACTACCATGATGATACAGTTTATTTATAGTAAAAACTAATCACACATCTTCAAAAATTTCATCAAATAGTTCTTGGGTTTTCTCTTCTATCTTGACTTTTTAAAATGTATTAATTTTTTAAATTTTGTTAATGTGAAAACTATGGTCATTTATATTTGAGAGGTTCTTCAAAAACATATCTATAGAAAGAAAGAGAAAAATAAATGAAAAAAAGGCAACTTAATCTTCACTGAGCCTCATCATGGATAGTACTATAGAAATAATCAATAGCTACTTTGAAGAGAAGAATTTACACAAGAGATACTAGTCATGGAAAGTGCAACAGTAAAACAAAAAAATAGCTTGTAGGACTTGCACAAATATGGGTATGGCTGAGTGATGAGACAAAAAAAATGTATCATCTAAATTCATAAAATAATATCTAATTTTTTCATAAAATGTTAGTATGAAAAGTGAATTTAGATGTAGTTATAAGAAATGGTAACTTATTTAAAATAAATTATGAAATAAATTTTAGTTTATTTCTCATAGATTTCTTACAATCTAATTATTAATATTTCTAATCATTCTTGAAAAATAGAATGCAGAATGTTTTGAATATGCATTCAATCCTTATTTCCAACTATGTTAGAGTATTCTAGATTATTTTAAAATCACTTCTAGATCCAACTCTAGAATATTTTAGCTCCATTTCAACTAGCCTTAGAGAGTGTTCCAAATTCATGATTTGGTCAAATCAATAGATTTAGCATTCTCTCAACCATTTTTTAAGTTTGAAGATAAGTTTTACTTTATTTAAAATAAATAAAAATGAAAATAAAATAAAAATATATCTAACTTTTTTCTTAAAAGGTTGTGAATGAGTCGTTATTTTGAAAGGAGAGAATATATTAAGTTATTCTGGAAATATAAGTGTAGAGAATAAAGGTAATTATTTTTTATCATAGGAATATAAAAGATAACTATAAACCTATGTTAGTGGGATGTTTTCTACTAATTTAGTGATTCAGTTGAAGGTCTTCAATAAATAAATAAATCTCCCAGTTATAAATATAAAATACAACTATCTTTTAACAAGTTTTAGAATATATATATATATATATATGACATTTTATTTCAGCAATTAAAATATGTAGCATTGAACACAAAATTAGATTATTGATTTTGGTCCAATTTCAATATAGGAGAAAGCCACTCATCCCAAGGAAGAAGACATAATTTGGTATCTCTTAATATATTTATATTATTTCATTTTATGTATAATTTGAGTTTCAATATTATTTATTTATTTTAGTGATTTAAATTAGATCTCCCCATCTCTATCTCCTTATCTTTATCTCCCTTTCTCTATCTCATTCTATCTCTCCCTCACTATCTCTATCTCTCCCTCTCTCATTCTCCCCATCTCTCTCTCTCACTCTCCCCATCTATCTATCTCTCCCTCTCTCCCCCTTTATCTTAATATCTCTCTATCTCCCTCTCCTTCTTACTCTCTCCCTCTATCTCTCCATCTCTCCCTCTCCCTCTCCCTATCTCTATGTCTTTATCGCTTACTCACTCTATATATTTCTCTTTATCACTTTATATTTCTCATTCTCTCTTCCTTTCCATCTCTATATTAAAATTATAATCAATTAAATAATGAGCCCAAGTATGAGGGATAATTAAGTCAAAAGGTCTTGAATTTATACAAAGTGAAAACTAAATTATGGATGATTGAAGAACCTTATAAACTTAAATTTTTTAGATTGTGGTACTTGTCACAATATATATCTAAGGCTTTGAGGGTACTTAATTCGCATGTGATTTCTTGTATTAAAAATAAGAAGTAACCAAGAAGGAGGTAAAATCACCTTTTAAAATATACTCTTAGGGAAATTTAAGTGTCAAATACATTTCATCCAAATGAATGATAAAAAGTGCAAATACAACATTAAATCTACTTAGGTATCTAGTAAATTATATCCTGAAGATTTGATCACCCATGAAACTGAGATCTAGAGAGTGATTCATTTATTTTCTTTCATTAATTAGGATAGCTGACAAAATAAAGAGAATTCTCAACTAAAATGATGCTCAAAGTAGCTAAATTCAAATCTAAATGGATTTTTAACTATCATCTAAGATTTCTCCAATTATTATTAGAATAATTACTTTATCCTTATCAAATATTCATAAATTCCTTTAGGATAAACATATAAGATTATCCCGAATAGTTTATTTTTGCAAGTTATTATTTTGTGTAAGGGTGATCTTGCAATAGCATGTCCCTATTTTTTGTATTTGATTCATATATGTTTAATTTATTCATTATCTAGTAACACCTAACTAATGTAAAGGTTGTAGAACTAGCCAAGTAACACCTAATTGAGCATTGATAAAATGGGATTAGTAAAACCTAGCACTTGATTCCTATATGGGTTCACTAGATCAAATGATACTTGATAAACATGAAACTCTAAATTATAGCAAGTTAGACGTGAATAGACCTATGGCTCAAGTATGTTTTAAGTTTCATAAATAAAGGTCAATATAAGTGATCAATGAAGCTAGGTACAACACCTTTAAGGAAGTAGAATCTTAATTAAATCTACTTTATATTCTTATGTTTTTTATTTTTTTTCAAGTGAACATGGAAGTGAATTTGATTTATATGCACTTTAACTACAAATCTTGTCCTTTAAAAACATATCTTACTAAAAAAACTATACCTAGGTTACAACTTGACACAAATATCTTGAGCCATTCTTGAGTTTACCAATAGATATAACCTTTTTTGCACTAGTGGTACCTTTCTACATGTTTGACTAGTTTCATGATAAGGGATTGAGTGGTTGTTAAGGGTTTAAGGACTAATATAGATTTGAATGTTAAATAGGGTTTTAATGTTTTAATGTACAACTAATTCACCCCCACCCCCCTCTCAGTTGTCTTGTGCATTAAACACTAATAACCACATCATTTCCTTCAGTATAAATACATACCCACCAGTAGCATGAACATTGTTACAACTCACAATATCCATCTTTTTATTATAAACACACTTTTGGAGAAGTAGTTCCTCTAACATTGAGGATAAAATATTGCAATAAACTAGATGATAAAGAAAAAAAAAAGAACAAAACACCAAGAAAAATAAAACAAAAAGTAGGAAAAACAAACAACCTATGCTAAGTATGTACAATTTAGGCAGTTCCTACACCAATTTGAGATTGAAAATATTGTTTGAGTAAATTCTACATTAACAATAAATGGAACACCCTCTATAATCAATATTTATAGGTTCTAGGTGTTGTTGCTAAGAATTTCTACAATTTGGAAGGTTCATAATCATAATTCATAAATTTAAACATGTTCACCTTTGTTTTCATGAACTCTAGAAAAAGTGCTATACATCGAGGGGTAATCAAACACTAGTTTTATAAAAGAGCTATGGAAACTTGGAACCCATAGTGTAGTATGGGATGTAGTGGAATTCCTTTTCTACACCAATCATGATGATGGAAAGCATCCCATTATACTTGTGATCCTCACCAAATAAGGATTAAGTGTAACAAAAAAATCACATAAGGCCATTAACGAAAAATTCCCACAACCCACATAGCCATCAAGTTTATGGATTCTAATGTTTATCACCCCTAGGCCACTAGTGATAAGTTTTTCCATCCAAAAAGGAGTAGCATCTAACATATACCACCTAGTAACCTTGGTGATATTGTCAACTAAACCCTTCATAACATGGGTCATACTTGGCACTGACCACTTTTGTGCTATATGTGATTTCCTGCTAACCCTCTTGATACAACAATTATCTCTAGTTTTTGTTACCTAAATGATAGGGGTAACAACCAACTCAACTAATCCAATATCACATTTAAGATATCCACTAAAACTCCTTCACCTCTATGATACAAATGAACGTTGGATAGTCCATAAGATAAAATAGTAGCTCCAAGAAATCATCATTCAAATGATCCAATGATAACCTACTATTTTTATAGTATTAGACTCAATTCTAATATGTGGGGGTCTTATATCCATCCACACATAGTATAAAATCACAAGGGTTCACAAGTATTGGTCAAGCAGATCTAGATATGTATATCACAATCAAGTGATTCATTATAGTCTTCTATGTCTGGAGTTAAAGTTTACACACATAAGAATCACATTGAACCCACATGAGATGAACTCTAGTCAACATGCACACACATAAAAATATATTAACTAAAAAATAGTCAAATCCACTCACTTTATTCAAATTATTAACCAAATAATACTATAAAAATATATTCTTTATTAAAAGATACTAGGGAAATATATCCAGACTTACTCAATAATACTTATAATTTTTTGTGTATAGGGTAGCATAGTTAATATTAAGGAATTTCTTCCCAAGATCAACCCAAAATTATGCATATAGGTAGAACTAGTTGACCATTTTTAGTAAATAAGAATACTTATTGTTCATCTCTTTAGATATTATTAGCCCAATTTTATATCATTATTAGATAATGAGTTATCAAGTTTCCTGAATTCATTCATAGCCATCTAATCCAAAATTTAGCATTAGAATGAATCATATGAAGAGGTAATATTGAATAGTTTTATGATAACCCCAAACTTTGGAGGTATCCCCTAAAACCTCCCCTATGGATGACATCATAGGGACATCCTTCACCCAAGGATTTCTTATTTCTTACATACCTACTTTCAAAAGGGATCAAAGTCACAGGGATTTATCCTTACAAGGTCTCTCTCAAGGAACATAAACTTGGAATTGCTACACATAAAACACTCATCCAATTAATAAATAAGGGTAATAGGAGTTTTTAACAAATACAAGTTACCTTACCAACCCTTGTATATCACAACTTAGTACTGAGATTCCTACAACTTTATCATTCCTAACTAAACAAGATCAATCTTGATAAGAACATCATATGGAGTCAAATGATATAAACTTTTTCAATATTTTTTTCAAACAAAATTGACTTGCATAATGTGAACCTTTATCATGTCCATGATATGATGGGAAGCAATACTAATTACCATTATTGCATAAGATAATGACTTTATTCATGAATCAAACGGCCACCCTCTTCAAATATTATATCAAAAATCCAAAATGCTATATTATAGATACAAACGACGCCTACAATAAATTGGCGGTATCCTAAGGAGCGCAATGGTAAAACGGTAGAATAGGCGCTCTTAAGTCGTTGGATCGAATCTCTAAACCTCAATTTTAAATTTACACCTTTCAAACCATTCAAGTAGCGATTACCGCATCATCGCCACATGTTAGAATTTCATTGATCCACCTATCCGCCACATGTCAGAAGTCAATTGATCCACATTGCCGCCACATGTTAGAAGTCAATTGATCCATGTCACTACCACGTGTCAGAATTTCATTGATCCACATCACTACCGCATGTCAGAATTTCATTGATCCACATCACTACCACATGTCAAAATTTCATTGATCCACGTCACTACCACATGTCAGAATTTCATTGATCCATGTCACTACCATGTGTCTGAATTTCATTGATCCACCTATCCGCCACATGTCAGAATTTCATTAATCCACGTCACCGCCAAATGTCAGAAGTTGATTGATCCATGTTGCTGCCGCATGTCAGAATTCAATTGATCCACGTCACTACCACGTGTCAGAAGTCAATTGATCCACGTCACTACTACGTGTCAGAAGTCAATTGATCCATGTCACTACCACGTGTCAGAAGTCGATTGATCTAGGTCACTACCACATGTTAGAAATTGATTGATCCACGTCACTACCACATGTCATAAATTGATTGATCCATGTCACTACCATGTGTCAGAAGTCAATTGATCCACATCAACGCCATGTGTCAAAAGTAAACTAATCCACCTATCCACCATGTGTCATAATTTCATTGCTCCACGTCACGGCCACGTGTCAGAAGTTAAGTGCTCTACGTTACCACCACGTGTCAAAAGTTTACTGCTCCACATCACCACCACGTTTGAGAAGTGTATTGATCCATGTCATAGCCACATGTCAGAAGTCAATTAATCCATGTCACCGCCACGTGTCAAAAGTCAATTGATCCATGTTGCCATCATGTGTTAGAAATTGATTGATCCACATCATCGCCACATGTCCGAAGTCAATGGATCCACGTCATCGCCATGTGTCAAAAGTCAATTGCTCCATGTCAACGCCACGTGTCAAAATTTGATTGATGCACGTCACCGCCATGTGTCAAAAGTCAATTGATCCATGTCATCGCCACATGGTAGAAGTCACTTGATCCATGTCATCACCACGTTTCAGGAGTCAATTGATCCACGTCACTGCCATATGTCAAAAGTTAATTGATCCACGTCATGGCCACATGTCAAAAGTTAATTGATCCATGTCATCGCCACATGTCAGAAGTTAATTGATCCACATCATCGCCACATGTTAGAAGTTAATTGATCCATGTCATCACCACATTTCAGAAGTTTATTGATCCACATCATCGCCACATGTCAGAAGTTAATTGATTCACGTCATCACCACATGTCAGAAGTTAATTGATCCACTTCATCGCCATATGTTAGAAGTAAATTGATCCACGTCATGGGCACATGTCAGAAGTTTATTGATCCACGTGATAGCCACATGTCAGAAGTTAATTGATCCACGCCATCGCCACATGTCAGAAGTTCGCATCACCACATGTCAGGATTTCACATCGCCACATGTCAGGATTTCACATCGCCACATGTCAGGATTTCACATCGCCACATGTCCAGATTTCACATTGCCACATGTCAGGGTTCAATTAATCCACGTCATCGCCACATGTCAGGATTCAACTAATCCACGTCATCACCACATGTCAAGATTCAATTAATCCATGTCATCGCCACATGTCAAAGTTTCATTGATCCACATCGCCGCCACATGTCAGAATTACATTAATCCACGTCATCGCCACATGTCACAATTCAATTGATTCATGTCATCACCACATGTCAGGATTCAATTGATGCATGTTATCGCCACATGTTAGGATTTCATTGACCCACGTCATCGCCAGATGTGAGGGTTGAATTAACCCACGTCATTCCCACATGTCAGGATTCAATTGATCACGTCATTCCCACATGTCAGGCTGCCATACATCCACATCGCAGCCACATGTTAGGCTGCCATTTGTCCACGTTGCAGCCATGTGTCAGGCTATCATTTGTCCATGTGGCAGCTATGGTTCAAACTGATGCTTATCCACATCACCGCCACGTTTCAGGCTGCCATTTTCTAACGGCACAGCCACGTATCAGGCTGCCATATGTCCATGTCAATGATACATGTGAGGCTATCATTTATCCACGCTACCACCTCGTGTCATGTTAACACGAATCCACGTCACTACCATGTTTTAGGTTGTCATTTGTCCACATCATCGCCACATGTCAGGCTGTTATTGGTGGACCTCATCGCTACGTTTTTAGGTTTCATTCGTCCACGTCATGGCCACGTGTTAGGATTTCACCAGATGTTATCGATCCATGTCACCTTGTTTACACTACGGCCTGTGACGTTATTATCCGTATTGTTGAGGCAATATAATCAGCTTGCAAGTTCGACGTACGAGATTCGATTTTCACGAAAGGAACGGCGTTGGGATGATGAATTGAATAGCTGGATGCATATCTTCCTGAAAACATGCAACTATCTCAACTGGTTCTTCACTATATCTTGCATATCTTTCTGAAAATTGCTGCCAAATATTCCATGCACGCTTGCATTCTGTCTCTAAACAATAATTCGGAAGCAACTGGTAAAATGCGTAGGGAACCATCTATATTGGAGAAAGAAAGGTGTCCTTCCCAGTGGAATGATTACATGAGATGTAATTCTCAGCGGAGCCATCCGGAGGAACTGTGGAAGTGATTTTAGAAGGAGAAGACACGTCTGGATACCAGCGTTTAGAAAGCATAGCTTCAGAATACTCCGATTTCTTCAAAACTTGAGAATGGAGGTAAATGGGATTACCACTATATGGATGGCCATCAGAGAAAATTATCTTCAGTTTCACATAACCATTGTCCTAATCGCCAAATTGGAAAAAGGGGAAATCCATTGCTAATTTCTGGGTGTCAGGGATTATTCCTGGTTTCAGGGTATGGTTAAGTTGCACAGATTAGAAGATAAGAAACCCTGCTTTTCTTAAAGTTTCTTTTTATTATTAAATTTACACGAATATGGATGGTGGGGTTGGCAGCGCCGCCCACCCCTCCCCTTCACCCGCAGCGGAACCCACCGACGATATTCATCTTATGGATGGAACTATGGGTTTTCCTTGTTCGGAAAATCCTTTTGTGCTCTTTATAGAACAATTTTTTGTATAAAGTTTATGTATTGGAATTGATGTTTACCTGTGGGATCAAGGTTATATAGTAAATAATGATTTTATAGAACTATTTTAATATAAATTTGATATATTGAAATTGATGTTTACGTGTAGGATCAAGTTTTATAGAAAATAATGGTATGTTGGCTCTAAACTACTTGAAAAGCTATATAAGCACTAAAGTTTTGTTTTTCATTCAAACAATTATGGAAGCCTCTAACAGAAGAGACATCAAGTTTGACTAACTAACACAGATTAATGGATTCCATCAATAGCAAGTAAGATATACTTCATACTTGATTGGTTCATATCATCTCTTTGTATATTCCTCCAATCTAATAAAAAATAAATAAAAAATCAGTGGTCAGCAAAACAAATCTTTGATCATTCCTTTAGTCTCAGTTCAAATTGCTTTATATGACTATTCTCACCTAAACAAGTTGGCTGCTTTTTTTAATTTGAAAAAACAAAAGCAGCGCTTTACTTCAGTAAATTCAACATCTAGATTAGTCTAATCTCGTACCTGCTCACATTGTTGTACAAAACAACATGCAGTTCTAGAAACCACAACGAACTCTTTCCTGTCTTACTTTCTCTATAACATCTAGATTTGATAACAGATGAAGGAATAGAGCTGCTATACATATGTATATTATATGAATAGAAAATATGAGTAGATAATATTTTACTATGGAAAAAATCAAATAACAATAAGCTGATTTAAGATGATGTGCAAAGAAATGAGTACGACATTTTATGATGAAAATTGTAGTGGAAATTGTTTTTATAGCTAGAAATCTACTATCCAGTCAATACAGTGACCAAAACAAATTGGGCTAATCCAAACAGATGGAATTCGATCAGTGACTAGTTACCTGTTATTAGGTGATTTAAATTTCTTATGTTTGATTTCTCATTTATAAAAAAAAAACAATTGTGTAAAAATTACATTTAAATTATAAATCCAAGCATCTATTAAAAGTACAATAGTCAAACCAAAAAACCTAATAGATTCAAAGATGAAAAAGAGAATAGAAATATAGTGTTCACTATCTTGGTTGTAGAAAGAAATGCTCACCGTAAGCATTGGTTTAAATAGTCTAAATTGTATCACCTTTTTCTTTTGTATAATATTGAAGAATTAGAACATAGAGAAATATAAATAAATTACATTAACCAGCTGATAGAAAGCATGAAGTATACTTCCTGCTCACCAATTTGTTTGATTTGGCAAAAAATTGATATCTCTAAGAAGTCTTTGTAGCCGTTACTTCAATCTTTTGTATACTCTTCACTGTATAGAGATTGTTAATTAGAAAGAAAATTCCTAAATTGAAAGGAAAACAAAACAATAATTTTTATATTACTCTTTAATAATCAATTATGAAGATTTGAGGACAGGTGTAAGATTTGTTTTCCTCCTCCATAAGTGAATTTTATTCCAAATGCACAGACATATCGATTGTATACAATTAGATCAAGTTTCACACATAAACAATAATTCCAACACATTGACTCTTTATGAAAAAATCTTATTGCTTCTCAAAGACCTGAATAAATGTCATCATAATTCTTATAGTGGTGTGTAAGAGTCCAATCATTTTGGAAAGAACGCCTTCCAAAAGCAGCATAATGGAGAGGGACTTGGTCTTTTATCCACTGTAACTAAAACAATACATGTAAACAATACCATGAATTCATATAGAATTTTATAAAGTATGAAGTATACGGCTAATATTTGACTCACAAACATGCCCCTTTAAATAGGGCAAATGATTATAATCCTCCAATAAACATTACCATCAGATATTTAAACAATGTGTATGCAAACATAATAGGAACAAACAAAGAGTCATGATTAGTAAAACGAAAATAATAAGAACAAACAACAAATGTAGATTTCATTGTAGCTGAAATGTTTTTAAAGCAAAAAATCTAAATTTATTTTTTAATTATTTCGGCAACTTTAAATAGATAGTAATTTATATGTTCTTTAATGTTTTAGTTCCTTTATATGGAACGGAAGTCTATATTTGTTTAAGAGCTATGATTTCTATAAAGAAATCCTCTTGCTGATTGGTTTGTATGTCTGAGAAAGACCTCTATATTGAGGTGGTCATGATGTAATCCTTTGAATCAATAGAAAACTCATTTGTGTGCTACCAATTGTGTTTGGTATTACAATTTACTCTTTGTATTCATAAACTAAATATGGTATCAGAGCATGTCGATCATGTATGTTGGGATTAAATGGCCAAACACAAGGAGTTACAGATCAGAGCAGGCCGATCATTTGTGCAGGGAGTAAATGTTTGCAGGTTGATAATTGTTGTTAGACTAAAAGATCTCTGAAAGAAGCTACCAATTGTAGAGTTGAATAAGATCGAGGGTTTTCTATTTTTATTGCAGAAGATCACTATTCAATATAAAGAAACCGCCATACTACCAACAAAGATTAATACAGATCGTTATGCAGAAATAAAAGTCTATCGTTGTTTCTTCAAAGAAGGGTTTTAATGGCCGCCATTTTAATATTTGAATCTTTGTTTTGAAGAAGGTCTATAGATTATCCAAAAAAATAGCTAGCAGCTGATAACGAAGCTCAGAGGAATTAAATATAGAAGAAAAATCGCTATTGTTTGAGATCTGCAAATCATTGCCATCATCACCAAGGGTTCTGTTGGGAAAAACTAAACCCAACTACAGTGGACAAAGAAGAAAACATAGACCAAATAAAATGGACAGCAAGAAGAGAGGCAAAATATTTTCTATTTCATTCAACTAACCAAAAATATTACAATATTAAAATGTTTACATACAAAAACTCAGAGCAATTCTTGTACATTCTTTCATCATATATTGTGCACATTTTGGTGCACTAGAACAAACTATGTGCTGCTACAAACATTCTGCAGCACTGTCCTTTGTCAATGTCTTCTGCTGCTGTAGGATCTCCTGAACATTCTACTTTTGTTATGTTATGTGCTGCTGAACATTCTTCCTTCTATTTTTCTACTGCTCTATGTCTTTTGTCTCTTACATTCTTCTTTTCTTCTCTAACTGAACAACATTCTATTTTGTTTTTTTGTTTTTCCCAGCCTTTTCCAAAATTGGCGTTGACTTCAAATTCACCTACCAATAATAAATTTGCTGCCAAAGTTAATTGGGACAACAAGTTTCTGAAAGTCAACCTGGGTGGAACGATCCAAAATAAATCTCATCTATTTGTGCATTAAACACACTTTCTCGTTGCTGCTCGAGATTAATTTTTCCAACACTCCCCCTTAATCTTGAGTCTTCCTGATTTACATCACCATTCAAAAGTTCCAGAGCATAAGTTCTGAAGCATATGCGCTTCTCCAAAGTTCCGAAGTAACTATGTTTTTCTATGTTTCCCTAAACACAAGTTTTAGAGCATCTACGCTCCTCAGTGTTTTTCTAAACCAAGGTTCCAGAGCATCTCTGTTTTTCTATGTTTACCAGAACCAAAGTTCCACCGCACTCCTATATACCCAACCTATCTCTTATGCATTCATAGGAGTCTTTTGACAATGTCTTTGTGAAAATATCAGTGAGTTGTTGCTCAGATTTGCAATATTGAAGCTCGATCTCTCCATGCTCCACCAACTCCCTTATGAAATGGTAACGAATTTCTATGTGCTTACTTCCTCCATGAAAGATGAGATTCTTGGTCAAGGTAATAGAAGATACGTTGTCACAAAATATGGTCATGCCATCTTCTTGTTGCTCATTCAAATCTGCAAGGATTCTTCTAAGCCAAATAGTTTGGCATGCTGTTGCATTTACTATAATGTATTTTTCTTCAGTCGTGGAAAGAGAAACTATGGGATGCTTCTTTGATGCCCATGATATTGCTCCTGAACCCATGTGAAATGCGTATCTTGATGTGCTCTTCTTGTCATCTACATTTCCTGCCCAATCATTGTCTGTATACCCAACAAGTTGAAACTCATTAGTGGCGGTATACATAATGCCATAGCCTTTTGTGCCATTGACATACCTTAAAATTATTTTAGCTGCTTGCCAGTGTGCATCCTTAGGCTGCTCCATGAACCTAGAAATCAGGGTTACCGCATACATCAGATCGGGTCTTGTTGTTGTCAAATACATTAGGCTTCCAACCTTGTTCTTATAAAGGGTTGGGTTAACATATTTGTTGTTGTCCTCTTTGTTTAATTTCAAACCTGTAGCTATTGGAGTTGGGGCTGGTTTTTGGTCCAACATTCTAAATCTTTTGAAGATTTGATTAGAATAATTTCTTTGAGAAATAAAGATGCCATCATCTGTTTGTTGGACCTCTATGCCTAGGAAATATTTTAGAAAACCTAGGTCTATCATTTCAAACTCATTTTTCATTGCCTCTTTGAAATCAACAATGAAAAGGTTACTATTACCTGTTAAAATTAAATCATCTACATACAAAACAACAATAAGTATCTCACCATTGGTTGCCTTGATGTAGAGTGTAGGCTCAGTGCCACTTTTGTTGAAGCCATTGCTCAAAAGGTACATATCAATTCTATTGTACCATTCTCGTGGTGCTTGTTTCAACCCGTAGAGAGCTTTTCGGAGTCTGTAGACTTTGTATTATTTCCCTGCAACTTCGTAGCTAGGTGGCTACTCCACATACACTTCTTCTCTCAACACTCCATTTAAGAAGGCTGAATTTATATCCATTTGTAGTACTTTCCATTTGTGTTGGGCTGCGATTGCTAAGACTGCCCACACTTTTTACAACCTTGCAACTGGTGCAAAAGTCTCATCATAATCTCTTCCAGGCTGTTGTTTATATCTCTTAACAACCAAGCTTGCTTTATGTCTTTCAATCTTATCATCAATAGTGCATTTGGTGTTATAGAACCACTTAACTCTAATGGTTGATTTCCTTTTAAGTAAATCGGTGAGCTCCCATGTTTTGTTTCTCACTATAGCATCTAATTCCTCATCCATGGTGTTACACCATTTTTCGTAATATATTTTTCACCTTTGTCATCAAATTTTTGCCTTTTCTCTTTTGGCACGAGAGCATATGCCACACATCCAAATATTCCCAAATGCTCAACACTCCATTTGCATTTTGTCCATGCTTCTTGTGGAATCCTATTACGAATGACATTTATGGGGCACCTATTCAAGATGTAAAATGTTGTTGCTACAACATCACCCCAATATTCATTTGACAAACCTTTTGCCTTCAACATGCTTGCTGCCATCTCCATGATTGTTCTATTTTTCTTTCAACCACTCCATTTTGTTGTGGATTATACTTGGCTATGAGTTGTCTATGAATACCTTGAGACTTACAAAAATCCACAAAATCTTGAGAGATATACTCTCCCCCTCTATCCGTTTTGAGGACTTTGATATAATGGTCGCGTTCTTTTTTAGCCAAGGCCTTAAACTCCTTGAACTTATCAAATGCCTCTAATTTTTTTTTCAAAAGATACACCCAGATTTTTCTACTATAGTCATCTATGAGTGTCATGAAATAAACGTTTCCTCCTAGTATTGGGGTCTTCATGGGACCACACAAATCTGAATGCACTAACTCTAATGGTGTTGTTTCTCTCCTAGAATGCCCTGATAGAAAGGGTTTCCTATGTTTTTCACCTAGGATACATGCTTCACATCTTCTATCATTCTCTACAATTGGTGGTAGGCCCCTAACCATGCCTTTTTTAGATAAAAGACATAAACTAGAATAACTTAAATTCCCATACCTCAAATTCCAAAGCTTGGATGGGTCTTGGATGATCGATTTGAAGGTTAACTATTGTGAGCCTTTTGATTGTGCTGAGATTTTCATTTTTAGGGGAAACATTCAGTTCTTTGTCATTTGAACCACTACCATAAATCTCTTGCTTCCATCGTTGTCATAGAAGATGCATTCTCCTTTCTCCATCAACACTCTATAGCCATTTTGGATCATATGTCCAATGCTCAAAATATTATGTTTCATTCCTGGGGCATAAAAGACACCATGAATATGTCTTTTTTCACCATGCTTGGTTTGTAGGCACACTATGCCTTTAACATTGACTGGAAACTTCTCATTGTTGCCCATTTTGATTTTAGACTTGATGCTACTATCAATGGAGGCAAATAAATTTGTGTTACCACTCATGTGGTTGCTACAACCATTGTCCAAGTTGCAAAATTCAGTGTTGCCTTGTTCTGCTAGATTGCATGCAATGAAAAATTGTGACTATTTTTCATTTTTCAGCCTTGTTCTCATTCGTCATATTTACATTTTGGCTCCCTTGGTCACGCTATTTCTTCCTGCATTCGCTTGCATAGTGACCATACTTGTGACAGTATTAACAATGCACATTGCTCTTATTTTTCCTCTGATTTGAGCTGATATTCCTTATGTTTTGGAAACCTGATTGGGAAGTGTTGGCTTCCTCTTGACTGTTAGAGCCTCCTCTTCCGGAGTTGCTTCTACCTCTGCCTCTTTGACCTCATCCTCTACCATTTCTTCCTCTTCCTCTTCCTCTTATGTTTGTTTGTGCTTTGAAGGCTTGTTCTTGGGAAGAATTTGCAGACCTATTTAGGCATTGCTCATGGGTTTGAAGTGAACCTATTAACTCGTCAACTAACAATGTTGATAGGCCCTTTGCCTCTTCTATGGCAATAACCACCATGTCAAATTTTGTAGGTAGGCTTCTAAGAATCTTCTCCACAATATTTTTTTCTACCATAGTTTCTCCATTTATCCTTAACTGATTAATCAAGGTGGAAGCCCTTGTATGAAAATCTAAAATAGACTCATTGTCCTTCATCTGCATGGTCTCAAATTCTCTCCTTTGTAGCTGGAGTTTAATAGACCTGACTTTCCCAGTCCCTTTGCAAGTGGTTTCAAGTATTTCCCATGCATCTTTTGCATAACAAACTACTACTACTCGAGCGAAAATAGCCTTTGTTAAAGCTGCCTCAATCAAACTAAGGGATTTTGCATCATCCTTTCTTATCTCTTTCAACTAGTTCTTTTGGGGATTGGTCAATGTTGCATATGCATTTGGGTCAGTCACATTTGTGAACCCATTCACTAATAATTCCCACAAATTATTTGCTACAATAATGGTTTTTATTTTATTTTCGCAGATGCCTTAAATTTTTCCATCAAAAATAGGTAGTTGGTGCCAACTCCTATTGTCTCCTCTAACCATTTTGCTAAATGGGGGAAAAACAAATACCCAGAAAAAACCAAAGTGTTTTTCTTCACTTCCTTGAAAACTAGGGCTTTCCTAAATACCCAAAAGCAAGGCTTCTATCACAACACACCTAGGGCTTCAGATAGGGCTTTGAAAACTAAATTCCCAGAAGGATTAGGGCTCTGATACCAATCTATTGGGGAAAACTAAACCCAATTACAGTTGACAAAGAAGAAAACATAGACCAAATAAAATGGACAGCAAGAAGAGAGGAAAAATATTTTTTGTTTCCTTAAACTAACCAAAAAGATTAAAATATTAAAAATTTTACATACAAAATATCAGAGCAATGCTTTGTACATTCTTTCATCAAAAATACTGTGCACGTTTTGGTCCACTAGAAAAAATTGTGTTGTTGCGAATATTCTGGAGCACTGTCCTCTGTCAATATCTTTTGTTGCTTCAAGATCTCCTGAACATTCTACTTTTGTTATACTGAACACTCTCCTTCTATTCTTCTGCTGCTCTCTGTCTTATGTCTCTTACATTATTCTTTTCTTCTCTAACTGAAAAACATTCTATTATGTTCTTTTGTCTTTCCCAGTTTTTTCCAAAATTAGTGCTCAATTCAAATTCACCTACCAATAATAAATATACTTCCAAAACTAATTGGGACAACAAGTGTCTGACAATCCAGTTGGGGGGAATGATCCAAAACAAATCTTATCTCTTTGTGCATTAAATGCACTACCTCATTGCTGCTCGAGATTACTTTTTCCAGTAGGTTCGAAGGTATTAAAGAAAAAACCCGAGAGTAAAGATGGAAGTTGTTGTTTATTGAATGAGAGAGGGTGCCACCACCACTATGGATAATCAAGATCAAAACTAAGGAAACTGACAAATTTGAGAATAAAATCATAGGAAATTTGAAAGAAGTTGTAAGTATTTTCAAAGTGTTGGAGTTTATAATCCCAATGACCTCAATCTAACATGTCACCTCCATATCCTCTACATATGCGCTCGATATATGGCATTGAAGACTATCATTGAAGCAGATATTTCTTAAGACTTTTGATGGACTTGAATTGATTTTCATTTACTCCTCCATTTTGTGCTCTGTCACATCACCTGTAGATCTCACACATTTTTTAGGTGCAAAGAAATATATCATTTTATTCACTCTTTTTTGTTGTTTGTAAATGCTTCGCTCTATATATTGTTGAGTTTTTTTTTTTTTTTGTATTCACCCTTATGGAGTCCAGCTCTTTAGAGTTGTCTATGAGTTTATGGTAATCCGAAACCACCTATTTGTTAGTTTGTGGTTTGGTAATTTGAAACCACCACCTCTATGTGAGTTCATGGTAATCTGAAATCACTTGTATGTGAGATGTCTGATACTAGTTGTAAGGAGGTGTAATGTTGTCCATGAAGGAGAAGCTCTAGTAAGATGATGTATATCTATCTAAAGTTTAATGAATTTGTAATGATATGCTGGGAAGGGTTGAAGCTCTCATAGTCTATAAAAGTGTTTCATTTGATAAATATGAAATATCAATATTTTTTTTCATCTCTTTGTTGTCTCTTCATTTAATTCCAACATTTGATTTGGCTCTCATAGTTTGTAAAAGTGTTTCATTTGATAAATATGAAATATCAATATTTCTGTTCATTTCTTTGTTTTCTCTTCCTTTAAATCAAGGATTCGGTATCAAAGCCGAGAGGGAAAAATATTGCTGGTTATTGAGAGTTTCAAAAAAAAATTAAGTTCAAAGTTTTCAAAGTTAGAAGGATTATCAGTTGTATGAAGATCATTTCCAACTCTTTCCTTCATCTCCAACCATGTCTCCTACATAAAAAACTTAAATACCCCCCAAAAAAAAGCCCTAGTTCACAAGGAAATGGGGCCTATGGCTCCAATACCATGTCGAAATTTTCAAAATGAATGCACAAAATGCAAACACAAAGTTGTTGCTCTGATTTCTAGTCAAGCCGAAAATACCCAAAACTCAAATGCAGAAGCAAGAGGAGACATGCAACTTCATTTTTATATTTAATCAATTGGAAATGACAATACATAAAACATAAAACTTCAAACTTAGAAAATAAATTCTATCTACAAATTACAACTTTCTGGGAGAGATCAAAATTTTCTCAACCAAATTGGTAACATTCAAGAGCTATCAGGAGCAATCATTGCTCAAATACAAACAAAAACACACAACTACTGCTGTTTAGAAGCTTTCAGGAGCTCGCACAAAATGTTCTTCATAGTCTGTTGTTGCAACACATTCTTCTTCCAATTGACTTCAACTAAATTTCTTAGCAAGCTGTCTTCATTCCTTTTGTCTCAAGAAAAAATTCCCTCCTAAATTTAAAATTCACCTACCAACATTAAGTTCAACTACAGACTTGTGCAGCACATCAGGAGAAAAGAGGAAAGTCAATCCCCAAAAGAAATCTTCTAGTTGGAAAATAATAAAAGCTCTAACAAGTAGGTGACAATAGTAGGAGGCTCAGGGACAATCAATTTTCCAACACTCCCTCTTTGTCCTAAGCCGACAAAACAAGATCAAACTTGATCCAAATCAACAACACCCAATCCATCTCTTAGGCACTCAAAATTGTCCTTGCTCAAAGGCTTTATGAATATGTCTGCTAGTTGCTGCTCAGACCTACAAAATTCCATTTTGATTTCACCATTTTCAGCTAACTCTGATAAAATGATACCTAATTTCAGTGTGCTTGCTTTTTCCATGAAACATGATATTTTGCATTAAGGCTATCGATGAAACATTGTCATAAAAAATTGGTGTTCCATTCTCTTTTTCTTCTCTCAAATTTGTCAAGATTCTCCTTAGCCAAATAGCCTTAAATGCTACTACATTTGCTGCTATATACTCAACTTCAACTTTTGATAGGGAAAATATAGGTTGCTTCTTGGAAGCCCATGAGATAGCACCTAAACTCAAATGAAACACATAGCCCGATGTGCTCTTCCTATCATCCAAATTTCCTACCCAATCATTGTCATTGTATCCAACCAGCCCATACTATTTTGCTGCTATGTACAACATGACATATCCTTTGGTGCCATTCACGTACCTCATGATCCTCTTACCCACTTTCCAATGAGTGTCTCTTGGAGTTTCCATAAATCTTTAAATAAGACTCACTCCATGCTTTATATCTGACCTAGTTGTAGTCAAGTACATCAAACTTCCAACCAAAATTTTATGCATGGTCAGATCCACATTTCTGCTGCAATCTTCCTTGCTCTACTTTAGACCTATGACTATTGGTGTTGGTGCAGGCTTGCTTTCAAGAATCCTAAATCTCTTCAAGATCTCATTTGCATATTTTTCTTGAGAGATAAATATACCATCATGTATTTGTTTTACTTCTATGCCTAGAAAATATCTCAAGAGACCTAATTATGTCATTTCAAACTCTCTTTTCATGGCCTCTTTAAAATTAACAATGAGGAAATCATCATCTCCAGTAAAAACTAGATCATCAACATACAAAACAACAATCAAAATATTACCATTTATTACCTTGATGTAAAGAGTGGGCTCACCATTACTTTGGCTAAAACAATTGCCCATCAAATATGAGTCAATCCTATTGTACCATGCCCATGGAGATTTATTTAGCCCATAAAATGCCTTCTTCAACCTATACACCTTATGTTCTTCACTTGGGATTTCATATCCAAATGATTTCTCCACATAAACTTCCTCTTTCAACACTCCATTAAGAAAGGTCATAGACTTCACGTTCATTTGAAATGCCTTCCATTTGTGTTGGGGAAAAATTGCTATGACTTCCTACATGGTCTCCATACTAGCAACATGGGAAAATGCCTCATCATAGTCTCTCCCAGACTATTGTTTGTAGGTACCCTTTGATAACTAATCTTGCCTTGTTCCGATCTATCCTTCCTTCAACATTGCATTTGGTCTTGTAGACCAATTTTACCCCAACAAATTGCTTGTTGGGAGGCAATTCATTTAGCTCCAATGTGTCATTTCTCTCTATTTCATTATCCATGATTTCACACCATTTATCCTCTTTCATGACCTCTTCGAAATAGATTGGATCACTATGAGAAAATAGTGCAAAATTCACACTCTCATCAAATTCTTCATCATAACTGTCATCTTGGTAGATCTTCCTTAGACTCTTGGTCTTCTTTGGCATTAGGGAGGCAAGTGGGGTTTGAAATTTTAGTATTGCTACTGCTCTACTGAACAAGCTAGTTTAAGGGTTGTCGGGATCTATCGGGAGCTCATCGGAAGTTGTGAGGAAATCATCTGTAGCTACCATTAGCTTGTCAGGAGCTGCTAGGACCCAATCCTCTACCTATCTATGGCTTCTTGCATTTCTATCTACTCTCATTAGGAGCTATCAGGAGCCATCAAGAGCTCTCTATTTGTGACTGTCTTCTTACGTCAAGATCCATCAAGAGCTATTGGGAGCTCTCTATCTATGATTGTTTTCCTATGTCAGGAGTCATTGAGAGCTCTCTATCTGTGATTGTATTCTTGTGTCAAGAGTCATTAGGAGCCATCAAGAGCCGACCATTTTTGCTGCTGTAGGATCTAACTGATCTTCATTTTCATCTTCTTCACCACTCTAAACTATCGAGAGCTTTTGGGAGTTGTCAGGATTTATTGTGCCATCCCATGACTCATTTTTTAAGAACTCCACATCTCTACTAATGATAATTTTCTTGGTGACCAGCTTGTATATCCTATAGGCTTTGGACTCTTCACTATAGCCCATAAATATACACTTTCACCCTTTTCATCCAATTTCTACCTCTTTTCTTTGCACATGTGAGCATATGCTACACAACCAAACACTCTTAACTGCTCAATCATCCATCTACATTTTGTCCATGCCTCTTGTGGTATTTTTTCACAGGCTGCCTTTGTTAGACTTCTATTTATCAAATGTATAGTTGTTTGTATAGCCTCTCCACAATATTTAGGTGGGAGTCCCTTTGCTTTCATCATTCTCCTTGCCATCTCCATGATGGTCCTATTCTTTCTTTCAACCACTCCATTTTGCTATGGAGTATAATTGATTGTTAGCCACTTCTTGATGCCATTTTACCTATGAAAAATAATAAAACAATTGGGGGTATAATCTCCTCCTCTATCTAACTTTAGGACTTTGATAAAATGTCCACTTTCATTTTTAGCATTGGCCTTAAACAACAAAAACTTATCAAATGCATCACACTTATTCTGCAAAAATAGACTCATTTCTTACAGTTGAAATGATCAATGAAAGTCATAAAAAATATGCTATTACCAATAGATGTGATTTTAATAGGGCCTACCAAATCTATGTGCACCAGCTCCAATGGTTCTCTTTCCCTTGTAGAGTTTTTCAATTGAAAGGGCTACCTATGTTGCTTGCCAAAAATGCAAACCTCACACTTAACATTAGGCTTTACTATTCTTGGCAAACCATCAACTATCTTACTTTTGGACAAAAGACTTAAACCAACATAGGCTAAATTTCCATAACTAAGATGCCATAGATTGGAGGGGTCTTCAATGGTGCTCTTGAGGGAAGGTTGATAACGAAATAAATAGAAAAAGATATAAGGGTTCCAGAAATCCTTTAATTGAAATTATTCCTAAACCAACAATATCAGCGACACAATACTTGGAATGGACCAATCCCTCAAAACTAATTTTTTCTTAACCGAGACTTAATCTATGATCTTACAAAAACAATGCAATCTTCTAAGGAATTCAAGATTTTTAGATTATAGATATTCATTCATGTTAGCCCTTATTTTTGCAATTAAAATGAATAAATACCTATAATTGAACTAAGCACATAAATGTCCAATACAGGTTGACCTTGCACAACAATCCCAAAATCAACAAGTTTCTCAAGATATGAACCCGATATCGTTACAACATTCCAAGCATGAAACCACATATATCATTGAAATCATTCAACTCTAAATCTAACAACATTCAAATATTCTCAAGAAAATTTAAAGATAGAATAAGAACCATGCAAGATAAACCAATCCAAGAGAGGCCACCAAATCACAATGTCTTGTCTTGTATCGAATCACCAATAAAAATAACAATTCAAATATTTTGTGTTACAACATTTTCTTCAAAAATAAACTAACTCCTAACTCTAGGTTTCTTTCTCCATTGCTTCCAAACTTAATCTTCTAACTCTCAAAGACTCTTATAGTCTTCAAACCAATAATCCTGCTAAGAAGTGTGATGGTATCATAGTATTTTTCCTTCAACTTAACCCTAAATAGCTACTTAGGCAACTTTGAAATATGAGGCTTAGGCTTCTCCATCCATGAGTTGAAAACCTCCAGAGCCTTATTTGTATCACCAGTTAAATATTTCCTAGACACATCCAAATACAAGCCCACCACATGGGGTCTATCAGGCATATCAAATATTTATGTCACTGAAGGGGGGGAGAAATTAGCAAACACCCTACCCTATTGGACAATCACCCTCTATGTACCCCTATCATAGTGTCTACAACATTCCAGAAAAAACTCATAACACTAAATTGTGGGAGAAAAACCAGCAACGTGAGCCAAACCTGACTCTGAAAATATTTTGGCCAATAATGAAGGACCATCTAGTGCCATTCTAGCCTTGAACTCTTCATAGTCCCACTTTCCCACATTGGTATCAGTGACACCTAGCTAGAAATAAGACAACTTGGTCCCAAGAACTTTTCTTCTCATATCAATATTGATCCTTTCAACTTATGAGACAACAAATGCTCCCTCATCACTAGGATCCACCATTTTACCTTTGGATCTTACAAAAAAAATTCTTGATTCAACCTGCATCCAAAATATGTCACAATAAGCACCAATTATAGCACAAGAATCCAAGTTAGTCTATCATCTATAATCATAACAATCAAGGAAACCGCAACAACAACCAAAATTCCCCTTAAAATAGCATCAAGGAAACCTTATCTCAAAGTTCGGGACTTTCACCCCTTCGTGAAATTCAGTTAAGAAAGGAATATCAGGGAATTCTGGGTTAGATGAATTCTAGTGATGGAAACACAAAGATCACCCAGAACCAACCATTCATCAAGGAATACTCAAAGATACTTGCACGCATCCTCAAATCATTCTAGATTCATCATAAAAAGAAAACCTATTAACAATTAATTCATGCAATCCCCAAATTATTCGTTGCCAACAAGCTATCGAGGAACTCCATCGGAGATGGAAATTTGCAAAGCTAACAAGACTCAATAATTTATGGGGAAATGAAGGGAGTACGAAAACTCAGAAAAATCCGAAGGAAGCAGAAATCCATGAACCAGCCAAATTTCAAGACTTTATGCAACTCTCGATTAAGTGGCCACAAGAAGGAAACTTAGAGAAATATAAGGGCGAAGGAAATTTGTGAGCATATAGAAAACCCAAAATCACAACCCCATCACGATTTCGGCCAAATTGATCGAATGATCACAAATTTGGGGATTTAAGCTTGGAAATGACTTACCTCAATTTTTCCATTGATGGAACCAACTTTCAAACTATCTCAAGGGGTGACCTAGCAACAATGGATAATAAACTCAAGATCAAACCCTAGGGCCACATGATGAACACACGACCATAAATTTAGTTCACTCGCTTGACATGCAAGGCCAAATTCAAAGGAGGGAATCAAAATCATCTAAGCATGATGAGACTAATTCATGAAACGAGAAGAGGAAGCAACACCAATTTCAAATGGGAGGTTGAAATGGCCAGGAAAAAACCCTAAATTAATTGAAGTCACCTCAAAATATTGAAATAAAATTCTAAAGCAAGGAATACATACTATTGATGAAGTGAAACCAACAACAACAATGACAAGAGGCAAGTCTTGACGTGTAAGCAAGAAAAAATAACAAATTCATAGCCAAGCTCAAGAAATTATAGATTCAAACACCAATCAGGCTAAGAAATCCAAACCAATATCCTCCTCAAAAAAAATAAGGCAAAAGAGATCGATTCACAACATAACAGGCCAACCTAAACCAAAAAAATATGACCGTAGAGCCCGCACATGAGACATCAATACAATGACATGACAATGCCACCCAAGTTCAGGAATCCAAGGTTGAGATGGAATTTTGGGAAAATCTGGTAGATGTGGAATGTCATGAAGGATTGAAATCCCCAAGAATAGTGTAAAGAAGCCTCAATCAGGTTTCAAGACCACTAGAAAAATCTGCCAAAGAAGGAAAATGTTGAAACCGACCCAAAAATTGAGATATTCAATGTGTGCTTCAATAAGGGAGTTTGCATAAGAAAAGTAAGTCATATAAGAACATGCAAAGGAAACCAAATCTCACAACCGTGAAACTAAAGACCGAGAAGGAAACCAAAAGAGCAAGAAAGAGGGTCCCTACTTTTAGTGGGGCATGTGTGTGAAAACTGCACAACATTAATTTTGTTGATTTAAAATAACTTATGCTAATGTGTGGGATAGTTTAAGTCTCTCCTGTAGATTTTAGCATCTAGATAAACAAATAAACTTCTTTCCAATTCCACCCATTCTAAACTTGAAGGAAATTTGTCTTTTCCTCTATATCTACATAACTGGAGGTAGGAGAATTTACAATATCCCCAACAATACCACATCTTCTTCTTCATGAATCCTTATTAACCCTAGAAACTGAAAACCCTTATGACACTATCCACTATAGTTTATCATTATCCCTATTTATGGTTCACTAGTGCCACTACCAGCCTAATCCATGCTTACTTGTGACTCATTTCATCATTCGTGCGAGGTTGGGTATAATGATAATCATAATTCACACAAAAAAAAAATGTAACTTAAAGCTTACATGTATAATTAAATTGTTTAATTTGATTGATGCTTGGCTACATGCCAACTATACCGAAAGTTGACAAGCTTTCAAAATCACCAGTGCCACTCAAACGATATGAAATCATTATAAATATTATTTCATTAAATCTATCAGTTGTCCAACAAATTTCTTTGGATGATCATATGTCTTTAATCACTGCCTATAGTACGACTACCATACTTTCTTCAAAAATAATGAGAATTTCAATTAAATGAAATGTAAAACATCAAGGAATTGAAAAGAGAAAATGAGCCTTGATCTCACCACATGTTTGCATCTAATGGTTTTAGTGTTAATCTAGTGGTTTAAATTCACAATTCCAATGCTTCAGAGATTTACTTCAAGAATGCAACTACAACTGTCCATAAAAAATTCATCGAACAGTCATGGTTATATTGATTTGTGCTAAAAATGACATCTGGCTAGAGATATGGGATATCCTTCGCACTATTATAAATTATTTAGAAGGTTGGTTAATTGATAATTCAGCCTTGTTTGGCATTTACATCCTTTGTGTAAAAAAATCTACGTTTTTAAGCCCTATTCCTACATTTAACCATGAAAGTAGGTGTGAGATATTTTTTTTAAAATGACAATAAGGCAAGAAAATCAATAGTTTCTCTTTTAACAGATGAATAAATCTGAACACAAAGTCTCAGAGATGAAAATATACGCATTGTGACCTAACAAATAAATATTGAAGAATAATCATGAAGATTCATGAAACATAATTCATTCATAATTAAAAGGAAGAATTAATAAATACATAGATTTAGAAATATACTATTTCATCTCTCTAATAGAATTACACAAACTTAGAAATATATTCTTCTAGTTTTATCTCTCTAATGCCAAAAATGTGGATTTACAAACCCGTCACCCCAAACCCTATACAATAAAAAAGCACTCAAAATATGAAACTAGCCCCCCTTATAATTAAGTGCCACAAAAGGATTCATGCATGTTATTAAAATGCTAAAGGTTTCGAGACTTTGCAAAATTCTAACTACATTTCCATAAATAAATTGTGAAATTTAGCATGTTATTCTTCTTGTTCTAAAACCAAATTCACCCTGTTGTACTCAACATTGCTGGTTTTCTCTTTCCACGCCATTGAGCGTAGCTAGGAAATGATGTTAATTTTATCTTCTTCATGCCAGTTCAAATCTGGTTGCATGACGGGCATAGGTTCATCTTCCCATTCCCTGATATTGCAAAGAAGTACCATTTTGAGGAAACTTTGAGTTTGGAGTTGAAAATGCTACCACCTTTCCTCGTATGCAGGCTCACTTAACGTCACTAGTAGGAAGTGACCATTTATTTTCCAAGAAAAAAGTGCCAATTTTCTACTAAAGATTACGCTAAACCTCAAGTTGGCATTTCAAATAATTTGAGAATATTTCCCTTAGTGGCACCGTACAATTCATTAAATGAGATGACAAATCGATAGTTGTGCATCTCACCAAGTTCGTCTCATTTTTGAGTAAAAAAAATATATATCCATCTATCGTGAGTTCTAAATTTTTAAGAACTTTAGATATTTCAACTACATAGGACATGATTCGATAAGACTTTAAAATTATAGATAGGTCGGGTGGTCGAGTAGTTTTTAAAATTTAAAGCCTGGAAACTTGGTTAGGAAATTTGGCAAAATTCACAACGTCATAAAAAACTCACATTATTTTATAAGGTTGATATTGATAATTCATCCTTGTTTGGCCTTTACATCCTTTGTGTAAAACCTTAAGTTTTTAAGCCTTGGTCCTGCATTCATCCTAGGTGGTCCCTCTTTTAAAACAAAATTTATGCACATGCATATTTCATTGTCTATTTTGATTGATGAATGATATAAAGGAAAAGGAATGGTGGGTTGTGATCTCACCATGTGTCTACATCTAGTGTTATTCTGGGGTTTTAATTCGTAGCTCTAGTGCTTCAAATATTTACTTTTTGAATGCAACTATAGTCATTCATCAAAAAATCATCAAACGGTCATGGATTGTATTAATTTGCACTAACATTTGGCTTCAGAAATAATAAATGTCTTGACACTTGTCCACATTCCAGACTCTTTATGAAGGAATTTGAATGTATGGAAATTTTGTCTCAGAATTTGATAATTTTGACAACCACACTATGATTTTTTATTGGCATATCCACTTATATCACCACTAATTTTTTTTATTGGCATATCCGCTTATATCGCCATTTTTTTTTTTTGCTTTGAAAAAATGTTTTAATTGCCAACATTTTTTTTATGTTTTCAAAACAGGATTAATTCACTAATGGAAAAATAAAAGTTTGAAAAAAGGATTTAATCACCAATGAAAAATATTTTATTCATTTAACAAAAATTGCAATTCACCATGATTTTCCATGGCCTTCTAGTGATTATAAAAGATTTTTCACTTGGGAATTTTTTTTTGCCGAAAAACAAAAAAAAATCGCCAATAAAAATAATATTTTTATTAGGAAGTATATAAGATACTAGGGAGAACTTCTGAGAAATTTAAAGAATAAGGAATTCCAGGCATAGATGGTTGTATGATAGAGTCAAGCATTTAGTGAATTTGAACATTTGGTTCAAATCTTTTAAAAATTTTGACCTGGAAAAGGTTTTGTTGCAGTAAATGTTCAAATAATTTGTAAGTGACTCTGTTGTTGGAGAAGAATCAAAATGAGTTTTACTCTTGAAAGAACTTCATGTTTCTTTGCAGTTCAGTCCTCTATAAAGGAGGTGGCGACTCTATCTAAAGAACTAGTTGAATTGTGAAGAAGATTTCCAGATATGCAAAATTTGCATTCAAGAAGAAAGGTTAATAACTTCTATAAAGTTTCCAGTTATTCTCATAAATCTAAAGAAAGCATTATTAAATTTGCAATTATTTTATGGGAAATACCCAAGGCTTAAGATGATAAATGGTTCCCTATTAGATGAAATTGCATTAAGACAGGGAATAATAGTAGTTTATTTCATACTTCTAATGTATAATGTCTATAATTATTTAAGAAGTATGCTTAATTTTGAATTTTCCCTTCGAGAAAGCTTTAAATAATAATGATTCATTCTATATTTTAGAATCATGGTTGAATTGGTAAATTATGCAATTGACAACCATGTATGAAGTTGATAATGATTGAATATGGATATAAGAGGGTTTTCTTGTGAAATATTAAGTAAAAGTATGTAGGATAGACAATATTCACCAAGCCCTCAAAGGTATTTTACGATTGAAAGGTATATTCCATTGGAATTTAGCAGTATTAAAGGTTACCCAAACCTGATCCCTAAAAATGTTAGGAAAGGTTTGCTAAAATTCAGAGGGAAAAGTTTTGAATCAGCCTCTAAAAATTTGCAAACATTCATGGATGTAATGGGGGATTATGAGGTAAAACATGAGGATGTTGTCATGAAATTTTTTGTTCAATCTTTGAAGGATGATGCCAAGGATTGGTTCTCATATTTACCAACATTTTATATAGCTTCATGGATTTAGTTTATGATAGCCTTTGTTGACCAATTTGGTGAAGGGGTTAATCCAAGTGTGGTAAGAAAGGACTTTATGGAAATCCATAGAAGTGAAGATGAGATGGTCCTTGTTTTCAATCTTCGATTTGAAAAGGAAATAAGGGAAATTCCAAAAATTATGACACCAAAGTATGTTGAATGTTTGGTCATGTACTTAGGTGCATTTGATAAAAACATGAGCTATCTATTAATGTATAAAGAGCCTACAACATTATATCAAGCGTATTAGACTATCATGGATATTGAGAACAATTTTAAATACTCAATGATGAGAGTTTATTTGGCTGCAAGTGTTGGTTATTCGAGCACACCATATACAAATGAAATTCAAGGATCAAATAATGGAAATGATTGTGTAGATGAAAATTCTTCTATTATAATTCCTCCATCATCATAGTATAAAGATCATAGTGAGCTCCAAGTTGAGCAACAACAAAATTTGAGCATTGTTAATCAAAATTCTTGTGTGCAAGAATTGTAGGAAATAAGGAGACATAAGGGAGAATCACCATATAAACTATTTTTGATATTTTTGGATGCTTTGATAGAAATCCGCAAATATTTCAAACCAGAGGATTTTGTGTGCATTGATTTGTTTTATGAGATTTATGACTCTGGGCTAAGTACTTTGGTAGAGGAATTGAAGCCCCATAGCTTTGACCAAGTACCTGATTGGATAAATATTGTAGAATCAGCCAAATGTGGTTATGCACAAAATGTGGATTCTCAAAAAGAGATACATTAGTTGTCCTCTTGAGAACAATCAAATAACAATGAAAAAAAGTGAGAAAAATGTGTCAAAAAATGAGAATTGTAGTCAACTTGCAAACAACACATATACTGACCAAAAAAACAATGATCAAGAAATTGATACATGGGATGATAATAAAGTAAATATTCAAGAATTATTCTCTTGTGATACCTTAGATGATGGAGAAGTGAATGAGATACAAAATGCTATTCCATGTCATGTTGTGATCAACAATTAAAATGCATGTGTTGTTGATATTTCATTACAAACCTGTAGCTATGATCTTGATAGTACAACCTCAAGCATTCATTCTAGGGGTTTTGAACATGGTTCATGTAGTAATGATTCTTCTTGTGATGAAAAGAATAATGAGGTTGATATTTTCGATTGCTTTTCTAAAGATTGTGATTTATTTTCTAGGCATGATATAGAAGCATATTCCTCACCTGAAGAATGCAATGGAATAGGTTTTCATGGTGTCACTTGTCCACAAGTGATGGAAAAAATCTCATGGGGTAAATACTTGGAGTATAATTCAGATTGTCCATCAATGGAGTATGATAATTATTTCAGTAATGAGGAACTTGAAGATAAGCATATGTGTGTTCAATATGCTAATCTTGAATATAATGCTAAGTATGATAAACATGTTGATGAATGTGTTGGTTCCCTTACTAATGATTTTCTATATGGGGAAAAGGTGTAAATGTTTGTGATACATGAAGAGGATGATGTTGTATATGATAATAAAAGAGGGGATTAATTTTGGATTGATGAAGAAATACATAATGGAAAACACATGGATCTTGAGTGAACATTATTACCCATTGATAACACTAAAGAGCTAGTTGATTCATATGACAATAAAGTTTCATATTGTGTTGATACTGGAGAAGTTATTGAACCATGAGTAGAGCAATCAAGAAATGAATATTATGATGAATTTCATCTTGGTGAGTACGAATCTGAGTACAATTGCTTCTTGTTTGATGTTTGTTGTGTGAACATGGATATTCTTTCATTCTTTTAGAAAAGCATCAATGTGAAAGAAATTGAAATTTCTAGTTCTATTGCTAATAAAGAGTTTTCAGCTAGCAATGAGTCTTTCACTTTTGGGCCAACACACATACATGAGGTTACCAATGCACATGGGTGTCTTTATGCTGCCCCTATTGATGTATAATTATTTGAACCTACCTTTGAGGTATTTTCTATTGAGCTTAATGATGATGTGAATAATGATTCAAAACATATTGGTCAACCTACGATTAATGCATTTACTCATTTCTTGAATTTTAATGATGTATATGATCCCCATCTCTATGATATCAAGGTGTATTTTGATATACTTGAACTGAAATATCAAATAATGTGCCCATGTTGCATTGATAAATATAAGGATGCTCCAAAATATGTATCTTTTATTTTTAAAATATTTGATGATGATTTGCATAATGCACAACGAGTGGCATGATAGTTTATAGTTTGATGTGGATATTTATTTTGAAGTCAAATTTAGTGATGTCAAAGATCAAATAGACTATGAAGTCTTCTATTTCTCAACTCATATGACTGAGCATCTAGTGGAACATGAAAGTGAGCTGGACAAAGTAAAATGTCACAATAATTATGAATTTTAGTTAGTGTCTAATTGCATATTGCAGAGTGGCAGAATCGGTGACATTGGAAAGCATGCTGATATAATAGGACATATTACTAGCCGAGCTACTTTTTCGGTAGTCCATGACTCTTGTTTTCAGACCTGGCCTACTACAAATAGTATAGAATAGAAATTTTAACAAAGGTAAATATTGGTACTTTATTTTGTGGGCTTGGGGCCACCAAATAAGGTTTGAAGGATGAGTTCCAATGTAGCATAATGGAATGGTTCTAGAGTGCCCAATAGATTTGGCACTTGGTCTACTCCCTAGAGATCTAGATTATTTCCATACCCACTTGGGGTATGTGTCCCTAAGCTAGAGCCACTGATAGATCTTACAAATTTTGGTTGGTTCCATGAGAAAATTTGTCAAATTGCAACCCTCGTGCTTAGTGGTCATATGTTAAGGTTTAGGGGTTGGTCAACCTTGTCGAAATTTTCACATATGTTGAACCCTTATGTTATATTTCCATGTTAACCTATTCTACCAGGTCATCGGTCATCATATTCATGACTTATGGCATCATTCTCGCTATCTTTATTGACTTGCTTTTACCTAGCGTATCAGTCTCTTCCATGTTGGGACTTTATTTTAATCCTCGCTTAATGTTAGGTTGATAAATGCTTAGAACCTTAGACTTGCATCTAAGTTTCATCCCTTAAGGTTTGTGCCTTGTCTGCCTAGTTTGTCCCCTTTTTATAACTAACACTTGTTGCATGTGCAGACATAGGGATTGTTAGATCGGTGGATTTGATCCTAACCATTCTACGCTAGCCCCGCAAGGAATTTTGATGAGGTCACAAATGAATGGAAAGGTGTGCGAGATGTTGTCACATGTCGTTTACAGTTGTGGGGCCAAGTCCTTGTTTGCCAATAGTTTAATAAAGGTTTTCTAATCAATGGTCGCTATGTTATTGTGAAGATTAATTGATGTCATTCCTCGCCAATCACACACGATTAAAATAATATTTTTGAAGATATTGTGAGGTGTGCAAGCGAGTGACACATGGATTTACATGACAAAGCAAGGAGGCTAGTTGGGGCTTGTGAATGACTTGCGTGTATTCTAACTAGGGATTATATCATTCGTCAATGGGCTTATTATGTAACAACATGGAATTTTCAGCTATGTTTGAGTTAATTGGAGTTATTCGACATGCCAACTCGTTGGTGCATTGACAGCCTAAATCCAAAATGTTGAACTAGCCATGTGATGGTTGTTTGAGATCTATTGATGGAAAACATTAATGGCCAATTTTTTGATGGATATCAACCTGATTTCCATCATGTGAGGGGTTATCTCCTAGCAATCATGATGAATAGTACACTGATTTCCATGAACCTAGAAATTAATAATGGTGAAATTGATGTCAAAAAATAATCATTCGCTCACTCATTTTGTAGTTGGAGAATTGATGATCACTTCATCAATTTGTTGATAAATGCTTGGGTATGTGCAGGATCATCTTGGAAAAAAAATGCCCTTAAGTGGTAATAAAATTCAAAAAATCAGAGTTAGGCAACTTAAATTTTTTTTGAATAACTTATCTATATTACTTCAAAAATATGTAAGAATAGAATTTATAGAAAAATTGAATGTAATTTCTAAACTACTAGTTTTTTTTTAAATAAATATTTGGTGAAAATTTGAAATTTCAATGCAGTAGTACTTAAATTTCAGTGAAAAAATAAGAAGTAGGTGTTTGTCTGACCACCCTAACCACAATAAAATAATAATATTTTATATATAAGTAGGGGACTCATGTCCCGATGCGATGCATATATTTTTGTAATTTTTTTCAAAGTAAATAATTAATTGTGAATTTTTTATTGCAAATTTTAAAAATAAAAAAAACTTGTATGTCTAACCACCTTAAGTTGGTCAAAAATTCATGAAATTCTACTCTCTTTTTTTAATCCTATAGTATACAAAGCATAGAGTGTAACACATGTTTCAAATTCAATAAATGTGATACCATTTGAAAGCAATAGATGTTTTTCAATCAGCCTATCAATCAGGACTTTAGTCATAATTCAAGTAGAAAATGAATAATAAATATTTATTAAATTCAATGTAAAGAATAATTTATATTGGTGGAAAGTTGAGAATATACTTAAAAAACCCTTTTCATTTCATCAATTTTGGGTAAAAAAAATCATGAGCCACATGGGCCATCATATTACTTAGATATCACCACTTTTTGGCCCATCGTGGTCCTACAAATAACTACTTGCTAGTTTTTAATTTGCATGATAGTGATTAAGAGTCTAAATTCCTCTATGCTTTTGCATTGAGTGGTTGCTTCTGTTGTAAAGGCTTTGGGTTTGTGTGTGAGATGCACAAGACAACTACTTCTATTTCGTTGGTACGTATTTCTGCAAGAATGGACACACAAAGATCTCACAAATATGTGTGACAACACAAACATGGTAGCATTCTAGGCGCCCTTGGATCCAAGAAAGAACACATAGGGTCCCTCCTAGGTGTTAGTCAGTGTAGTTCTCAACTTAAGGGTCAAGTTGTAAGTGCAAAGGTGACAAGTCATGGAAATGAAAAGAGGTATGTGGAGTGTGGAGGAGGATCGATGACCATGTTAAGGTACATTCAAGGCTCTCTAGGGTAGAAAAATTCTCCCATTGATGTCTCTAGTGGCTTTGGTAGCGATGGTTCTATGAATGATTCTAATTATCATTGTTACCTCACAGCTCTGACTGAATTAGCTGTTGCAAATGTAGAGGTCCTTGTGGTATCTCCAATTACTGTGGTGGCATTGTCTTTTGTTTCTAGTTCTGGTGCTGGGAGGGGTGTTGATGAAGATAGGTGGTGTTTTCTTCTCCCACCGAGGCAAAAACATGAAGAAAATGTTTGCATCATGGTTATGGTGTTCCTCAAGGTTCTGGTTGATATGGTATTTTGAATTCTCTATTTTTGTTATGATGATGGTGTTGTTGTTTGCTGGTTTCAACATGGACATTAATGATAAGGCCTTAATGGAAAATTGCACTATTAAGTGATAGTGACACCAAATGGTTACGAAGGTTTTCACTGTTTTGATTCCCTTATGTGGTAAACTGATTGCATCCAATTATCAGGGAATTTCCAAATGTAGATGAAATTTTTTTTTAAATGAAAATTTTAATGAAATATAATTTGAATGGGCTCGAATCTTGTCACTCTCTTATTCTATAAAAGAGATCTCAAGGCTCATTGCAGATGGCGATTTTTTGAGTCCTGAAGGTCTAGGTGGTATATACTGAGTGCATATAATGAAGAATTTAGGGTGAATTAGCTATTAAATTATTTTAGGTAGGGTGTGTGTATGAGATAGTCTTAATAGGCTTTATGTAATTAATGATATCGAAATAAATATAAAAATTCAAGGCAATTTCTCTCCTGTGTGTGTTGTGATAGGTTATGAATGAAATTATCAAGGGTATTTTCATTTGTCTTCAATAGTTCTTTTGAATGTATGATTCTATTTGTTTGCTTAACTTAATGAGTTAATCAAATGCTTGAGAAAGTATTGCAAATCTATTATAATGTGTTAAGGATTTTATAAGGAGTACTATTTTGAATACTGTGAAGTATTATGATGTAATGCATTATGGGAAATGTTCACTAATTTCAAGATTAAATATTATGTTTGATTGAATATTTTAAATGTGACTCCTACCCATTTTAATGAGGCACTGGCTAGTTCATTTTGAATTATTTTAGATAGTGAAAATCATAAAGCACCTACATGTGGATTCAGGATTAGAACATTACTTAATTTAAATTCTATTTGTTCTAAGATGCAAGTCTAAAATATTTCTTGTATTCCTAGAAAATATGTGGTCATTTATGTAAAGTTCAGCCAAACCTTTAATAAATCATGTATGTCTACAAGTTAGTAGGAATCTGTTTGTGTGTAGATGTTTTATTGCAATAATGGGTATAAAATTAACACAAATAGGAACACCCTCCTTGTCTTCACACAACCTAAAGAGTAGGGGTAGAGCCTTGAGAAGCTTTACCTATTAGTTGGCCACTAGATTTTGTGATTCTTGAACATAGAGGTTGGCTACCACTTAGAGAGTTTAAACGTTTAGCTAGAAAAATTAACAAATAGGTGATTTAGTCCCAATGTAAGTGGTTTTTCCTTATTTCTATGTACTCTATTTTGACTATTTATTAGCATTTAAATGCTTGAAAAAGCTTGATTGGCACTCATACACCCCTTTTTATGATTTAGTCCCATCTCATATTTTAAACTATATTTTCCTTGTTGATGAATATTGCACATTTTTTTTTAGATACCTTGCATGGAAGGAGTATTATTTTGTTGTTTGATCTTATGTCTCATGAGTTTGTGCTTATTTCATAATTCTAACCTAGTACCAGAGCATGGATTCAACAAACCCCTTCTCGATTAATGAGATTTTTGTTGTTCAACAAGTGTTGCATGCTTCAGATCTAAATCCCCTTAGTTTTTTTTTGCAAATTTTGGAGGTAGGTATTTTTCAAAGCATTTTTGTGTGAAAAGGATCTCATCATTGGATTCAGACCTATTGATAAAGTCAAATTTGACTTTTATTTCACCTTATTTCTATTTTGTTTGTCAAATCTATGAAGGTTTGAAGAAAAGGATTTTTTGCCAAATCTAGGGGGTGCCTATTTTTTTAGGGCATTTTGAGCCGAAATGAACCTCATTGTTTCATCTGGAGTGGGCCAAAACCCTAAGATTGACTACTAGATCATTGAATTTTGATTCAGGAGCCTCTGAGGCAAAAAAAAATTGCCCTAGAGGTCGTATCACTTTCTTAGCACGAAAATCGAGGTAAAATAATAAAAAATATTTCACTATTTTTTTCCGGTAAAAAAATTCAAAAAAAAATTAAAATTTATTTGAAAAAGGTATCTTTTAAAACCTCCACACATTTTTTTCATTTTTCAAAAGATTTTTAAGAAAAAAAATATTAAAAAAAAAAAAAGTATTTGGGGGTAGTACCCAAGGGTACCGTCGACCTTCCATAATGGCAGGCAATGGCTCCTTGGTCCCCACCCCCCTTTGTGGTGGAGGACCCTTAGGGGTACCATCCCCTGCCAATGGCAAGGTGGTGGCCCCCTCGGTCCCCATGCCCAGGGGTGGCGGCCCCCCCACCAACAATTTTAAATAGTTTTTTTTTTTTTTAAATGTATATGTTTTGTTTAATATAAAAATATATATAAAGTGATTTTTTTATGTTCTTTTTTACTTTTAAAACAATTAAAAAAGCAATATCCGTGTAAATTTTTTTGCAATATTTTTTTTTGGCAAAATAATTCAACATGTACTCTAATTGGAGAAAACTTTCTGTGACTACTAAATTTGGTGGCCCTCTACATTTGGTAGAGATTTTGTTAAATTTAGCAGAGGTTCTTTTTTTCCCTTCTCAACCTCTCTCCATTGGGATTTCTAGTTTTGTACCTCAACTTCTAGAGGGCATATCTCCACCATACGGTGATCTTTTTGCATGCAATTTTGCACTCTTTGTAGTGGTGTAGGTTTTTTCTAGTTTTGACTTCTAGTTTTTTCCATAATTATGTTTTTTCAGTGTTGTAGTTGTGCAATCCTCATTTGGGAACTTCAATGGGCCATATATTTGGCATCCAAAAACATTTTTGGGTGCATTTTTTTTTGTGTACTTCGTCATGGTGCTATCAGTTTCCTCTCTTTCTATCAGAGAAATATATTTTCAAAAAGTAATCATTTTTTGGACATTATGGGCTCACATTGTATGAATTTATCTTATGTAAACACACTGAAATAAAGTGCCACAGTTGGTGTATTATGAGACCTTGCACATCACTTTGTGCCTTATTTTACTTGCTCTATGTTTTGAAGTGTCATGAGAGGGTTTGATTTTTTTCCTTTGTTTGCAATCATAACTTTTTCAAGTCAGTGTCCCTCCCATGTAAACAACCTAATGCATGTGTGACTTTTGTTTTTACACCCTTCATATGTTTTGTTACTTTCATGTTCACACATTCATATGTTCTTGATTCTCCTTCATGCCCTTCTTTTTGGCATTTAGTTTCAATGTACCTGTCATGCCTCTCCATTTTCAGCATTATGGGGGGGTTTCTACAATTGGTATTAATGCTTCTTTTGTTTTACGTTGGAGTGAGCTATGTATATAGTATTTATTCATATGTACTAGGCAGATGTAATGACTGGTTATCCATGCATTTCAGTGGGATCGAGTACTTACCATATGGACACTCTTGCATTCCTATTTTTGGAGGGAACCTTCCATTTTTCACATTATTAGTTCTTCAAACTTTTAGTTTCTTTTCCATATCATGTATCTTTTATTTCTAGGTTCTTTCCTTCTTTTTTTGATCTGATTTGAGTAGTGTCATTGTGGGCACTCATGTAGATTCTTGTCTTATTGATCCTGATCTTCATATGTTTCAACAAAGGTTCTTGTTTCAATATTTCAATTGTCATTCTTTGACAGTGTTTGTTGTTTCTTCATGCATCAGTGGTGTTCTCTTTGTTCATCCTGTGTTCCTATATTTTGGGACAACCTTTCCTTGTTTGGAGGCTTCTTCAATCCTTCACTTGGCTTTCATGTCTTTTTTGGAGTAGAATTTTTCCCATGAGGTTTTCTCTATTTCTTCGCATTACATATATCTTTTTGTTTGTACATGGATACCTTACTTGTCTTTGTTTGTTGGGACCCATCTTACATTGTTTTTAGGGGTTTTAGCTACTCTCTATGTTCATCTTAAGAGGGCATGTTGTATTTATCAGCCATTATCTAATAATTAATTAATCTTTAATTAATTATTAGTCTAATTTATTATTTGCACTTAACCAAAACTATGATTGCTTTATTAATTAAGTTTATATTATATCATTATGTCTCATCTCATTCGATGTAGACACTTGTCATGATCTAATAATTTTCTCATTTAGGGATTTTCTCTTATAAGCATTGAACCCTCTTTGTAATTATCTCTCAGATATTATGTAGAGCTTTCATATCTTCTTGAAAGTCTCTTGTTATAGCTTTTCCTTGCTGATGAATATTGCACATATTGTTTTGTAGATCTCTTGTATGGAAGGTGTATTAGTTTGTTGTTTGATCTTGTGGCTTGTGGTTATGTGATTATTTCAAAATTCTAACAACTTCTAATTGGAGGTGTTACTGATCAAATAAATAAGTTTTTTGCACCTCCCAACCAAAACATGCAAATCTTTACTAACCTTATTCCAAATCATAACATTTCATTTTTCAACGCTAGTGAACCTATAAACAATGATGTAATGAATGTTTACATGTAAAATGACAACATGGATACAATTGAACAAGGTCCTATGGATATTGTTAAATAAGGTCCTATGGATACTTTTGAGAAAGTTCCTATGAATAATGTTCAAAAAGATTTAATTGTGTCAAGATTGAAACTTTACCTTGTAAGAGATGAACTAAAAATCCTCTTGACATTTCTTTCTCATCTAAAGATATAATTACAAATGCACTTGATGGTCCTATTTACATAGTTGAATGAATCAATGAAAAGCCTGGTAATGGGTCATTAATAAGACACCCAAGGTGGCATATTAGTCTCATTCAATATTTCCAAAAACTTTGAATGTGGTCCTCACCTCTAAGGTTTGCACTTGCTTCCTCTTAGATCTTAGGTTGTAAAACTTTCTAATTTGACATGTAGGTGATTTTTCATGAAGATGACAACTTTGTAATCAAACTTTACAACTTTTCAATCTTTCACTCTAAATGATCTTCAGGTCTTCAACCTAAATCTATAATCACAAGCATACAAGAGGAGAAAAACTTGTTGATTGTTATTGAATGGGGGTTCGACTTGATCAAACCCCTTGTTGGTAATTAAACCTTGAAATGCAATAAAATAATGGAGGGAAATTATGAATGAACAACATACAATGTTACAACTCATCAAAACCTTTTTGTAAAGGAGACAACCTTTTGTGAAATGGCTAGCTTTAATTTAGATCTTGACTCAATGGAATGATTTGGTACATCTTTCTTGAATTGTTTTTTTGCATCAAAACCCTACATCACACATGTTAATACAAAAACACACATGATACAATAATGTACTTTGATATGATGCTTGAATCTTGATGATGGCTCCAAATTCTTGAATAATTTCTATTGAATTCTCTTGTAAACTCAATTATGCTATAATGAATTCTCTCACAAAATTATTGTTATAAAATTAATGAATGAACCTTGTATTTATAGATATTCATGCTTAATATCCCGAAATTACATCACACAAAGCTAATATAGGAAAACATTAATGAAAGGAGGCTAAATCCTACTAGAATTTGAAATTAAACCCTGAAAAATAAGCAGAGGACTAAGATTCCCTAGGTGGCATCTTAGTCCCGAGGCTCAAATCTCAAGGCATAGACTCCAAAAAGAGACCTTTTTAGGTGTATTCAAAATCAAGGTCCCAAGACCTTTGGGGGACTAAGATACCCTAGGTGGAATTTTAGTCTCAACCCAAAAATAAGGGAAACAAAAATAGAATCATTAAATGATCATTTTCCCTTCGATCATTGTCGAGATTAACCAAAAAAAGATATAGTTTATTAGGCTTGTGGATGTAAAATAGGACCAATTAAGACATAAAGAAGGATAAATAGAGAAAGGTGGGCCCAAAAAAGTGTGAAAATGCAAGGCTATGCATTTAACTACACTACATTTAGCCCCCACTTTAGTGAGAGGATGAAATTTCTTCAAACTCACACTAAATTAGTCAACCACACCATCATGAGGGATTCAATTGTATGAATTCTAGTAAGATAGGATGACAATACTCAAGAGGGTGGCCAATCCCCCAGGATCAAGATCCTATGGAAGACCAACATAAGAACACAAGAATAGGAATGTGGATGATATATGAAGCCATCATGAAATTGAAAACATACACCATCAAAGATAGGAAAAAAAATAAAAAGGAAAATGAAAAAATTAAATGGATCAAGCTTCAACTAGTTATCCAATGCGATGGACCAGGTCTAGGTTTTTTGTCCAAAAGGGTTTACAAGTGGAACATGATGTCCACTATGCAAATGAAAGAGCATGTTCACATTGGCTAGTGAAGCTAGGTATCAACTAGGTGAGCCCCAAGAAGTTCATATCAACGTCATGCCCCCATGACTATGATAAGGACAAAAATGTATACTCACAAGGGCTAGTGAAGCTAGGAAACCATATCAAATCCATACCACCGTGACTTTAATAAGGCACAAAAATGTATGCACAATGACAAGGGCTAGTGAAGCTAGTTTTCCACTAAGTGAGCCCCAATAAACCATATCAAATCCATACCTCCTTGACTTTAATAAGGCACAATAATGTAGGAATTCTAACAAGGGCTATTGAAGCTAATTGTCCCCTAGGTGAGCCCCATGAAACCAAATCAAAGTCATACCTCTATGAATTTAATATGGAAAAATAAAAATGCATGACAATAAAGAGGGATTTTCAAAGGGATCTCAATTAGTTCATGCAAGGTCTTAACTTAGGGTACATTATTTCTAATGTCTCCAAGAGAGGAACAATCAAAGGATAAAAGATTCACAACTTAGAAAATGCAGTGTGTCACATCACCACTTAGAGGAATGTATTATGCTAAGATATATCTAGATCTTGAAGAGCATTACTCCCAATGTCACCACAAAGAAGAAAACACATCATATGAAATAAAAAAATCAAATCAAGGAACATGAAAATAAATGCCAATGTATGCCCCCACTTTAAAGAAATTGCTAAACACCATGCTATGAGCAATTACTTTAAAGTAGACAAACATAAAAAAGAAAATGGAAAAGAGAGTTGTCCCCCAAAAACACATAAGTGATCTATGGATTTGAGGTCAGTATCTATCTTTCCTACAATGATATTAGAGATCTTATAAATGTCATCATTCCCCAAATACACATAGAACTTGAAGAGTGACAAAAAGAGAATGAAAACAAAGGAAAAAATTTTGGGTTAACATGGAAGAGACATTGGGTGTCTTTGTGCCTTGGATCATCCACAAAAGGAAAACACAAGAGAAACATGAAAGAAAAAGAATGGAAAATATTATGGGTCAACATGGAAGAGACATAGGGTGTCTCAACGCCTTGCGTCATCCCCAAAAGGAAAAAACAAGACAAAAAATTTAAATTGAAGAAGGAAAAAAGGTTTACAACATATAGAAGAATGAAGGTGAAAATAGAGGAATGCATGAAGAGAGAGGGAACATAAAAAAAAATGTCACATGGGATGCAATCACACAAAATAAAGTGAAAAGACTAGAAAATAACATGTAGATCAACCATCGCGCAGATCATCTACATCCCAATCTGCTTCAATATATGTGGAATGAAGATCACTAGTGAGAGGGACCACATCAAGTGTTGTACTCAAGGAATCACCAAGTTCAACACATCATGCATCACTTAATTTAGGAGGATCATCACAGTTGTTATCATCTAAGCTCATAGAAGAAGAAAATAACAAATTTAATTCATTATGCACTTGTTCATCAATTTTATCTATTTCTTCATCATCATCTAAATTAACCACAATAGGAGGATGAATGATAATATCCATAGATTTTTTTTTTCCTTGTTGTGTTGGAGGTATAGGGTCTATTTGTTCTTGTAAGAGAGGAGGGTCATTGGTTCTTACTTTCATTAGATTAAAATTATGATTTATAATGTTGTTTTCTTTTTTCATCTTTTGACCAATAGCACGATGTCTATTCCTATGCTCTCAAGCAATTCTATTTCTTTTATTAGGGTTTTCAATATGTGTTTGGGTAGGAGCAGGTTTGTCAAGCATGGGTTTCTTTTATTCTTGTGAGGGGAGAATGGAAGAATCTATGGAAGGTTGTTCAACCACTTTATCTTTGGACTTATAAATTTTCTTAGCAGGCGGATTAGGACTTGTTTGGTTTTATCTTGGTCTTTTCTAGGAAATAGGAAAGGGATTTTTAATGGTTGGGTCTTATTTTTTTGGATTTTTTTTAAGCTCACTATTATTTTTTTGAAGAGTTGGAGGTTCAATCAAGGGTGGAGACAAATTTTCAAGCTATAATTTGGCTATAAATTTTTCTTTAAACTTTTGGTAGGATAGGAAAAGGAAGTACTCATAGGGTCTTATAGGTTCCATGGGCTTAGGAAAGAAATATTCTTTGGAGAAATTTCAATTGGAAGATAGGGGAATAAATCCATTATGGTTCACAATAAATATTTCATTATTGACTAGAAAATTTAAGAACTTATGTACAATGAATGGGACCAAATTCATGGAGAAAAGACATTTGAAGCCTAACTTAACAAGAAATTGGTCCAAATTAGAGATGATAGAGAATGATCCACTCGGTTTCTTAGATCTTACCTATAAATAGAGTGTGATTGACCCAATTATAGTATGGGAAAAACCATCATGGATTTTAATCCATGCTTTAGGTTTATCATATCTATCTTGAGTATGTTTATGCACTTATAAGAGTTATTTCATGATCAAATTATTTCCACATATGAGATAAATTAAAATCCAAGGAGTGGAATAATTATTGATTCTATTGGCTATGTAAAGGGGACCATCAGGTGCATGTTCGATTGTTTCTTTTGAAGAGAAACTAATATCAGTAGCTATTATAGTTTTTTATTTATGAGCCTCAATTTCAATCACTCCTATCATTACTAATAGGAATTTGGTCATTAGTATCCATAGTATTTTGTTCATTTTTTCTCATGTTATCATCATTTGTGTGAACATTCATCACATTGGGCTTAGTTTCACTAGCCTTAACAAATGAAATATTGTGGTTAGGCATGGGATTGGTAAATATTTTCATGTTTAAATTGGGAAGAGCTATAGACTTATTACCTTTGTCATTCACACCTCAAATTTTAATATGATTGGAATCATTGAGGTATTGTATAATATTTTTGAGATGCTTGCATTGTTTTTTATCATGTATTTTTTGTTGGTGATAAGCACAATAGGAATTGTGTCTAAATTTTGGAGGTAATGGCTTGCCAGGGTCAAGAGGTAAAATGGAAGGTAAGGTAAGCATGCTCTTATTTAATAAAAAACTCATGATATTATGAAGGGTGTCAAGTAAAGGTGTGAATTGTCTTTGTGAATCCCCAAATATATGAGGATTACTCTTTTTGATAGTATTTTCTTGGGTATAAAAATGATGTGTAGGCCGGGAGTTAGGGTTTAGTCGAAGGAAAATTTTATTTTGTCTTTAGAAAGTTTGGTAGTTTCTTTTTTGAGGATTTAGAATTTTTCATGATGAGTAGAAGTGGTTTTTGGTTCACTACTACCTAAAAAATCCTAATAATCATGAAGGGAACTGCATAGGTGCATGAAGAAAGGGAATTTCATTATTGTAATCTTGTCTTATATTTTTCTTTGTAAATTTTCTATGAACATCTTTTGGAGGTGAGAATAAGGAACCTTCACATTGATTCGTGAATAAATAAATTGGTAACATGAAATAAAGTCAGTGAATTTTTGACCCTCATTTTTCTTACATGTCATCAAATCAACTAATGTGATTTCATGAACCATATGCACTTTGAATTTTTTAATAAAGTCCTCAAAAATTTCATTGAATGAACAAACAGAGTTATTCAGTAATGCAAAAAACTAATACAGGGCAATGTATTTCAAGGATTGGGGAAAGATCTTAACTAGAATTGTGTCCTTAATGATAAATTCACTACATAAAGCAGTAAAGGAATTTACATGATTAGTAGGATCTCTCTTTCCTCCATATTTATCAAATCTAGGGAACTCTATACCTTGTGGCACCTAAGTTCTCAATATCTCCAAGGATAATGGGTTTCTTTTGACATAGTATGAAGGTGGACCATTTTGATTTTGATTTATGGTGGAAACTTGAAATTGAATGGATGAACGTATTTGTAAGAGGTGGTTAATTATGGGGTCATTTCTTGTGGTTTGAGATGGAGGTGAATATGGTGGTGGTTTGTATGTGTTGGAAGGAAAATTTAAAGGATTGCTTGTGGGAGGAGGTATGATATTAGAGGCCACATAAGTATAAGGAACACTAGTGGAAATGTGTGAGGTAGGAAGGATATTACTATTTAGTTGTGTCACTGTATTCACTTGAGGAGTTGTATAGGGGTATGTGCAAGATCATCATGGAAAAAGCAGGCCCTTAACTGACAATAAAATTCAAAAAATTAGAGTTAGGCAATTGGACGTAAAAATTTGAATAAGTTATCTATATTGCTTCAAAAATATGTAAAAATAGAATCTGTAGAATATTGAATGTAGTTTCTAATCTACTAGGTTTATATAAAAAATATATATCTATTTGGTGAAAATTTGAAATTTCAATGTAGTAGCACTTAAGTTTCATGGAAAAATAAGAAGTAGGTGTCTGTCTGACCACCCTAACCATAGTAAAATGATAATATTTTTTTATAATATTCTAGATATAAGTATGGGACTCATGTCCTGATGTGATGCATATTTGTTTGTATTTTTTTTCCAAGTAAATATTTAATTATGATTTTCTTATTACAAATTATTTTAAAAAATATAAAAACACATATGTCTAACCACCTTAACTTGGTCAAAACTTCATGAAATTCATTTTTTTAAATCCTATAGTATGTGAAGCATAGAATGTGACACGTTTTTTAGATTCAAAAAAATTGATACCATTTGAAAGCTATAGATTTTTTTCAATCAGCCTATTAATCAGGACTCTAGTCATAATTCAAATAGAAAATGAGATAATTATTTATTCAATTCAAAGTACAACATAATTTATATTTGTGGAAAGCTGAGAATCTTCTTTAAAAACCCTTTTCATTTCATCAATTTTGGATTAAAAAAAAATCATTGGCCACATGGGCCATCATATCACTTAGATATCGTCACTTTTTGGCCCATCATGATCCTGCACATACCCATAGGTGGGAAAAAATTCTATGGTTGAAGAGGAAGGAGTTTGATTTCCTCCTTGGGATGGCATATTTTTTGAAGCTTGAGCACCATTATTGGTGTAAGGAAGATTCTTTCCAAAGATGTTACCTATGTTATGTACAACTTCCAGTCTTTCATCAGTTTCCATCATATGGTGAAGTCTATCTATGGAAATTATAGCATTGTTGGAAATGTTTTCACTACTCACACTATCTTGTAAATGGGATAGGTCTTCATGTAATTTCAATATGGTTTCTTGAGGAATATGGTCAATAATTGTTTGAGCACTTGACATAGATCTTCTGGGTAAGGTAGGCCTAGAAAAAGAGGTATCAAAGGTATGGTCTATACCGAGTGAACTAATACCAACACTATGAGTAAGACATCTTGACAACCCAATATCCACAATGAGTGTTTTATCATACGATGTAATGAGTCTCGCACTTCATCTAACCAAAATATTAGGAGTAGGACATCAAGTAGTACAACTCATACAAGTTATAAACCAAGGAAAGTGCAATGAACATAATCTCTTATGCTTGCAATTACACTTGAAATAAAAGAATTTGGAATAGTAGCAATTCTTCAAACTATAACCAAAAATTGAAAGTAGCAAATAGAAGCACATAAAATAAATTTAAAACCTTGAAAACTAGAAAGTAAAAGTTAATAGGGACTAAGACTCCATTAAGGGAATCTTCATCTTACTAGTGAAATTCTGAAGTTCCAGGAATGAAAAATAGACAACAAATAGTAGAGATAGGATTTTGAGCCAAAAACCCTTAGAGGGACTAAGATGCCAAGAAGAGTGTTTTATTCCTAGCAGAGGTTTTGTTTGCAAAAAAAAAATTATAAGTTGTCTATAATGTTTACAAGTTTCTTATTCAAGGATCTGATGTTTAGAAACAAAAAATTATGCATATAGATGCAAGGAAAAGTAACTAATAACAAGAAATTGAATGAAATTTTTTCAATTTTAAATGCAATAACAATGTTTCTAAATGCAAGTGGAATGATTGAAAATTTAATTTTCAAATTTTTCAATCAAATGTTCAAATGATGCAAGGAAGTAAAAATTAAAACTATATGTAATTCTACTAATGTAAATATGAGAAACCCTAGATGTAATTTCACTAATTCCATGAATGCTCAACAAGGTCGGATTCACCAAAATGAATCGTAAATAAAATAGGGTAGAGATTCACCTATTATATCTAGGTCATCAATAATTTCCTAATAACCCTAATTGGATTGACTATCAACCTCACCAAGTGAGTCAATTCTCAATTAGGAGGACCTAGGAAGGGGGTTCTTTCATTTTTTAGGGGCTCACGACCGATCAAATGCTTGGAAAAGAAAAATAGGCATTCAACCTACAAAACCTAGTTATCCAAGTTAAATGAGGGATAAAAATGATGAAATTATGCAACAACAAGAGAGGATGTGTGTACTTGGGAATTTTGGATATGTTATGAGGATTTTGGAAATGCAAAGAAGATATCCAAATATTCTAGGGAGGATAAATATTCCTTTATTGTTTTCTTAGTCCTACTACTATTTTTTGAGGCAAATGAAGAATCTTCGGATCTCAAAAAAAATCTCAATATCTAAAAAACACCCTTGGGAGGACTAAGATGTCCAAGGTGGTGTATTAGTTCCATTTAGGGTTTTTCAAAAATCGGAATGTGGTCTTGAGCTCAAAATTATACACTTGCTTCCTCTCATATATCGGGTTTTGAAACTTTGAGATTCACTTGTAGGTGAGTTTCCATGAAGATGAAAACTTTTTAATGCAAATTTGAAATGTCGCAATCTTGCACTCCAAATGATGTTCAAGTCTTCAACCTAAATCTACAATCACGAGAATACAAAATGGGAAAAACTTGTTGATTATCAGTGAATGTGGGTTTGCCTTCTTCAAGCCCCTCATTGGTAATTAAACATTAAAATGAAATAGAATAATGGAGGGAAATTATGAATGGAAAACATGGAATGTTCAACTCACCAAAACCTTGTTATAAATTCTACAACCTTGTCTAAAATGGCTATCCTGAATGTATATATTGAATCAATGGAATGCATTGGTAGATCTTTCTTGAATCACTTGTTTGCATCAAAACCCAACATCACATGTGTTAGCAAAAAACACACATGATGGAATAATATCCTTTGATATGATGCTTGAAGAATTGCTCTTGAATCCTCTTGTGAACTCAATTATGCTATAATTAATTCTCTCACAAAATTCTTGTTATGAAAATGAGAAAATGAACCTTGTATTTATACTTATTCATGCTTAATATTGCAAAATTACATCACACAAAGGTGACATAGGAAAAAAATAATGAAAAAGAGGTTGCATTCCACCAAAACTTGATATTAAATCCCAAAAAAATGTCCAAGGACTATGATACCCTAGGTGGCATCTTAATCTCGAGGCTCAAATCTTGGGGCATAGACTCCAAAAAGGAACCTTTTTGGGTGTATTCAAAATTAGGGTCCCAAGACCTTCATGGGACTAAGATGCCCTAGGTGGAATTTTAGTTGCAAGCCAAAAATCAAGGAGACATAGACATAATCATCAAATGATAATTTTTTCTTTGATGATTGTCAAGATCAACCAGAAAAAGATAGTTTATTAGGCTTGTGGATGCAAAATAAGACCAATTAAGACATAAAGAGGGGTAAATAAAGCAAGGCGGGTCCAAAAACTGTGAAAATGCAAGGGTATTCATTTTACTACACTACACAACCAATGATAGGCCCTTTTCCTATGTCCTATAAAAGACCAAGAGATAACAAAAAAAACCTATCACACCTCCGAAGAAAAAATAAGTTTACAAGGCTAAAGAAAAGTGGTTGAGCAACCTCCTATGGTTCCTTTTGTTTCTCACCTTAGGGAAGAAAGGAAACCTATGGTTGATAAACCCACTCCTAAACAAACCCAACTTGAAAATTGTACTAAAAGAAATAGAAAAGATAGAAAGTATAGGCATAGACATCATGATCTTTCTCAAAGGTTAAACAAAGAAAACAACAAACAAAATCAACATCCAAACTTGACTAAAGCAATACATTTTGAGTCTCCCTCTTCACTAAAACAAAAAGATCCTATATCAAAAACACTACAGGAACTAAATCCTTCTTTAGAAATTATCATTCGACCTCCCATTGTGATTAATTTGGATGAGGATGACGAGATTGCTAAATTTGATGAAGTGAATAATGAATTGAATACATTTTTTCCTCTTCTATGAGCCTAAATGATAATTCTCCTAAGAAGAGTGTTGAACTTGGTGATGGACCTAGTTTGGTACTTGTTGTTGTCCCTTTGGCTAGTTGTATCCATTTCATATATGATGAACAAGATTGGGATGTGGATGAATTGCTATAGGTTGACTTGTATTTGTTGTACTAGTCTTTTAGATTTTTTTCTTTTTCATCTTATGTGTGTGATTTCATGTGTGTAATGTGATACCCCATACTATTTTGTGTGATTTACTTCCCTATTTTTATAATTCCTCTATTTTTACTTGCATTGTTCTTTGTCATAAATTTTTTATATTTTCACTTGTCTTGTGTCTTCCTCTAGGGGATGATGCAAGGAGTCAATACATTTAGGTCTCTTCCATGTTTACCCAAAATATTTTGTTGTATCTTTTATTTTTCTTGTGTTTTCCTTTTATGGATGATGCAAGGCATTGAGACATTTAGGTATCTTGCATGTGGGCTATTAAGGATTTTTCTTTATTTTCAATCTCTTTCTGTCATTCTTCTTACTCCATGATTATTTGGGCAATGATGATATTTCTGACCTCTATAACAATATTGTAGCAAAGACATACTGACCTCAAACCTATGGATCCCTTATGTGATTTTGGGATTTCATTTTGGGGGAAAGCGGATTTTAATGATGTAGCTTTCTTTGGAAACATATGAATTGTCATAGGGATTTCTAAATAAGCTCCCATGTCTTTTTAGCATTTATCATTTTCTACTTTAAAGTAATTTCTCATAGCATGGTGTTTAGAAATTTCTTTAAAGTGGGGGCATACATTGGCAATTCTTTTTCATTTCAATTACAATTCATGTTACATTGTGTAATCTTCTTATTTCATTCGATGCATTTTCCTCTTTGTGGTGACATTGGGTGAGATGTCCCTAAAGAGAATGATATCTCTTAGCATATTATATTCCTCTTAGTTTATTGATATGACACATTGCATCCCCTAAGCTATGAATTATATATTCTTTGATTGGTCCTATCTTGGAGACATTAGACCTTACATGATCTAAGAAGAAATCATTTGAACATACCTTACAATACTTTTTCATTTACAATACGTGTTATATGGCCACCTTCCATAACACGCATTGTTTGCTTGTCGTGGCATCTTCTTTGTTCATGAGTGTGAAGCATACAAAGCTTTTCTTGCCTCATGAAGCTTAAAATTAATTGTTGTGTGGAACCCTATCAAAATTATTAGGATCTATAGCTTTGGTATGGTTATACATATGGGATTTGAACTTAGGCATGACTTTCCCATAGCCACTTTCTTGTCTATGTGAGAACATACCAACCACTTGCATATATGTCTCACCCTTTTGGATACTCACACAAAGTAAAACTTATAGTTCCATTTCCTTAGAGTGAGTGTGCATTTTTGGACAAAAGCTAAGATCTAATCCAAATCATGTTGTACAAATGGTGGAGGCTCGATCCACCCATTTTGTTTTTGTTTTTGTTTATTCTTTTTGCCTTTTGTAATGTATGCTCGTGTCTTTTTCTTGCTTCTTACATTATTTTCATGTGTGTTCTTTTGTTCCTATGTTTGTTTTCTATAGGATCTTGATCTTGGGGGATTTCACAACCGTCTTGATTGTTGTAATCCTATCCCACTAGCATTAGTACATTTGGACCCCTCTTAATGCGAGTATGCCTAATTTAGTGTGAGTTTGAAGCAAGTTCCTCCTCTCACTAAGGTGGGGGCTAAATTTAGTGTAGGAAAATGTATCCCTTTACATTTTAACACTTGTTTGGGCGCTCCCTACTAAAATTAGGCTTTTTTATACCTTATTTTGTATCCATAATTCTTAATTAACACATCTTTTAGAGAATAATCCCAACAAATATCAAATAACCAGTAAAAAATTAATGATTTTGGATTGTATGGCCCATATTTAGTGATCTTGGACTCATACGCCACCTTGGGCATATAGTGTCAAAAAATTTCATCTTGACATTTTCACACTTGTTTGGGCCCTCCTTGTAAAAATTGAGCTTGATGTTGCCTTCATTTAGTGTTGTAATGTGTTTAACACATTCACATTATGTCTTGCGCCCTTGTGAACTAAATGAACCTGATGGTACCTTATTTAAGGTTTTGTAAAGTATTATCCCATACTTTCTAAATAATCTAGGTTTTTCATTAATTAATTGGGCTTCTTTATGCCTTATTTTTCCATATTTTGCATCCACAAGCCTTAATTAATGCATCTTTCCAAGGATAATCATGACATAAATAAATATCCAATCATAATGCAAACTTTTCAGATGGTGTGGCCCAGATTTAGTGATCTAGGACTCATATGCCACCTTGGGCATATGAGTCCCACCTAAGTTTTGGTGCCCCGATCTTGATTTCACATGAATCTAAGTATTTTTGAAAAATGTGTCCCATAGTTAAGCCTAATGGGGTTCATAAACCAATTTTTGTGTATGAGTTCCATGTGGCCCAAAATCAAATTTAATTCAAATTCTTAGTAGGATTTTATCCTCCTAGATCCGATGTCAGCTTGTAGTGTTGTAATTTCAAGAAATTTGGCATATAAAGGAAAAAATACAGGATTATTTCACTCATTTTACACTTAGCAACTTGATTTTTCATGCATTATAGTAAATATGTTTTTATAAGAACATTCAAGAGTATTCAAGATTTTATTCAGAAGTGTTTTGGAGCATAATTCAAGTATCAATAATCAGGTCAAAGCCATCATGTATCATGTTTGTTTTTGAGCTAACATTTGTGATGTAGGGTTTCACGATTCAAGCTAGAATTCTATTCAAGATCTGTCACATTCAAGCAACAATCAAGATCTACATCCATTGGAGCCACTTCATACATGTTTGGAACACTTTATTTCTAGGGTTTGGTGACTTGCAATATTACATTTTGTTGATTAATCATTCCTTATCTTATATGATTTAATTACAAGGTTTGATTACCAAAATGGGGTTTGACAAAGGAAAACCACTTTACACTAATAAGGTAAAAACATTCCCTCTCTTTGTTGTGTGATTTATAGATCTTGGTTGAATAAATATTGAAGAGAAAGATTGGAGAAAGTTGTACAAGTTTTCAAAGTTTTCAAACATGTAACATCATCTACAAGATCATTGGAGAACACTTACAAACTTGAAATTTCACATTCAAATCCAAAAACCAATTGAAGAAGGTGGAGTAGGGATTGAAGAGAAAATTTAGTTCCTGATATTCTAGAAAATTCAAACTAGACTAATAGTCCACTTTTGGTGTATGAGTCCTAGGACAATGAATTTTATAGTTTTTAGGATTTTGAGACATATCTTTGCTAGAGTTTTGTTCTTCAGTAGAAACCCTAACCTAGGAAAAAATCACCTAGACTAGCATATGAGTCACAAAAGGAATTAATTTCAATTTTTCCAACATTTCATGTCTTCATCCAAGCCTCTATATATTTCTAGATGCACACCTCTGATTTCTAGCTTTTTGTTCTAATTGACATGCATTTCTAGGTCATTTAGTGAAGTTTTGTATTGCACTAGATTTAAACATTAGGTTTTTCATTTAATTAGTATTTCAAAGCCCTAGCTTGGTGGAAAAACCATCTTTAGTTTCTAATTAAACTCTAGGGAACCCTATTGCAAGATCTATTTCCCATTTCTACATTGGATTAAGATCTCTAGGGTTTTCTTGAATGAGATTAAAGAAGATTGTTCTTTTATGTCCCAAACCATAAGCAATGACAATTTTCCACCCAATGGGACTTTTCAATTTCAAAGGGGGGGAGGGCTAGGGTTTCAGGGTTTAAAGTTACCCATGGTGATATGAATTATCTAATTTTGAAACCCTCATGTTATGTTTCAATTATGACTTGCTACTAAAGGTAACCGGTCACTTAAGTGATCCGGTTGAGCCCTTTCCTCTATGATCTTATTTTCCCTTTTCACCCAGCTCATCAGTCTCTTTTTCCACCTAGGTTTAAACATTTATACCGCCAAAGTTTGTACCATTTGGTCTGACCTAAATATTCTACATGTCCATACATGTTGTTTGGCTAACCGTGTTGTTCATGGTGTTTTCTATACAACAACAAATCAGACATAATGTTATATCCTATCTCTCTTGATAGGTAAATCTCTATGGGAAAAGAGATAACCCCAAGGTATCTAGTGTTAGGTCTTGACAATGCAAAAAAAAACTCAGTGATAAATGTGAAAATGTTGGTAATCACAATAAGACCTTACTACAAGCAAACACTAGAATTCAGACTTATCAGATTTGAACAATAAATTGATACTTTGAAACATGATTTCAACCCTGATAATAAAGAAACAACAAAAGATAAAGGTTTTAGAGATAATCCTGAAACTACTTCTAACCATAAGATTGAGAATGCCAAAAGATAATGGACCGATCTCTCATAAACTAATTTATGCTTGACCCAGATGAATCTGCAATTTCACAGAAATAGTGCAATCTTCTAAGGTATTTAAATATTTTCAAATTACAAACATTCATTCAACCAACTCTGTTGCAAGTGAGATGAATAAATCCTTATAAATGAACTAAGCATAGTTTTAAGTCTAGGCTAACTTTGCAAAGCAACTAAAAATCATCTAACTGCAAAAAGTATGGACTAGAGATCACTGCAAACATTCCAAACATGAAACCCTAGGCATTATCAAACCATTTAATCATAAATTAATAAGAAATTTTAAAGATAGAACAACAAGAACAATGCCACAAGATAGATACCAAACACAATATCCCTCTTATATTAAATCATCCAAAGTAGAAACAACTCCTATTTTCTGTTACAACACTTGCTTGAGAATAAACCCCAATTCACTCTAATATCACTTATCTATTTTCTCCTATCCAAAAAAAAATCTATATCTCTCTATCTATCTCCCTCAAATGAGGCAACATGCCTATTTTATAGAGAATCCCTAAGATAGGTCAGCCACAAGATAATTTTACAGTAAAACATGACCTACAAGAGGTCAGCCCCAAAAGATATTTGAACACCATATGAAATGTGCCATTGGCACCAATTTCATCGAAAACCGCCAAGATATCAAAAGGGTCAGCCCAATACATGTGAATAATGGGAAGCACAAATCTCAATGTAACCCGATATAATCACTCCCCAAACATGTCCTTAGCTCTATCTTCTTCACCATGTACAACCAACACAACCCTATCTAGCTCAACAATAGGTGGCATAGGCAAAACCTTAATATTTCTTTCAAGGGACCTAATGTCATCTTTTGCCTGCCCACCTATACCATCCTAATCAACCCTATTAGTTAAGTATTTGTCCATGACTGCAATATAAGTTGCAGCATCATCAAACTAATGTCCAGTAACTGGCCCTTAACTGACTCGAGAACAAACATCTTTCCACCATTTCCTAAGCTGCTCCAAATTGAGATGATTCAGAGCAAACTTCTTTCTTCCAGTCATGACCTTGAAGAATGAAATGCATTTGTCATGGATACTAGGCAATGTATCCTCAATCTGTCTTGCCTATTTATGGGTCTTTTTCAAGGGCTTCTGCCTCATTTGCAGGATTTCAAACCATTCCCAAGGTTCATAAGCTCTTGGAAAGGGAAGAATCCCACATTTTACCAAATTTTCCTTAGTGAATCCCATGATAGTTGTGGTTTTCTACACTTGGAGATCAATATCCTCCTTATCTTGCACCAATACATTCTTCAACCAATCCACCAATCTCAATGCATCCCCTCTAGTTGACAAAATACTCTTAATAGGATCATCTCCTTTCATCTGGACCCCTTGCAACCAAGAAAATGCAACATGTGTGGTGCCTTTCATCTTTTCCAGCTCAGAGATTGTCTCTTGGGGTAAGAAACCTGCATCAGAGGAGGAAGAGCCAATATTTTTCAAGGGTTTCATCAATTCTTGCAAATAATTCCTCAGTTTGTCATTCTCCCTCTCTAACTCTTGCCTTGTTTCCACAACCTTCTTCAACCTGCCTACGATCACTACATTGGAGCCTTCATATTCTTCAATGTCCTGCTCCATAGTAGCATGCCCCAAATCAATAGTTTATACATGGTAATCCTGGGCAATCACATTGTCTCTATCTTTGTTTGGAGAAGGGGCAGCAATGTGAGCCAGCATGTTGCCTGACCCATCTCCTTTAATCCTAGACATAACCCTAGGTTTCTTCTCAGTTTTTCCCTTTTCAAAATTTTCCATAAGGGCTTCCCAATCAAGAGGAGCATCCTCCACTATCACCATTTTTCTCTTCAACCTCCTATCAAGCCAATCCAGAATAGTAGACCCAATAGGCAATGTATTTTTCCTATCTTTTTCATGTTCTTGTTGAGCACTAGTCGCATCCTTTTCAACACTTGGAATTTTAGGAGTATCCATGATGGGATTCTCCATCTCCTTTACCCACTCCTCCATAACCAACTGTACTGGTGATGGGGCCCTAGCTGGTATTTCTTCCTCCTTTTGAGGAGACTTGTTCATTTTCTCCCTCATAGGTGAGCTTGCATGTGATACCAAGGGAGACTATATTACATTACCAATCTCCACCTTTGCATTATAGAGATCTCCCTCTTGAAACTCATCTTCAACCAAATCCTTGGGATCTTCATCCTTGTTAAGTTCCTCCTATGTGTTACCAGTATCCCGAGGAATAGAGACATTCACTTGCTCAATAACAGGAATACTCATTGAAACATTCTCCTTTACTGCTATATCCCTTGGAGAACGAGTCCTTGACCTCCTCATATAAACCTATTTGTTTCCCCTGAGCTTTCCACCTCTACCAATGGTGGCTCAATTTCCTTGTCATATTTAGGAGCTTCCTCCACCTTTTGTGATAGTTTTTTTATTCTTCTTCTCTTTATTAATAGTGGAGCACATTCAACCTCTTCCTCTTCTTCTTTATTCTTTTCAAATTCCTTGTTAGAGGCATGTCTCCTTTTCTTGGCAACTGGCTTCCTCTATTTGCCTACCTCTGTAGCCTTCTTAGATTGAACCTCCCTTACCTGGATCCTGAAAGGAGAATCCACCTTCTCTTTTCCCTTTGGATCAGATTCAAGCGAACCCTCAGAAGTAGAATGAGACTCTAAGTCTCCCATCAAATCATAGGTGCATGGAACACCCTCACTCTCCAGCTCCAATATCATGTGCTTCAACCACATCTTGGTATATTTGATCACCGCGATCATGAATTGGTCCAATTCAATCTTCTCTTGCTCCAATCAATCAACTTCTCCACTGGTTTATCCTTTACTACATCATAAACATGGTTCTGGATTAATTTTTCATCCTCTTCCACCTGGTCAAGGATGGCCTTCACATCGTACAACCTTACCAAATCCACTGGCAACCTAGAGAACTTCTTCTTTCTTACCTCAAACTCATCAGCAAGATTAATCCAATAATCCTCAAGATTAGCCTTATGGCTATATTCCTTACTGGCCACCTTCTGAGCTTTTCCAGTGGTGTCAAACCTTTCCCTCTTGGAATGGAAGGAGAAACCAAAAGTACTCATCTCCTCTTCAGAAGCATGAGCAGTCTGAATGGAAGCACAAACCTCACCCATTCCTATCTTTAGGGGAAAAGCTTTCCCAAAACATGTTTTGTGCATCTCTCACTTCACAACATTGTCAAAGTCACAAATTTGTCTAGTGACTTTCAACAATATGACATGATTAGTCAAGTACCTAGGGATTTTGTAGGGAGCCCTTTGGAAACCATCAATTATGATATAGGAGAAGGTTGGGAAATAGATAAACCATGCCCCATATCTTCTTATTAATTCCTTAGCCTTATCTGAGATTCTCATATGCTCCACACCTTGGAGCAATCTAGTGATATACATTAAGAATGCGCCATTGGATCTCCTGTAACTCCCACCAGTTAAATGCAATAGTGGATATACTTCGTAAATGGAATCCTACCCAAAGATACCCCTAGTGCTTAACCCCTTGTATGGGTGAAGTCTCACCAATGAATACATTAAGTAAGATGTCATGGTAAAGTTCTTGGTTTGAAAAAAATTACATAATTGTTCATGAATCATAGAACTGATGGCCCTTGCCCAGTGATAGTAAATTCCCTACTCCATGCTAGAAATCACATTAAACATCCAGGTTTCGAAAACACTTGCACTCTTCAATTCCACCAACCTACTGAGAAGAGTGATGACATTATAGTACTCCCTCTTGAACTTAAGCCTCAATAGTTGCTTAGGAAATTTGGAGAAATGGGATTGAGTAGCCAAGAGTTTATCACCAGCGAAGACTTGACTATATTTTATTCATAATATTTCCTTGCGCCATCAATATCAAAACCCACCACATGAAACCTATCAGGTATGTCAAAGGTTGAGGCAATGGCCATAGGACAAAAACCTACAAGAATCCTCCCCTAGGGACCGATTATCCTCTATGTTCCCCTATTATAATTTCTAGCACATTCAAGCACCAATTCATAACATTGTACTGAGGAGGGGAAACCAACTACATGAGCCAATCTTGAATCTACCATTCTCCTAGCCAGCAAAGGAGGGCGTGGTGCTAACATCTCAGCTTTGAAATCCTCATAGTCCCACATACCTACATTTGTATCTATAATTCCTAACCAAATTGAGTTTTGTTTGCTCTCAGGAGTCTTGCTCCTTATGTCCAATTTCACCTTCTCTGCATCTAAGATGGCAAAATTCTTTGCAACTGGCTGTGATGCCTTCCCTTTGGCTCGACAAGCAACACCTTGTCCTGATTCTGCCTACAAAAACATGAAGCTGACCAAAATTAGATCCACAAGGAATTTAGAAGTGCAGAAATTCAATATCCCAAAGTTTGGGATTTGGCCCCCCTCGCGGACTCCACCCCGATGAGGACTTTTAGGAAAATCTGGACCAAGCGGATTCCAATGAACCAAGTATGCAAAATGCCAAAACATTATTCAAATGCATCAATTAGCAAAATAAAACCATTAAAAAAACCTAGCATAAGCTCCTTAAATCAATCAAATACATCATCAATAAATAAATCCTTCAGAACCATAAAATTCAACATTTTCCTAGAAAACCCAGAAGAATCTGCCAGAGATGGATTTTGGTGAAAACAACTCAGTTATAGCTAACCCAAGAAAAATGAGGAGATGTGGACAATTCAGGAAAATCCGGAGAAAGCGGATTTTGGTGAAAATGGGAGATATCAACATCAAAGCATGAAATCGATAAAATGACCTGACTACGGACATCGGGAAAATCCTAAGGAAGTGGATTTTGGCGGGATAGACCGAATCCAGGAAAAACTGTTCAAAGAGAAATAAAAGGGAGAACTGGGGAAATTAGGAGGAAGCAGAATTTTGCGAAGACTTCGAAAAACCGAACCTGTCCCTCTCTTCCTAGCTTTCATAAAACAATTCAAATCACTCTGGATCTTGAGCCTGAACTCTGAATTTAAGCTATCCTAAACTTCAAATGGATCAAATACAAATCAAGAACACTCCCCACAACAATTCGAGGAGGAATGGGCATGCCCTAGGTTAAGATCCCTAAAATGTCCGCAATGCAAGCACAGGGAACAAGGCATGACCTATTCACTCACTAGAATGGGGAATTTTAAAACCAATGCAAGCAAACACCCAAACAAGAGGCAATACCAGACCAAAATTAAATGTTCAATCAACCAAGCGGACTGGTACACCAATGGAAAACCCCAAAATTCCCAAACAACACGGCCACACCCAAGGAAACCAGGAAACCATGAAGGACTCCAAAGCAAATGAAGCAAAGCAATCAAAATCAAACGGAAAAAGGGCACATTTACATACCATGGGAGCGAAAAGGCCGAAACTGGTGATGCCAATAGATAACTGTCAAACACGAACAAAAAAGAATCCACAACTCAAATGCAATAGTCGAAATCTGCAATCCAGCAAAACACCAAAGCTCCAAGACTCAATCTCAAATAATAGAAAATGAACAACCTCAAATGATCAATTACTTCCCAAAATCCAACATATCAAAGCCCCAAAACCTCTGTATGAATGCCATTAATATGTTCAACAAGACAACCACGATCACAAAAAAATTGGGAATTCGACAAGATAACGGATTTTGGAGAAATCAGGACCAAGCCAATTTTCCTAGATTTGGGCCAAAAGGTAGTCAGATCTGGACATCGAAGAAAACTTGGGAGAATCTGGCCTAGGTGGATTTTCTTGAAAGTAGTGAAAACTCTGAGACCAAGTTAGAACTCAAGATTTTTAATAAGGTTCATAAGTGTGCCACTTCAATTGGAAAAATAGACATCAAAGCACAAACCCAAAATAAGAAAAACCCCTAGAAAAGAAGGGTCGAGACACCAAAAAGTCAAAAAAGAGGGTCCCCACCTTCAGTGGGGCGTGTGTGCAAAAAATTGCACAACAAATGGCGACTTCATTGGGGAAATTCTCCAAAGCATTTCAAGAATAAACTAGAATTAAGAACCTAGAATCTTTGGTTTCAATCCTCTCATTAGGATACCTATGGACAAAGTTTCAAAAACCACAAGCAAGAAGACCTCCTCCTATACCAAGGTCCAAGTGTGTGTATTATGCATTTATTCCCATCCAGTAAGTGCAATGAGAACCAGAGAAAATTTGACCCAGCTATATAAAGGTTCATACTTTAAAAGCAACTTGGATAGAGCCTCGTTGCCTATCAAGCATCCATAGCCTTGATGAGGTTATCATTGTGACCCTTCCAAGCATAGCTCTACTGCCATCCAGGCGTTTATAGCCCTGACAGAGATACTATGATACCCCTGATAAGGTGAATTTTTTAAAAAATAAATTCACTTTTCCCTTTTTATAGAACTTTCGTCTTCTCCTTTGCAAGTAATGAAATGCACACTCAAGGCTGAGGAACACAATGACACTGAAGAAAAATATAAGATTTCTCACTAAGTCAAACCACTCTAAGAACCTATGCAACTCAAGAATTTTTTAATTTAGTGTGAAAATGTGGGACCCAAATATATTCCAAAGTGTATCCAAAACAAGTGACTCTAATTCCAAGTACAAGGGACATCAAATAAAAGAATTCCACCTCCCGACTCTGAAAAACTAATTAGAGTTTATAAAATAAATTTCCAGAGCAATCCTAAGAAATCAACCTATTATACAGATGCAACAGCCCCAAAGAAATAAGGAACCCAAAAGCAAAACAAAAACGAAAAGCGAAACAAACAGAAGAAAACCGAAACTAAAAAAGCAAAACCAGCAACAAAGAAAAACATAAAGCAGACCAACTCTAGCTATGTACAGAATGAACTGTAGAACAGTTCAAGGTTCAAAATAATGCTTTAGATACTACCCATTAATAGGCAGCGAGATATCCTCACTAGTGAGGGTTTTCAAACGAAAAGCATTATCTCCCAAAATTTTTGAAATTTGGTAAGGACCAAGCCAAAGTTTATCAAATTTACCATGCTCTCCCTTACGATCATGGGTTTTATCCCAATAGAGAACTAAGTTAGAAATCCTAAAGGCATTTACCTTAGCTCTTCTATCAAACCATCTTTTTACTACACCTTGATGTTTAGCAAAGTTCTCTAGGGCTTCATCTCTTTTCTCTTCCAAGTGCAACAATTTAGCCAAACGAGCTTCACATTTATCTTCTTCATTATAGTACTCATTAATAAATTGCAAGGTAGAGATTTGCAACTAAATAGGAAACACAGGTTCCAAACCATACACTAGGTGATAAGGAGAGGTTCCTATGGATGCCTTATGTCTAGTTTGGTCAGCCCATAAAGAAAATCGGAGTTGGGTGTTCCAATCCTTAGGATTTTGTTCTAACATTTACAGATAACTTTCAACATGCTTTTATTAGAAGACTTAGCTAAACCATTACCCTGAGGATAATAATTGGATGAAGACTTAATAACAATCCCATGATCATATGCCCAATTAGAATATTTTAATGATGCAAATGCAGGACAGTCATCAGAGACCAAAGACAGTGGACAACCAAAATGATTTATAGTTCCAGATTCAAGATAAATGATTACCACTTCTGAAGTACATTGTTTACAAGTAAGAGCCTCTGTCCATCTAGTAAAATAATCAATTATGGTAAGAATATACTTGTGGCCTATAGAAGCTAAAGGATTAATCGAACCAATAAAGTTTATACCCCACTGAGCAAATGGTTTTACCTCTATGACTAGCTAGAGTGGAAGAGCTACATGTTTTTCCTTACTTTTTGTAATCTAACATATGTGACATGTTCTCACATGTTGGTGCACATATTTGAACAAAGTAGGCTAGTAATAGCCTACCCTCAAGACTTGATGTGCAGTAGATGATGCAGAACCATGACTTGTGCAAAATTTCTCATAAAATTTGGTCATCACTCGAACAACTTCTTCTTTTCCCAGACACATTAAGCATACACCCTCATGATTTCTTTTGTACAAGATAGCCCCTTTCATCATAAAACTTCCACTCTTCAAGCGTAAGGCTGGCCTCTGAACCGTATTAAGGTGATCAGGACACTGTTGATTCAAGAGATAGAAAATGATTTCTTCATACCAATCTCCTAGAGATACCTCTTGAAGGTAATAATGTTGAGCTATGAGATCCGGACCGGTCTCAGCCATTGTCTTTGCAAGCCCTTGTCTTCTTAATAATTTCATGGGCTGGATTTCCATATCATATTCCTGCAACATGGTCACCCACTTGGCCCTTCATTCACCTAACTCATTCTGCATTAATAACAACTTTATTGCAGGATCAGACACTATGGCATAAATTTCATTCCTTAGGATATAATGCCTGAACTTCTTCACTGCTCAGACCAAAGCGTAGGCCTATTTTTCTACATTGTGATATCTTAATTTTGCATCTTTTAAGGGAGTACTCATGAAGGCTATAGGATGTTCCTCCCTTTGGTCAGAATTTTGCATTAATATTGCAGCATAGGAGTGATCAGAAGTGAATGAATATATGTAAAAAGACTTAGTGTACTCTAGAACTCACCAGTACATGATCCTCAACAATAGCCTTATTGATCTCTGCAAATGCCGCCTTGGCTTCCATACACCATTCTACCTTTGCTTCCTATTTTAACATAGAATTAAATGGCTTGACTATTTTTGCAAATCCTATGATAAATTTCCTAACAAAGTTAATCTTACTAAAGAATGAATTCATCTCTTTCTTATTGGTAGGAGGCTGAATCTTCAAGATAGCCTGTATTCTCCCAAGATCGATAGCAATACCCTATTCTGAAATGATGTGTCCTAACAATTTTCCTTTTGTAACTCCAAAAATGCACTTTCTTGGATTAAGTGAAATACCAAACTCTCTACACCTTTCAAACACCTTGCATAAGTCCATTATATGATCCCCTCGTTTCTTAGAAAAAATAGTCAAATCATCCATATAAATAATGATGCACTTACCAATTATATCCTTAAAAGCAATGTCCATAGCTCTCTGGAATGTAGTTCCAATATTGATCAATACAAATGATATCCTTCTGTAAGTGAAGGTTCCTTATTTTGTAGTGAATACAGTCTTGTGCCTATCCTCATAATACACCATAACTTGGTTGTATCCAGAATATCCATCCAAAAAAGACATGATTTGAGACCCATTAACAATCTGGAGCACCTCATCCAATGAAGGAACTGTATAATTATCCTTTTCTAATGCTTTATTCAGATTCCTAAAGTCTACACATAATGTAATTTCTCCACTCTTCTTCCTTACTGGAACCAAATCTGCCACCCAAGTAGAATGTCTTACCAAAAATATAATGTATGTTGAAAGCAGTTTTTGCACCTCTTTTTGAATGATGGGTTCCAACAAAGCATTAATTGGCCTTTGTCTTTGCCTGAATGGTTTGACATCTGACTTCAAAGGGATGGTGTGTGTGATGATTGAAGTAACATATGTTTTCAAATCTTCATAACTCCAAGCTATTACATCATGATATGTATGTAACGTATCAATAATTGCCTTTCTTTCTTCTAGAGTACATACCTTGCCAATAAAAACATTTTTTGAGTCCTTAGATGTCCCCATATTATGCCTCACACTAGCTACTAATAGACTCTCTTTTAGTCTACTTTTCTTGATCTCTTATCTTATCTAAATCAGAAATTTGTTCAAGCTATACCATACCTCTTGGAATGGTATTAGTTTTCAGATTGATGATTCCTCTAAAGTCAATTTTTGCTTCTTGAGGCTCTATCTCATCAATAACTTCAGAAGTAAACACATCACAGCTTGTAATAAAGTCTAGAATATGCTTTTCATCTTTAAATACTTGGAAATTAGTAATGTTGTCAGGCACTTAAGGCTCTAGAGTGAGCTCGACTGTAGATTTCTTCAAGCTTGAGAGTGATAAAGGTTGTAAGGTACCAACAACTTGTGCTAGAGAATCAGTAACTTGATTTTTGTTTCAAGGGATTAACTAAATATTAAAAGCATCAAACCCTTCAATGAGATCCCATAGCCTATGTCTGTAATTTGTCATTCTTCTATCATGACATGAATACTGTTTTCTTACTTGTTTGATTACTAACTTTGAATCTCTGAATACTTGTAATATCTTAAATTTCTTCCTTGATGCCATTAACAAGCCATGGATCAAAGCTTCATATTCAGAAAAATTATTAGTGCATTGGAATTGGAACCTATGAGTAGAAAAATAATTCTTACCTTTGTGACTAATCAATTCAAATCTTGCACCAGCGCCCTGTTTGGATTTAGATCCATCAAATCTTAATGTCCAATAGCCATCAGGTTCCTTTGGCTCTAATTTTCCTTATTCTTTGCCAAGAATAGTGAGTTCTTTAGGAAGAATTGTGTTTTTATCTTTATCACTATTCAATTCTTCATGCACATTAAGTCCAATAGGTGGGATTGGATTAATACACTCCTATATTTGTCAGACAACAATTTGACACAAGTCACATTCCAGCTCAAAATGAGGGACATCATGTATTTTGCACCAATTTGGGAGCAATAATTCTTTAAATGTCATGCTTCCTTTCAATTGTACCTGATCTTCCATACACTTCTAGATAACATCCTAAAATTTATCCAATAAACCAAGATGCCTGTCCTTCTGGTCACTTATTTCATCCTCTTGTCTAATCAATGTCTCAGGACAACTACTCTCTGGAATGTGTTCATCTGAAGAATCCTGTAGCATAAAAAATTCTTCATCCTCTGCAACTGATGCACCCAACACATAGTTCCCCATGCTAACCTAAGACACCAATACCTTGTTTGAGATATTCTGATACTCTGTGATCACATACATCATCCGGGGTTCCCTTTCAATTTTGATATGATTTGGAACTCCTTTCCATGGTAACCACATATGAGAATGGTCCATAGATGTGTATACATTCAAAGCTTTAGTGAAGTCCTTGCCTAGGATCAGACCATAAGTATCAGGAATGTCAGCAACCTGGATATTGATCACTTGTTGTACCCTAGGATCTGATGTAAGTTGTTTAGGGATCATATTCAATTCTCCAACTACACTCACTTTTGTCATGTCCAACTGAGTAACCTTCTTTTGAGAGGCTATAGGGGTAATACCCAATGCTTTGCAAACAAGAAAGGGCATAACATTTGTAGAGGCTCTAGAATCTAGAAGGAAATTATGCAAATTTTTTCCAAAAATACAAACAAAGATTAGGAAAGGAGTTTCCATTTTGTGTTGAAATAAATTCAGATGAGTATTAGCTTGTACAACTTGACCCTTATCCTTATATCCCCTTTTGTCTATAAGTGGGACCTGACTTCTAGGTGTTTGGGAATTGGAAGATCTAGTGATAGCCTCATTGGTGGCTACCCCTTGTGATGTCATATTTTAACAAAATGATCCAAGAATTATATTTCTAATAGTAGAAACTCTTAATAATTTAAAGGAAAAAAGACTTATCTTTATTTTCTTAAATTCTTCAGTCATATATTCGCCAAACTGCTCCATATTTAGGTTAGTATGGGCTTCTTTGTAGCCACTGGCTTGCTTATCCTTGGTTATTTCAACATTGTTTCCCTTCAACTTGTACTGTGTTGGCACATGAGGATAAGGTGGATTATTACTAGCTTGTGGATCTGATGGAGTATTGAAATTGTTAGGAGGGGTGGAAGTGGTGAAAGGACCTCTAGCTTGTGGATCCCTATTAGGTCTATTTCTTAAATAATATATCATTGCTAGTTGATGAAACATATGAACTTCTTCAACCCTAACTTCATACTCATCTAAAGGACCATTATCATTCTCATTTTCCTCATTAAAGAACTAGGAGATATCATCTTCATTTAACACTTGTTGTGCCTCACCCTCTATAATAGATACTTCTTCTGGTTCATTTTCCTCACCTTTCGGGAATGGGGCATGATTGAGTACCATCACTGGAGAATCATATTGATTTGAAGGTACAATTTCTTGTCTAGTGGAATTATTCTCCACTTCATACTGAAAGATAGAAGCTGCAGTTTGAAATTTAGCACAATCTAGCTCAAAGTGTTGACTTGTTTTATGGAGCCTGCACCATCTAGACAAAGATGCTTTTGCTAAGTATACACCATTCAAAGCCTTATCCTGAGTAGTGGGTTGATCCAAGGGAGTAGCTATCCCTCCATTATTTGGCCCAGTATTCCATGATCTATTTTTCCTAGGTTGTTGCCCTCTGTCAAATCCTTTTCCACCTTGCTGATTTCTATCAAAATTCTGACCAGAGCCTTGCCTTCTATCGAAATTTTGACCAGAACCTTGTCCTCTATCATAATTTTGATTTTTGTCAAAGTACTGACCTATTTCAAAGTTCTTGTTTTCCCTACCATAGTTAGATTGTATATTCTTCTGGGCAGCCTGAAGCTGGGTATTCTGATTTCTCAAATAATTTACCTTTGTATTCAACCTCTTGACTTGTTCAGATAATTCATCCAACCTCTCCTTATCTAGGCTGTTAGGTGGTGCTAGATTACCACCAGAAGGATATCTGAGTATGTTTCTAGAACCAACAGCCTGATTTAAGACTTCTGAACTCTGTAAATATGTAGGGAAGCTAGCTTGTTGTTGATGTAAGGGTTGATTAGCTCTATGCTGAGGATAAGAAGTCATAGTTTGAGCTTTATTTAAAGGTGGACCTGGATGATGAACTAGAGGCAATGATGGTACAATATTCATTATTGGAGCATGACTGGTCAAATCTTGGTTAAGGGCTTGAATTTTCCCAAGGTGAGTAGCTGGTCCTAAGGATGGCAAAGGTCCTGATAAATGTTGCCTCAGATCTATGCTGAATTTTACTACCTCTGCATATGAAGTGAGTAAAGTATTAAGAGGATTAGTCATTTGTTTGAGGAAGGTGGTTGTAAGGCTATCCAAGGCTTCAAGGTACACTTCTAAAGCAATATTTTCATTTCTAGCATAAAGTGCCTGGAGTCTGGTATGATCGATGGAACCTATCATTGAATGATCCTATTGGCTCATTAATTTCTCTTTTTACTCCAGTAAAATGCAAGTACAGATCATTAGGACTAATGGGAATCTTGAACTTTTGTAGGAATGCAACTTCTAACTTAGTCCAATTATGGATGGAGGCAGCAGGCAAGTGATTGTACCAATAAAAGGATTCTTCTCCTAGAGAATAAGGGAAAATCCTACATGCAACATATTCATGGTTAATTCCTCTATCCCTTAAGCAAGTCTGAAAAATCCTAATATGCTGCTCTGTTGTCCTATTGGGGTCATGAGTATGAAACTTAGAGAAAAAATGCTCAAGGTTCGTAGGCATGACATTGTAATTATTAAAGATCGGTGGGGATGGATTATTAGCAAGAAAATCCATTGGTAGAAGTGGGGGTGGTAATGGCTGATTTATGACTGGTTGTGGTCATGAAATGGGAGTCCTCTCAGAGTTAGATAAAGATGAGGATGATGGAGATGATGGAAGTGGGTGAGCCGATGATGATTCTTCCCCTCCTCTGGTCTTTGTTGACCTAGTAGGGACTTGTAACTCTTTAAATTCCTCTTCTCCTGGGGTAGATCTAGTTCTTCTTCTAAGCCTCTCAGGAGAGATGGCATTTAAGAAACCCTTTAGTTTGCTTATTTCAGGCCCTCCTTCTAGCACCAATATGTTGATAGTTTATTTTGCACAGCAAAAACTCAAACATAATGTTATATCCTATCTCTCTTGAAAGGTAAATCTCTATGGGAAAATAGATAACCCCAAGGTCTCTAGTGTCAGGTCTTGACAATGCAATAAAACAACTCAGTGATAAATATGAAAATGTTGGTAATCACAATAGGACCTTACTACAAGAAAACACTGGAATCCAGACTTATCAGATCTGAACAATAAATTGATACTTTGAAACTTGATTTGAACCCTGACAATAAAGAAACAACAAAAGATAAAGGCTTTAGAGATAATGTTAAAACTACTTCTAACCCTAAGATTGAAAATGCCAAAAGATAAAGTGCTCGAAATGTACCAATCTCTCATAAACTACTTTTTGCTTGACCTAGATGAATTTGCAATTTCACATAATTAGTGCAATCTTCTCAGGTATTTAAATATTTTCAAATTACAAATGTTCATTCAACTAAATCTATTGCAAATGAGATGAATAAATCCTTATAACTGAACTAAGCACAATTTTAAGTCCAAGATAACTTTGCAAAGCAACTAACAATCAACTAACTACAAAAATTATGAACAAGAGATCGCTGTAAACATTCCAAACATGAAACCCTAAGCATTATCAAACCATTTAATCATAAATTAATAAGCAATTTGAAAGATAGAAAAAAAATAACCATGCCAGATTAAATTCCACAAGATAGATACCAAACACAATATCCCTCTTATATTAAATCATCCAAAGTAGCAACAAATCCAATTTTTTGTTACAACACTTGCTTGAGAATAAACCCTAATTCACTCTAATATCACTTATCTATTTTCTCCTATCCAAAAAAAATCTACATCTCTCTATCTATCTCCCTCAAATGAGGCAACATGTCTATTTTATAGAAAATCCCTAAGATAGGTTGGACACAAGATAATTTTACAATAAAACATGACCTACAAGAGGTCATCCCCAAAACATATTCGTACCCCATATGAAATGTGCCATTGGCACCAATTTCATCCAAAACCCCCAAGATATCAAAAGGGTCGGCCCAATACATGTGAATAATGAGAAGCACAAATCTCAATGTAACCCTATATAATCACTCCCTATCCTTGTCTTTAGCTTGATCTTTTTCACCATGTATGGCCAAAAAAACCCTATCTAGCTCAGCAAAAAGTTGCATAGGCAAAACCTTAATCTTTCTTTAAAGTGACCTAATGTCATCTTTTGCCTACCCAAAAGTACCATCCCAATCAACCCTATTGGTTAAGTATCGATCCATGACTACAATATAAGTTGCAGCATCATCCAACTAATGTCCAGTAAATGGCCCTTAACTGACTGGAGAATAAACGTATCTCCACCATTTCCTAAGCTACTCGAAATTGAGATCCTTCGGAGCAAACCTCTTTTTTCTATTCATGACCTCAAAGAATGAAATGCATTTGTCATGGATACCATCCAATGTATCCTCAATCCGTCTTGCCTATTTATGGATCTTTTTCAAGGCCTTCTACCTCATTTGCAGGATTTCAAACCATTCCCAAGATTTAGAAGCTCTTGGAAAGGGAAGAATCCCAAACTTTACCAATTTGTCCTTAGTGAATCCCATGATAGTTGTGGTTTTCTACAATAGGATATCAATATCCTCCTTATCTTGCGCCAATACAACCTTCAACCAATCCACCAATCTCATTGTATCCCCTCCAATTTACAAAATACTCCTTATAGCATCATCTCCTTTGGTCTTGATAGCCTGTAACCAAGCAACTACATCATGTGTGGTGCCTTTCATATTTTCCAGCTCAGAGATTATCTCTTGGGGTAAGAAACTTGCAACAGAGGAGGAAGAGCCAATAGTTTCCAAGGGTTTCATCAATTCTTGCAAATACTTCCTTAGTTTCTAATTCTCCCTCTCTAACTCCTATCTTGTTTGCACAACCTTCTTCAACCTGCCTACGATCACAACATTGGAGCCTTCATATTCTTCAATGTCCTGATCCACAATAGCATGCCCCAAGTCAATAGTTTATACATGATAATCCTGGGCAATCACATTGTCTCTATCTTTATTTGGATCAGGGGTAGCAATTTGAGCCACTATGTTGCCTGACCCATCTCTTTCAATCCTAGACACAACCCTATCTTTCTTCTTAGTTTTTCCCTTTTCCACATTTTCCATAAGGTCTTCCCAATCAGGAGGAGCATCCTCCACTATCACCATTTTTCTCTTCAACCTCCTATCAAGCCAATCCAGAATAGTAGACCCAATAGGCACTCTATTTTTCCTATCCTTTTCCTATTCCTGTTGAGCACTAGTCGCATCCTTTTCAACACTTGGACTTTTATCAATGTCCATGATGGGATTCTCAGTCTCCTTTACCTACTCCTCCATAACCACCTTTACTGGTTATGGGGCCATACCTGGTATTTCTTCCTTCTTTTGAGGAGACTTGTTCATTCACTTCCTCATAGGTGAGCCTACATGTAATACCAAGGGAGACTATATTACCTTATCAATCTCTACCTCTACATTATAGAGATCTCCCTCCTAAAACTCTTCTTCACCCAAATCCTTTAGATCTTTATCCCTCTTTAGTTGCTCCTATGTGTTACCACTATCCCGAGGAATAAATACATTCACTTGCTCAGTAATAAGAATACTCACAACATTCTCCTTTACTATTGTATCACTTGGAGAAGGAGTCCTTGACCTTCTCACATAAACCTATGTCTTTTCCCCTGAGCTTTCCACCTCTACCATTGGTGACCCTTAATTTCCTTGTCAGCTTTAGGAGCTTCCTCAACCTTTTGTAATAGTTTTGTGATTTTTCTTCTCTTTATTGATGGTGGAGCACTTTCAACATCTTCCTCTTCTTCCTTATTCTTTTCAACTTCCTTCTTAGAGGCATGTCTCCTTTTCTTGGCAATCGACTTCCTTTATTTTCCTACCTCTGTAGCCTTCTGAGATTGAACCTCCCTTACTTGGATCCTAAAAGGAGAATCCACCTTCTCTTTTCCCTTTGAATCAGGTTCAAGTGAACCCTCAGAAGAGGAATGAGACTCTAAGTCCCCCATCAAATCATAGGTGCATCTAACACCCTCGCTCTCCAACTCCAATATCCTGTGCTTCAACCACATCTTGGTATATTTGATCACTGGGGTCATGACCTGGTCCAATTCAGTCTTCTCTTCCTCCAACTAGTCAAATTCTCCCACCGGTTTATCCTTTACTACCTCATAAACATGGCCCTTGATTAATTTTTCATCCTCTTCCACTTGGTTAGGGATGGCCTTCACATTGTACAACCTTACCAAATCCACTGGAAACCTAGAGAACTTCTTCTTTCTTACCTCAAACTCATCAGCAAGATTAATCTAGTAATAATCAATAGTAGCCTTATGGCTATATTCCTTACTGGCCTTCTTCTAAGCTTTGCCAGTGATGTCAAAACTTTCCCACTTGGAATGGAAGGAGAAACCAAAATTACTCATCTCCTCCTTAGAAGCATGAGTAGTATGAATGGAATCACAAACTTGACCCATTCCTATCTTTAGGGGAAAATCATTCCCAAAACCTGTTTTGTCCATCTCTCCCTGAACAACATTGTCAAAGTCACAAAGCTTTCTAGTGACTTTCAACAATATGACATGATCAGTCAGGTACCTAGGGAGTCTGTAGGGAGCCCTTTGGAAACCAACAATTTTGATATAGGAGAAAGTTGGGAACTAGATAATCCATTCCACATATCTTCTTATTAATTCCTTAGCCTTATCTGAGATTCTCATATGCTCTGCACCTTGAAGAAATCTGGTGATATACATTGTGAATGCATCATTGAATATCCTGTAACTCCCACCAGTTAAATGCAACTGTGGATATACTTCATAAATGGAATCCTACCCAAAGATACCCCTAGTGCTTAACCCCTTGTATGGGTGAAGTGTCACCAATGAATACACTATGTAAGAGGTCATGGTAAAGGTCTTGGTTTGCAAGACATTACATAATTGTTCATGAATCACATCACTGATGTCCCCTGCCAAATGATAGTCAATTCCCTGCTCCATCCTAGCAATCACATTAAACATCTAGGTTTCGAACACACCTGCACTCTTCAATCCCACCAACCTACTGAGAAGAGTGATGACATTATAGTACTCCTTCTTGAACTGAAGCCTAAATAGTTGCTTAGGAAATTTGGAGAAACAAGATTTAGGCTTCTCTAGCCAAGAGTTGATCACCTACTGAGACTTGAATATATTTTCTTCATAATATTTCTTGGCACCATCAATATCAAAACCCACCACATGAAATCTATCAGGTATGTTGATGGTTGAGGCTATGGCCACAAGACAAAAACCAACCAGAATCCTCCCTTGGGGACCAATTATCCTCTGTGTTCCCCTATCATAATTTTTGGTACATTTAAGCACCAATTCATAACATTGTACTAAGAAGGGGAAACCAACTACATGAGGCAATCCTGAATCTACCATTCTCCTAGCCAGCAAAGGAGGGCTCAGTACTGGCATCTCAGCTTTGAATTCCTCATAGTACCACATGCCTACATTTGTATCTATAATTCCTGACCAAATTGAGGTCAGTTTGCTTTCAGGAATCCTGCTCCTTATGTCCAATTTTACCTTCTTTGCATCTGAGATGGCATAAGTATCTTCAACTGGTTTTGATGCCTTCCCTTTGCCTCAACCAGCAAAACCTTGTCCTGATCTTGCCTGCAAACACATGAAGATGACCAAAATTAGATCCACATGAAACTTAGAAGTGCAGGAAATCAATATCCCAAAGTTTGGGATTTGGCCCCCCTTGCGGACTCCACCCTGATGAGGACTTTTGGGAAAATTTGGACCAGGCAGATTCTAGCAAATCAAGCATGCAAAATCCCAAAACATCTTTCAAATCCATCAATTATTTAAGGAAAACCATTAAAAACACCTAGCATAATCTCCTTAAATCAATCAAATACATCATCAATAAATAAATCCTTCATAACCATCAAATTCAACATTTTCCTAGAAAACCCATAAGAATCTGCCAAAGACAGATTTTGGCAAAAAAAACATCAGTTACAACTAACCTAGGAAAATTGAGAAGACGCGGACAATTCAAGAAAATCTAGAGGAAGCGGATTTTGGCAAAAATGGGAGATATCAACATCAAACCATGAAATCGATAAAATGACCTGACTAGAAACATCGGGTAAATCCGGAGGAAGCGGATTTTGGTGAGATAGACCGAATCCGTGAAAAACTGATAAAAGAGAAAGAAAAGGGAGAACCGGGGAAATCTAGAGGAAGCGGAATTCTGCGAAGACCTCGAAAACCTGAACCCGTCCCTATCTTCCTAGCTTTCACAAAATGATTCAAATTACTCTGGATCTTGAGCCTGGACTCTGAATTTAAGCTAACCTAAACTTCAAATAGATCAAATACAAATAAAGAACACTCCCCATAGAAATTCAAGGAGGAATGGCCATGCCCTAGGTTAAAAACCCTAAAATGTCTGCCTTGAAAGCATAGGGAAGAAGGCACAACCTGTTCACACACAAGAGTGGGGAATTTTAAAACTAATGCAAGCAAATGCCCAAACAAGAGGCAATACCAGACCAAAAGTAAACGTTCAATCAACCACATGGAATGGTACACCAACGAAAAACCTCAAAATTACCAAACAAGATGGCCACACAACAAAATTAGGAAACCATGTAGGACTCCAAAGAAAACAAAGAAAAGAAATCAAAATCAAACAGAAAAAAGGGAAAACTTACATACCATGGGAGCAAAAAGGTTAGAACTGGTGATGCCAATAGATAACCATCAAACATGAATAGGAAAGAATCCACAACTCAAACACAATAGTCGAAATCTATAGTCCAGCAAAAACACCAAAGCTCCAAGACTCAATCTCAAATGATAGCAAATGAACAACCTCAAATGATCAATTACTTCCGAAAATCCAACATATCAAAGCCCCAAAACCTCTGCACAAATGCCATTAATATGTTCGACAAGAAAACCATGATCACAAAAAACCCAAGGATTTGACAAGGTAACAAATTTTGTAGAAATCCGGACCAGGTGGATTTTCTTGGATTCGGGCCAAAAGGTAGTCAGTTTCAGACATCAAAGAAAACTTGGGAGAATCTGGCCCATGCGGATTGTCCTAAAAGCAGTGAAAACTCTAAGACCAAGTCATAACTCAAGGTTTTAAATAAGGTTCATAAGTTTGCCACTTCAATTGGAAAAATAGACATCAAAGCACAGGCCCCAAACAAGCAAAACCCCTAGAAAAGAAGGGTTAAGACACCAAAAAGTGAAAAAAGAGGGTCCCCACCTTCAGTGGGGTGTGTTTGCAAAAAACTACACAACAAGTGTGATCATGGGTTTTGATCTAGACCGTTTCTCACAAACCTCGTAGGTTTTCCTATTGATGTCACAAAGTAGTGTGAGGTTTGCGAGATGCCGCAATCTAGCGTATATGGAGGGGTGGCCTCTTTTACCAAGGAGCCAACGATGACAAGTTTTCATCTTTTCACCGATGAAAGGATTTAATTATTGGGTTAATAATAATTGTCCCTCGTAGACCTCACACGAGCACGGTAAATGTCTCTAAAGTACCATGAGATCTTTGAATGGGCAACACATGGCCCTTTTTTTTGAAGCGACGGGGCTAAGTGGGACCCACTGTCTGGTTGTGACCTCTTATTTTCTTGGGTTATGATTAGCTATGGTTTTTTGTGGCATTGATACGGATTTTCAATGCTCGATTGACTCAATCTAAGTCATCCGACTTGCCAAGTCCATTTCACATCAACAGTGCAGTTTCAAAGAAATTATTGATCATCTAGGTGACGAGGTTTCACACTCTGAAACTTATTTTATTAATGGCTGGAGATTTTTAGAGGATCCTCTCTTGATTTTCTCTAGCATGTGAATGATGTCATATTGATAGAAACAATTATGGTGGCCTCGACAACCACTTATGGCTCAGATGCTTTTTTTGCATTCAAGCAATTAATATCCTTTGCACCAATTCACTCTATAAATTCTTGCTAAGTTACCGAGTGTTATCACTGCATTTTTTTGAGTTGTTTTTTTTTCAGGTTGTGGTTATTCTCTTGTATTCTATGAATTTTTTTGTTCAATGGATAAATCTATAAGGCGTAGGAGTGCCAGGGTAGGAGCCAGGAATTCGCTATTTTGAGAAGGAGCAACCTGCTCGCACAACACCTGAAGTTGCTACTAAAAGTGCTGGAAAAATGCGATAGCGTTGAACATCCCCTATTCTGATTTCATCAGATTTTGATGGTAATGGCTCTAAAATTGACTTGGATTACTAGTGTTACTTGGTAGCCTTGATTGATCTCATGGGAGTGAATGAGGAGGCCCTTGCAGTCAAACCAATAATTGCAGTGGCATTGTGCTAGGTTGTTGGGTGTTGCGCTAATGTGGTTGGAGGAAAGAAGGTGGTTCTGCTTTTAATTGAAGTGAGAACTCAGAGAGGTTGCTTGTACCGGGGTTGTGTGTCTACTTAATGGTTGCTAGTGTTGGGTGTTCTAGGTGGTGATTTTCTTGGTATTTCATCTTGTTGATGTGGACATGTGCGTGCCTAGCAAGCTTTTTTGTTTTTTCTCCAATTGGTTATTGTGTAACCATTTTTGATTCATCGAATCATGAAATTTTCTATCCAATGATGAGGAATGTGAATTCAAATTTCATTCTAAATGAAATTCAATTTTGAAATTAACAATGTAGCCTATTATGATATTGCTATCAAGATTAAACTGTATAGTTTTTGAGTCAAACTCATTGACCCATGATTCATGAGTAGTGGTTCACAAGAACCCATCTCTAATGATAATGAATGATCCACTTAGAACTCATTGCATCTAGGTGATTCTCATAGAGGTGAAGCATTGGTCCATCCCAGGAGGTCACCCATCCTAGTATTGCTCCAGCTCAAGTGTACTTAACCACAAAGTTTCCCCCAAAGTTAAGCCCACTTAGCTTGCTACCCCATTTGTGAAACCTTCAACAAGTGTTGTGCCTTATGAACCATTCATTATAGAGCCCCTTAAGCATGCCTGAGATGGAGTAGTAGTGGGATGGGTGACCTCCTGGGATAGACCAATGCTTCACCTCTATGAGCATCACCTAGATGCAATGAGCGCTAAGTGGATCATTCATTATCATGAGAGATGGGTTCTTGTGAACCACTACTCATGAATCATGGGTCAATAAGTTTGACTCAAAAACTACACAGTTGAATCTTGATAGCAATATCATAATTTGACATGCTATGGAAGAAACCTCCAACTTATCAATGTAGCCTATTGCTTTGTTGCTCTCCTGTCCTATAAAGGAGATTTCACGACTCATTGTTGGTGGTCAGATTTTGGATCCTAAAAGTTTTGAAAATATGTACAATTAGTTATTTTTACTGTAGTTCTCTAAAAAGGTTTTAGTTAATGTTTTTTATAGTGAGTTTTCTATGAAGTAAGCAAGCCTTTCTAATGCAATTACGGATATTCAAGAAATAAATGATAATAATTTTGCAAACATTTCTCTCCTAATTGTGTGTCATAAGTTGTGAATGAGTCTATCAATGATATCTTCATTCACTTTAAATGGTATATTTGAATGTGTTCTTCATTTCCTTGCTTTAGCTCAATGAGTTAATGAAATTGCTTGAAAATGAGTTACAAATTTAAGATTACACATTTAGGATTGCTAAGGAGTGTTGTTTTAAAAATTAAAATTAGCATGATGTAAAGCATTATGGTGATATGTCAACAATATCTAGATTATTCTTTGTATGGCTCCTGCCCAATGGATGAGGCACTAGCTATTTTCTTCAATATTATTATAGGACTGTAATTCTAAACATGGTGGTCTAAGAGCTGAACACAACAAAATATTAAACCCTATCTCTCTACGAGAGGCAAATCTTACATTGAAGTTTTCAATCCCATTTCTCTAAGATACCTGTTATTATTCTTTGGTCTACCAATACCAAGAATAATTATTATTTCATTACGTGTGTGGGGATTGTAATATGTAAGAAGAAGTGTTCTTAGCAGTGATAGAATATTCTTATGAACACATTTAGGTTTACCCACCTTGGTCTCACAGTGCCAAAAGTGTAGGAAATGTCAATCTTTGACTGGATCTCGTTAGCTGGCCACTAGCCTTTATGGTTCTTTATAATGGAGGTTGGATACCTCTTACAGAATTAAAAATCCTATGTGGGAAAAAACACCAACAAAATAGCAACTCTACTGGGGATTTTGAATCACTAGTTGCAGATGGTTATAAATTCATATCAAATATTTTTTGTTTTGAATTTACATAGTGAATGTTTTCAACCTTAGAAGGATGAGGTTTTTGAATTGAACCCAAAAATCCTATGATCTATGGTATCATGTTGGAAAAGGATTCAAAAGTTATGGAGTCATTAGTTGAAATGATGGTTTTATTGGGGAGAAATTCTGAGAAATTTAAAAGAAAAAGAGAAAAGAGGTACCATAGGGGTGGAAGAATGATATCTAGAATTATTTGTTAAGTGAATTTGAATGTTAAATTTGGATGATAATGGATTGTGGTTTGGAAGGAGATTGGTAACGACATGGTGTGACTCTATTGTGGGTAAAAACCTAGAATCTAACAAGCTTTGAAAATGAATTTCATATTTCTTTTAATACAGTCCTCTGTTGAAGAGGTGGAGACTCTATTTGAAGAACCAGTTGATGAATGAAGGAAAAAACCTAGATCTATGATATTTATAGTTAGGGAGAAGAATTTAATACATGTTGCCAAAAAATTACCAGGTATTTCATCAAAACTAAATAGTTCACTATTTCAAATTGCGATGGGTGTTTGTAATTAAGGATTCAGATGGTTCTAAACTAGATGTCCAACATCAAGAAAGGAACAATTATTAGTTTTTCCATACTTCTAATGATGCAATATATAAAAGCCCTTATGAAATAATGTTTATGTTGCATCATATCTCTGAAAGAAAGGAATACTATTTTCAATCACTAATGGAATCATGGTTGAGATGGTAAATGATATGTCTAGTAAATAAATACTATAGATGAAATTTTAAATGGGTATAAATGATTTCTCATATGCAAAGAAAGGCATAGATATGAAAAGAGAACAAGTTGCATTAATCTCATCAAGGTGTTTTGTAACTCAAAGGTATATGCCTTTTATGTTCAGTGATTTCAGTGGTTACTCTAATCCAATTACTATGAAGATTAGGAAGTATTTTCCTAAATATACAATGCAAAGTGCAGAATAAACCTCTAAGCATTTATAACATTTTATAGATGTAATGGGGGATTATGAAATCAGTCATGAGGATGTTGTCATGAAGCTTTTTGTGCAATCCTTGAAGGGTGATGCTAGGGATTGGTCTCCCTATTTACCTGCCTATTCTGTTAACTCATGGAATCAGTTGGTGATAGTTTTTATGGAACAATTTGGGGAAAAAGTCAATCCCAACATATTAAGAAAAGTTTCTATGAGAATTCACATAAAAGAAGAGCTAATCCCATATTTTAAGATCAAGTTTTCAAGAGCTTTAAGGGAAATCCCTAAATAAATAAGGTTGAGTGAGGTTGAATGCTTAGTTGTATATCTTGGTGCTTTTGACAAGAGGATGGGTTACCTACTAAGAGATAAAGAACCTACAAGTTTGCACCAAGCATATCAAATGGCTATGGAAATTGAAAACAATATGAAATACTCAATGATGAAGGGGTATCTGGCTGCAAGTATTGATTACCCCAGCCTAGCTAGTACTAGTAAAATGTAGAGTTGGCTTCTCAGAGCATTGATTATGATAAGGGTGTTTTGAAAACTATTATATCTTCACCATTATAGTGTGATGATAATGAGATCCAAGTTAAAATCTAGTCTAGTTTGAATGATGTTGATCAAACTTCTCTTGTACAAGAATTGAATGAAATGAAGAGGCAAGAGAAAGAATCACCATATGAGTTTTTCTTGATAGTTTTAGGTGTTTTAATACGAATTCCTAGAATTCATAGACCTAATGACTATGAATGCATTGATTTATTTTGTGAACTTTATGAACCAGGGTTAAGTGCTTTGCCAGAAGAATTAAAACCTACTAATTTGGCCCAAGTCATTAAGTGGGTAGATATTCCAGAATCAACCAAGAATGTACCTACACAAAATAAAGACAATGCTTGCCCTTTTGAATAAATTTGGACAATTACAGATGAATTTGGGGGACAAAATTATTACGGATTGTGTTTCCTAATTGTGATTGTAATGCTCATGTCACTGAGATTTTGTTATAGGCTATTGATTGTGATTTCAGAGGTAGTGATTACAGTACTAAGGATGGAACTAAGCTATTATTTTTACCAAAGTTGTATGGAAATATAGAACCTCATGTTCTTGTTTCCAAGTGAAGGAAAAAATTTCAAATGATAAATATTTAGAGTATAATCTAGGTATACTGGCAATGGAACACACCTATTGTATAAATATTGAGGAATTTGCGGACAATGAAGTATGTGATCAAAAGAATAGTATTGAAGACAACCAACATATTGATGAAAATATTGGTACTATTTTTTTTCCTGACTGCTTATGTGAAGTTGAGATGGATATGTTGTTACCTTCTGACATTGATATTGCTGGTGAAAAGTTTTCATCTTATAATGAAGGTGACATTAATATTGCTGGTGAAAAGCTCTCAACTTATAATCAAGGTGACATTGATATTAATGGTGAAATTTTTTCATCTTATAATGAAGGTGACATTGATATTGCCGGTGATAATTTTTCTTTTTGTGCTGAAATTTTCACTTATAAATAAACACATACACCAGGTAATGTTGAGTACAAGGAGGCCAATGCATATTGCTCTTTCTCTTTTGACCAGTTTGAAATTGATGTATTGACTCTTTCCTTGAGGTTTTTATTTGAGAATAAATGAAGAAATACAAGGAAGGTGTGTATTGAGAGGCTTGAAATGAATGTGTTTACACATTCCCTAGAGAATGATGTAGCTAGTACTGCAGACACTTGTAATACTAGGATGTATTCCAAATTGACATAATTCAAGTACTAGCAACCAAACTCATGTGGAAAACTCCAGGGTGGGGATTCCTCGAGTTGTGTATCATTTGTGTTGAGCAATAGAAGTATGGATAACATGCACATAGTTTTATATAAAAAAATTTAGTCTGATGTGAAAATGGATAATGATGCCAGAATGTGTAATGTTGCAAACCAGATAAGTTATGAATGTTTCCAATTCTTAGCTCAATTAGGCTAGCATTCTATGAGTTATGACTAGGGGCAGAATAAGGTGAAATGTTATCATGGTCATATGTTGCTTTTAAAGTTTTTGAATAGGACATTGACTGAATTGGTGTAGGGGAGTATAAATAAATTTTTTGATACTTCCAGGCATATTGATTATCCTATTATTTTTGAAGCATCAAAATATAAATGATGCATACCTTGTTTATTCTAGGTGACAAAGAATTTTGTTTTTGACAGGGGAAAATTTTGATTTCTCTTGTCGGGTGGCCTAGGGCCATGGTGCAGGAGCACCCTTAGGTTGCCTTAGGTTGTTTAGAAGGTCATGTCTTGGACAACTTTGTTTAGGCCACCTAATCAATCTAGGTATGTTAATTTGTGTGTAAGCCTTAGTGGAATTTTTGGTTGAGTATTGATCAGATCAAGGTCATGTTGAACATTGAATAAGTGTCTTTGGGTTTTGGCTTCAAAGGACGTTTAGACCTTAGGAGTTTGTTTTTCAAAATTTTGAGCATGTTACTCAGTTGAAGCTAAAAGTGGCCAACGAGAGTTCAAAGAAGAGCATAACTGATTTGGTGACCTATTTAGGGGTGGCATTGACATGGAAGTCAGGTTGGAAGCATTAGATATTGTTCTTAGTTTTTGAATTTAAGAGAAAACATTTGAGTTTGTGTGTGAATTTTTGGTTTTTGTTTGCATAGAGGATTTTCTTTAATGGAGTAGATCAGCACAATAATTCTTACATAATGTAGGTTCGAAGCTCTTATAATACTGTGTGGTATTAGTTAGATTTGTTGTTTAGTTTCCAAGAATTGTTTGTAGATATTTTTCTTTCTATATTGTTGTTGGTTTGAACTAGGCAGTTTGAGAAGAATGGAGGGTTAGTTCACTTTTCCATCATACAAATTCTACAGCCCTTTGGGAATAGTGAATAGACTCCATGGATGTACATATAGTAGTGTTAGTATTCCTTGACAACACCAAAGCCACTGTGGAAGTCTTCTCCTAGGCAAGCCAGGGAAGAGTCCGACTAGGAGGTGATAGTTTATGATGATTTTCCTTTTGGAGAAGGGATATTTGTGACTTACCAAGCTATGTTAAAAGGGAAAAGACCTATCCAATCTATCTGGTGAAGGTAGGACTTAATAGATTGCAGAAAGGTCAGGAAAGGGCTTAAAAAGGCCTAGTTTAGCCCATTTTTAGATTAGGGTTTTGTATGGCCAGTTGAGGACCAAGACCCCAATAATATTTGAGAGGTGGGAATAAGGAACAGGGATACCAAGAAGAGATTAGGGGTTACTTGGGAGAACTTGGTGGAAAACCCTGATCTCTCGGAGAAGAAAACCTAGGTTCTAGGCCTAATAGAGGGTTTGGTGAAAGACACTAGAAAATGGAGCTAGGTGGATCCCTAATACCCTTGATAGGATGGATTGAAGCCTTTGAAAGCACCTCCACACCTCTATAAAACTCAATTCAAGAATATGAGGATTAGTATCCTTTAGGGTGGATTAAGGGCTAAAGCAAGTGCTACAAAATAGCACCAAGTGTTGACTTGGAAGGAAGAACTTAATTGATAGTTGGGTTGGCAAGGAGAACCAAGGGAACCTAAGAAGGAAGGGGTCCTATAGGTTATCAAAGGTGGATTAAAACACCCTAGAGGTCTACCAAGCAAGACCTAGAGTATGAAGCAGTGATTGATTGATCCAACCTCCCTATCAGATTGGTATCAAAGCAACAAAAGATTTGGGATGGAATGTCGTATGTCAGAATTTGAGTCTAATGGTTATACAACCATGGTGACAATTATAGAGTTAGCCAAGAAGGTCGAAGACCAAGAGGAAGACAATAGGCGATTGAGGGAAAGAATAGCCCAACTTGAGCAAGAAATGAACAATGTGCAGACTAAGACTAATGAAGTTAGTGATAAGTTGGAAGGAAGGGTACCCAAGAGTGAAGAGGTTGCAGAGGAAGACAAGATCCCTGAACCTTACCCTATTTTTGAAGAAGAGCCTTTCTTGAAAGCATTGAAGGCTATGAGTGGAGAAGAAATTGAATGCATACCACTGTTTAGTGGGAAATTGGAGGCTGATCTAGTCATGGATTGGATAGAGGGAATGGAAAACCATTTTGAGTGTGATGGAGTCATTAAAGCACATAAGGTAAAGGTGGCCAAATCGAGATTGAGAGGTTCTACCTTGACATGGTGGAAATTCATCTAGACAGAGAGAGAAAAGGAGGGCAAGAAGCCTATTTCTACTTGGAAGGGAATGGTTGTGAAAGTGAGAGAAGCATACATGCTAGATGATTATGAGATTCAAATGCATAAGAAGAGACAGAGCTTGAGACAAAGAGAACAAGATGTGAATTCCTATATTGAGGAGTTTCAAAATATTTTTATGAGGTCTAATGTATTAGAGGATGAAAGTCTTTATGTGGTTAGATACCTTAACGGTTTGAAGTGGAACATTCAAGAGGAGATAAATCTTCTAAGCCCCAAGACCGTACACCAATGTTATCAATTGGCTATAAATATTGAAGAGAGAAGCAAGAGGAAACAAGACCAGGCTTCTAAGAGTACAGGTAAAGGTAGAGATCAAAGAGGACATAGAGGTGGATACCAAGGTAGAGGGACTTAACAAATAAATCACGGAGAGTCTAAACTCACAGAGCATGGGAGTGAAACAACTTCTAGAGGAAGTTATGGAAGGGGTAGAGGATCTCAAGGAGTTTCTAATAGAGGAAGAGGAGTAGGAAGAAATAATTCATACTTTTCTAGTATGAAGTGTTATAATTGTGGTCAAGTAGGACATCCAGCTTATAGATGCTCAGAGAAAGCATCTTCCTCAAACATAGAAAAGAGAGTAGCATATGAACAAGAGGACACCATGAGTATCAAATCACCAGAGGTTAGTCACATTGAATCAGAAATGGGAGAGAACTTGATGTTTAGAAGGATTATAATCTGACAACCAGCCAAGGAGGAGCCAAAGCAAAGGAGAGCCTTATTCAGGGTAAGATGCAAGATACTTGGAAAGGTGTGCAAGGTTATAGTGGATTCAGGGTCTACTGATAACATCATCTCAGAGGAAGCAGTCAGGAATTTAAAATTGCAGAAGGAGCCCCATACCAATGCCTACAAGGTGACATGGTTGAATAAAGGGTAGAGTGTTCTTGTGAATGAGCCAAAAATAGTGGAATTCTCCATTGGTGGGTACAAAGGAAAATTGATTTGTGATGTGTTTCCTATGGATGCATGCCATCTTCTATTGGGAAGGCCATGGCAGTATGATAGAGGATCCATTTATGATGGAAAGGAGAACACCATCTCATTCAAGAAGGATGGTAAAACATTCAAATTGTAGTCACTGTCAGATGAGGAAGAAGGATAGTCAAAGACCCCTAGTGTCCTTTTAAGTAGTGGCAAGGAGTTTATCAACATTATACAATAAGGATGTAAAGGATATGTGGTTATGGTGCAACCCAAGGAAGAAGACAAGACTAAGAAGACAGTCATACCAAGAGCAGTCTAGAAGTTTCTTGAATAGGTCAAAGACATAGTCAGTGATGGAACACCAGCAACCTTACCTCCAAAGAGAGCCATCAGTCATCAAATTGACTTCATACCAGGGGATTCATTTCCAAACAAAGCAACTTTCAAGTTCACACCAGATCAAAACCTAGAAGTATCTAGGCAAGTGCAGCAGTTGTTAGACCAAGGACTAATCAAGAAGAGTATCAGTCTGTGTGTAGTACCAATGGTCTTAGCAACCAAGAAAGGTGGTAAGTGGAGACTATGCACTGACTCTAGGGCTATAAATAGAATTACAATCAGATATAGGTTCCCTATTCCTAGGATTGAGGATTTGATGGATTGTCTTGGAGGAGCTCAGTATTTCACCAAGTTGGATCTCAAGAGTGGATACGATCAAATCAAAATCAAAGATGGGGATGAGTGGAAGACAACCTTTAAGACAACTGATGGGTTTTATAAATGGAAAGTTATGTCATTTGGCCTCTCAAATGCCCCTAGAACATTCATGAGGCTCATGAATGAAGTGCTTAAGGACTTCATAGGGATATTTGTGGTGGTATATCTAGATGATATACTCATCTTTAGCAAGACAACAAAGGAACATTTGAAGCATGTGGAGATGGTTCTTAAAAGGTTGCAGGAGGAGAGGTTAGCCATCAACCTAGAGAAGTGTGAGTTCTTCAAACAAGAGCTTGTGTATTTTGGGTGTGTAGTATCCAAAGGATCATTGAATATGGATCCAAGAAAGGTGGAAGCTATCTTAAGTTGGCCTACACCAACCATCGAGATAGAGGTAAGGAGTTCCCATGGGTTAGCTCAATTTTATAGGAAGTTTATAAGGAACTTTAGTGGCATATGTGCACCAGTACTTGATACTATCAAAGGTGGTCTAAAGACTAAGTTCAAATGGACTCTTGAAGCTGAGAAGGGTTTTGAGAAATTGAAACAAGAAGTGGCAACTCAACCCATCCTTTTGTTACCTCTTTTTGACAAGTTATTCACTGTGGAATGTGATGCTAGTGGAATTGTAGTAGGAGGTGTACTAAGCCAAGAAGGCAGGCCTATAGATTTCTTTAGTGAAAATCTCAATGAAGATAAGAAGTATTCTACCTATGACCTAGAACTATATCCTCTAGTATAGTCACCTAGAAAGTGGAGGCATTATCTCCTACCTAGAGAGTTTGTTGTGTTTATGGGTAACCAGTCCCTTAGATACATCAACACACAAGAAAAGTTGAGCAATAGAAATCTAAATGGATGGAGTACCTCTAGGCCTTCACCTTTACCATAAAGCATAAGAAGGGACAGTTGAACAAGGTGGCAGATGCATTAAGTAGGAGGTTGCTGAAAATTCAGGAGATACAAATAAAGAGCATTGGGATAGAGAGTTTCAAGGATATCTATGGGGAAGATGAAGACTTCTCTAAAGCATAGAAGGTCTGTTCTGATTTTGAGAATCACTTTCATAGTCAATTATCAAAGTATACTTTGCAGAGTGGACTTTTGTACAAGGGAAATCAATTATGTGTTCCAAAAGGATCAATGAGGGAGAATCTCATTGAAGAGAAGCACAATGGTAGTCTTAGTGGTCATTTTGGTATCAACAAGACATCGTAATTAGTGCAAAGGTTCTATTATTGGCCTAAGTTGCCAAGGGATGTCAGAATATATGTCGAGCAGTCTGTAGTTTGTATGAAAGCCAAGGGGAGAGCTAGCAATGCAGGTTTGTATCAACCTCTACCTATTCCCAATAGACCTTGGGAATGCATCAGTATGGACTTTGTGGTAGGACTCCCTAAGACTAAGATAGGGTTTGATAGTGTCTATGTGGTGGTAGATAGGTTCAGTAAAATGAGTCATTTTGTTCCTTGCAAGACCACCCATGATGCTAGCTATATTGATCATCTTTTCTTCAAAGAGATTGTGAGGATCCATGGATTTACATTAAGCATTATCTCAGACAGGGATGTGAATTTTATAAGTCATTTTTGGGAAACCCTATGGAGCGGATTAGGTACTAAATTATCTTTTGGATCAGCTTACCATCCTTAGAACAATGGGCAACCTGAAGTGATTAATAGAGTGTTAGGTAACCTTCTAAGATACCTAACCAAGGAGTATGGAAAGACATGGGACATGGTCATATCACAAGCTGAATATGCCTGCAATGAAAGTGTGAACTGGACCACAGGCAAAAGTCCTTTTGAGATAGTGTATGCAATGCACCCAAGAGGTGTGTGTGAACTCAGAGATCTCAGAGCTATGGAGCATAGGAGTGGCCATGCTGAGGATTTCTCTCAAACCATGAAGGAGAATCAAGAGCAAGTGAAAAAGACAATTACAGAGGCTACTCACAAGCTGAAAGCTAAGGTGGATATGTCTAGGAAAGATCTCCAATTTGTAGTAGGGGACTATGTCATGGTCCATCTCAAAAAATCTAGATTATATAAAGGAGCACCAACTAAGTTGTAGATGAAGAGAGTGGGACCATGTAAGGTGTTAGATAAATATGGAAAGAATGTTTAAAAGGTGGAGCTACCTATAGACTTAGGCATTTCACTAGTGTTTAATGTGGTTGATTTGATCAGATATAAAGGACTTGTCACTAATATGGATCAAAATAGTATGGATGTATTGAAGGCTATGAGTAATATATCCTTACCACCTAAAGACAAGCTCCAAGCGGAGAGGATCTTGGAATCTAGGGTGAAGAAGTCTACCTGACACAAGGTGTGCATGGAACATATCATCAAGTGGGAAGGAAAACTAGACTCTGAGGCTACATGGGTGAATGAAGCTCAGTTCAAGAAGCATGGCATTGACTTGTATTTGATCTCTCCCCACATTCCTTAGTGTTTGTGTAGAGGGGGCAAGAATGGTGCATGAGCACCCTTAGGTTGTCTTAGGTTGTTTAGAAGGTCATATCTTGGACAACTTTGTTTAGGTCACCTAATCCATCTAGGTATGTTCATTTGTGTGTAAGCCTTAGTGGAATTTTTGGTTGAGTACTGATCAGATGAAGGTAATGTTGACCATTGAATAAGTGTCTTTGGGTTTTGGCTTCAAAGGAGGTTTAGACCTTAGGAGTTTGTTTTTCAATTTTTTGAGAATATTGCTCATTTGATGGTACAAGAGGCCAAGGAGAGTTCAAAGAAGAGAATAACTGATTTTGTGACCTATTTAGGGGTGGCCTCGACATGGAAGTTAGGTTGGAAGCATTGGATATTGTTCTTAGTTTTTGAATTCAAGAGAAAATAGTTGAGTTTGTGTGTGAATTTCTGGTTTTTCTTTGCATTGAGGACTTGCTTTAATGGAGTAGATCAGCACTATAATTCATGCATAATGTAGGTTAGAATCTCTTATAATACGATTTGGCATTAGTTATATTTTTTATTTAGTTTCCAAGCATTGTTTGTAGATAGTTTGCTTTCTATACTGTTGCTGGTTTGAACTAGGCAGTTTGAGAAGAATGGAGGCTTAGTACACTTTCCCATTGTAAAAATTGTATGGCCCTTTGGGAATAGTGACTAGACTCCATGGATGTACATATAGTAGGGTTAGGATTCCTTGATAGCACCGAAGCCACTATGGAAGTCTTCTCGTAGGCGAGCCAGGGAAGAGTCCGACTAGGAAAGACCAAAGTGTGGAGCACTAAAAACTGCAGAGGTGATAGTTTATGAAATTTTTCCTTTTAGAGAAGGTATATGTGTGACTTAGCAAGCTATGGTAAAAGAGAAAAGACTTGGCCAATCCATTTGGTGAAGGTAGGACTTAATAGATTGTAGAAAGGTCAGGAAAGGGCTTAAAAAGGCCTAGTTTAGCCCATTTTCAGATTAGGGTTTTGTACAGCCAATTGAGGCCCAAGACCCCAATAATCTTTGAGAGGTGGGCATAAGGATCAGGGATTCCAGGAAGAGATTGGGGGTTACTTGGGAGAACTTGGTGGAAAACCTTGATCTCTCGGAGAAGAAAACCTAGGTTGTAGGCCTAATAGAGGGTTTGGTGAAAGCGACTAGAAAATGGAGCTAGGTGGATCCCTAATACCCTTCCTAGGATGGATTGAATCCTTTGAAATCACCTCCACACCTCTATAAAACTCAATTCAAGAATTTGAGGATTAGTAGCCTTTAGGGTGGATTAAGGGCTAAGGCAAGTGTTACAAAATAGTACCAACTATTGACTTGGAAGGAAGAACTTAATTGATTGTTGGGTTGGCAAGGAGAACCAGGAGAACCTAAGAAGGAAGGGGTCCTATACGTTATCAAAGGTGGAGTAAAGCACCCTATAGGTCTACCAAGCAAGAACTAGAGAATGAATTAGTGATTGATTCATCCAACGTCCCTATCAGGCCACCAAGTTGGTATTGCACAAGTCCAATTGAAAAAGCAAGGTGAAATATTTGTCAAGGCACTTGAGTAATTCAGTAATCTAGTATATTTAAACAAAGATTGTAGATTCTTGTTATGCCCATAGGGGGCATGCATCCCTAGTCAGAGCCACTGATGGTACTTTTCAATTACAAAGGGGGGTAAGGCTACGGTTTCAGGGTTTAAAGTTACCCATGGTGATATGAATTATCAAATTTTGAAATTTTCATGTTATGTTTCAATGGTGACTTGCTACCGAAGGTAACTAGTCACTTAAGTGATCCGGTTGAGCCCTTTCCTCTGTGCTCTTACCGAACCTTTTCACCTAGCTTGTCGATCTCTTTTTCCACCTAGGCTTAAACATTTATACCACTAAAGGTTGTATCGACCAGTCCCACTTGAATATTCTAAATGTTCATACATGTTTTTTGGCTAATTGTGCAATCACAGATTTTGATCTGGACCATTTATCACTAACCTCATAGGTTTTCTTGTTGATGTCACAAACTAGTGCGAGGCCTGTGAGATGTTGCCATCTGGCATATATGAAGGGGCGGGGTCATTTTTCAAGGCAATAGCGATGACAAGTGGTCGTCTTTTCACCGACGAAGGGATTTAATTATGAGGTTAATAATAATTGTCCCTCGCAGACCTCACATGAGCATGGTAAATGTCTCTAAAGTACCTTGATGTCTATGAACGGGTGACACATGGCTTTTTGTTTTTTGAGGCAACGAGGCTAAGTGTTACCCACTATCCATTTGCAACCTCCTATTTTCTTGGGTTATGATTGGTTGTGGCTTTTCAAGGCATTAATGTGGATTTTCAATGCTCGATTGACTTAATCTAAGTCATCTGGCTTGCTAGGTCCATTTTACATTCACGGTACAGTTTCAAAGAAATTATTGATCATCTATGTGATGAACTTTCACACTCTGAAACTTATTTTATTAATGGCTCCAACTTTTGAAAGGATCCTCTCCTTATTTTCTCTAGCGTGAAAATGATTCCCTCTTGATAGGAATAATTATGGTGGCTTCATCATCCACTTATGGCTTAAATTCTTGTTTTGCATTCAAGAAATTAATATACCTTACACCAATTCACTCTATAAATGTTTGCTAAGTTACCTAGTGTTATCACTATATTTTTTTGAGTTATTTTGTTTGCAGGTGGTGGTTATTCTCCTATATTCTATGAAGTTGTTGCTTCAATGGATAAATCTATAAGGAATAGGAATGCCAAGGTAGGATCCAGGAAGTTGCTATTTGAGAAGGAGAAACCTGCTCTTAGAACACCTAAACTTGCTACTAAAAGTGTTGATAAAAGGCCAGAGCGTTGCACATCCCCTATTCTGATTTCATTAGATTTTGATGGTAACGGATCCAAAACTAACTCAGATTACCGATGTTACCTTGCAGCCCTGATCAAGCTCATGGGAGTGAATGAGGAGGCCCTTGCAGTAGAACCAATAACTGCAGTGACACCATGCCAGGTTGTTGGGTGTTACACTAATGTGGCTAGAGGAAATAAGGTGGTTTCTCTTTTAACTATAGTGAGAACTTGAAGCAGTCGCTTATACAGGGGCCATGTGTCTACTTAGTCGTTGTTGGTGTTGGGTCTGTTGAGCGATGATTTTCTTGGTATTTCATCTTGTTGATGTGGAATGCATGTTCTTGGCATGCTTTTTTGTTTTTTCTCTGACTGGTTACTATGTAACCATTTTTGATTCCTCATACCATGCACTTTTCTATCCAATGATGATGAATGCAAATTCGAATTTCATTCTAAATGAAATTCAATTTTGAAATTAACAATGTAGCTTATTGCTTTGTTGCTCTCCTATCCTATAAAGGAGATTTCACGACTCATTTTTGGTGGTCAAATTTTGGATCCTGAAAGTTCTAAATATATATACAGTTAGTTCTTTTTACTGTAGTTCTCTAAAAAGGTTTTAGTTAATGTCTTTTTCTGGTCAGTTTTCTATGAATTAAGCAAGCCTTGCTAATGTAATTATGGATATTCAAGCAATAAATGATAATCATTTTGAAATAATTTCTCTCATAATTGTGTTTCATAAGTTGTGAATGAGTCTATCAATGATATCTTCATTCACTTTCAATGGTATATTTGAGCATTTTCTTCATTTCCTTGCTTTAGCTCCAATGAGTTAAAGAAATTTCTTGAAAATGAGTTACAAATTTATGATTATACATTAAGGATTGTTAAGGAGTGTGGTTTTAAAAATTAAAATTAGCATGATGTAAAGCATTATGGTGATATGTCAACAATATATGGATTATGCTTTGTATGACTCCTACCCAATGGATGAGGCACTAGCTATTTTCTTCAATATTATTATAGGGTTGTAATTCTAAACATGGTAGTCTAAGAGTTGAACATAACAAAATATTAAACCCTATCTGTCTACGAGAGGAAAAATCTTACATTGAAGTTTTAAATCCCATTTCTCTAAGATACATGTTATTATTCTTTGGTCTTCCAATATGGAGAATAATTACTATCTCATTGCATGTGTGGGGATTGTAATCTGTAAGAAGAAGTATTCTTACTAGTCATAGAATATTCTTATGAACACATTTAGGTTTACCCACCTTGGTCTCACAGAGCCAAAAGTGTAGGAGATGTTTGTCTTTGAATAGATCTCGTTAGTTGGCCACTATCCTTTTTGGCTCTTTATAATGGAGGTTGGCTACCTCTTAGAGAATTGAAAATGCTATGTGGGAAAAAACAAGAAACACCACCTTTTAGGGCACATGGGTTTCACCTAGGTTCTGGGGCCTAGATTTGAATTTCACATTGTAGTGTCAAAAAATGCCATGTCTTACATTTCATACTTGATTTTGGAATAATTAATGATAAATTGGACTTAATATCACCTTGATCATGTTTTGTGAGGTGTTTTCGACATCCACATTAGGTATTGGGCCCCTTTTAAGCCAAATTAACTTAACTCTACCTTAATTTAATGTATTAAAGTGTATTTATTTACACCTTCACATTCAATTTAGGAGGATTTTAAATAAAATGGACTTAATCTAATGTTGTAATGTGTTTTACACATGATTCACATGGGATTTATGACCCTTTTTAGCTAGATAGACCCAATTTGGCCTTAATTTAATGTTGTAAAGTATATTTATTTACACTTTCACATTGGATTTTAGGACCTTTTGCATTTATGACCTTCATGTCATCATTAATAATCCCCTATGACTCTATATTATGCATCCCAAGACATATTTTGATCAAAACCTTGACAAAATCAATAAATAAGCTTAATTTACACACTATTTGACACTCTGGCAATAAAAATAGGCCTTGTGGGACCCATCACTACTTTGCACGAATAATTTGCATCCAAGTGGGATCCATTTTCCCAACTAGGTGAATGACTCCCATTTGGCCTATTTTCAAATTTTGAGTAGAAAAAATTGGGTTTTTAGTTTAAATTTCATGTATGTCAGACTTTGGGATCTGATACACAGGATATTAGATGGATTTCCTATATAAATAATATTTCAAATCATTATTTCATTAAGCATTCATGAGATCAAGTCAAGCACTCAAGAGTTAATCATTCGAAGACTTTACATGATCATCTAGAGAGCATCCAAGATCAATTCTAAAGCATTCAAGGGTAGAATTATTCATCAATTGTTACAAAAATTCATGATACATCATAATTTCAAAGGTTATCAAGCATCAAGCATGTTATTGAGCCATTATTTTAATGCATCATTGAAGATCCAAGATCAAGCATTATTCTACACCTATTGTCAAGAACAAGATCTACATCCCTAATGGACATTTCATGTTGGGTTATAGATTTACACGACATAATTCAAGGTACCATTATGCATGCTTCATGTCCTATATTTCATGTTTCATTTTTATTATTTCATCACTTGGTTTAATTACCTAAAAGGGGTTTGACCAAGGCAAACTTCCATCCACTAACAATCAACAAGTTTTTTGTCCTCTTTACATGTGTGATTGTAGATCTAGATGTCTTGGAGCTTTAAATATCATTGAAGAGTAGGTTAAATTATTGGAGAAGGTTGTTGGAATTATCTCCTCATTTTTAAGTTTTTAATCTTCACCAAAAGGTCCCATACAACTTCAAAATATAAGTTTTAGATCTAGAAACCTAGAGAACTAGATTGAGTAGACTAAGAAGAATATATTCAAACCTTGTAGTTCAAAAAATTCCAAACTAGAATCATTCAAAATGTAATGAATGAGTCCCATTATAGTAATTTAAAAAAAAAAAATGCAAATTCATATACCCTTTTGTTTGAAACCTACTTTGGTGCAAAAATCTATAATTGGGACTGATTCACCCACAATAGTGAATGAGTCCCATTAGGTCAAAAATTAAAATTTTCTAGCATTTCAGATCTCCTTCTAGTCATCTTCAGATTCCTAGGTGCACACATTTCATTTCAGTTCTTGATATCCTATTTTATATGCATTTCTAGGTCATTTAATTATAGTTTGCACCATATTAGGGTTTTCCACTTCATCTTTCATTTCATTATCTTTTCCAAGTTCTTACTTGGTGGTGAAATTGTCATTATTCATTAAATAGACCCTAGGACAATCCCTTAGCAGATCTCTTACCTTTGTTCCACTCTTGGGGTGACATCTTTAGGGCATCCTTAAAGGTTAGTTGGAGAAAGTTATGTCCTATGTCCAAAACCATAGAATATCCATTTTTTAACAAAACATTTTGTTGAACCTACATTTAGAATACCTTCTTTTCTTATTTGGAGTCCATCATCATCCTAGATCTAGCTTGCATTAAAATTTTCTTAGGATATACATTAGTTAATTGACATCTATGGTTTCTAAATAAATTACATTAGTTAAAGTGCATATAGGTTACATTTTTGCATCTCAAATCATTTAAAATAATATAAAATCATATAAAATCTGCATTGGAATTTAGTCTTCAGGTCATACAACATAAAATGCATCAAAACCAATTGAATTTTTTTTTGAAAAATTTAAAATAACCCTAACTGAGACTCATTCGCCGCTTTGGGCAAATCATTCCCATTCTAAATTTTAAACAACCTTTCAAAGCATTAAAAATATCAGTTATGGGCTTCTTAATCTTGCTGGTAACATATAGTATAAGTTTGGAAATTTTTAGGAACATCTATTTTATTTATCTAGGTCAAATCATCCATGTAGTGAAGTCATTTTTAAAGCATTTCAAAAATCATTTCAATATCAATTTAGTCTTAGATTTGTAGGACATTTATTTATATTTTAGAAACATTAAATAATTTAGATATATTACTTTCACATGTTAGCATGTGTTCTTTTCAAGTATTTAGTTTTTCTAGAATATCAAATGGCCTGTATGATTCTATTTTCCCTACTCATGGGCATAATCTAAGAAATAAAAGTAAAAAAATTGATAAGCATGTTGGATACCCTCCTAGAATCTATCAAATTTGTAAGAGTTTCATAATATAAGAGGGTAAAATTGTAGACAATCATAATAATCATATTTTTTCTTCTCGCACTACCTCTCCTATTAGCGATGAAGGTATCTTGGTGAAAAATTATACAAACATTGAGAGTCTTGGTTTTCCCTTTCCTCCTCCCCCTTGGAAGGATATTAGAAAACAAGAAGATGAGATCATAGAAACATTTCTAAAAATCACCTTACCTAGTCTCCATTCATCCCTTGCTTGTGAGAATGTTTTAGCAAAAGAGGATGATATCATAGATAGCCATGACAATAAAAATTGTCCTCCTAACATCCCTCCTCAACGCAAGGAGGATAGGTTGGTGTTCTATCAAGATTCATGAGAATATTGTTCCTCCTTTCCCTAATGCTCGTACCATTAAAGAAAAATATATTTGGTAAGAATTAAAATCATAGTTATCCTACTCTTGATGTCTCCCCTATTTTTGATGAAGCTACTTTGCAAAATATAACCATAGAATGTGATTAAAATCATATAAGATCTCTTACAAGAGTAGATATTGTGGAACAAGATAATGAGACCATAGAGAAAAACAATGGAGTCATGGACAATCAAATAGAGAATTCTCCTAATATCCCCAGTATTGATAAACAATAAATTAAAACCATTCATCATTCCCCTACTTGAAATGAAGTCATTTTAGAAGAAACAACCTCTGAATTTCATGAAAATCTTGTTTGTAACTCTCCTAAAAACTCTACTCCTAGGGATGATATCATAGTGCAAAAAAAGGATAACATTGACAATAGTGATATAGTTTCCCTAGATGAAGATGATGAAGTAACATTAGAATATCCTTCATTAAGGGAAGTTAATATTATTCAACCTCAACTCATCCTTTACCCACCTTCACACAAACCTCAAACTCAAAAAAAAACTGAACTTATCCTTTACCCACCTAAGAATATTTTTTTGTAGTAGTCGAGTCACAATAACATTGCTCATACATATAACACTAGAAAAAATATGAAACCAAGACAAAAAAATTCAATTTCCCTCCCACTGACTAATGCTATCTTATCATATCCCCGGTTTTAAAATGAAAAAACAAAATGATTCTTTCATGATATTAGTGAAATACAATGAAATATGAATGAAAAGAACCCTTGTTGAGAATGTCTCAGCCCTTAATGTGTTTAGCATAAATATTTTGGATAGGCTTCATGTTGATAAATAAAAAATTCAGCCTGATTCTTTGTCTATCCATGGATTTTATAGTTTAGGAAAAAAACCACTTGGTGTAATCACTTTACCTATTAAAGCTGGAAAGGCAACATTAGAAACACTGGTCCATGTTATGTGACATGATATTTCATATATTATTCTTTGAGGAAGACCACAAATTCATGCAATGAATGGGGTGCCTTCTACTCTTCATCCTAAAATAAAGTATATTTACAAAAATAAAGTGTACACACATGAAGTAAACTCTAACCCAAATAGTTGTTTAAACATTAAGAAAAACAAGAAGAATCCTTTAGTAAAATTGACACGATTTACACAAGTAGAATGTATGCAACAACAAAAAAAAAAAACATTGAGGAAGTCACAAAGCTATTATAATATGATTGGGGTTCCTTAGACTTTGAACCAACAATTATGGGAAAATAAAATATCATAAACAAAGACTTTGAAAAGGGAAAGGAAAAAGTGGTAATGTTAAGACAAAATTCGAAAGACCCTTCAAAATTATCCACCTCCACTACTTTATAAAAAAAGGAAACAAATTACACAACAAAATTTGATTAAGTTGATTACAAACAACCAATAGATTCAAAAGAAATGAAAAATCTTTACAAAAAAGGTTATGAACTTATGAAACAACTTGGGTATAGTGGAAAAGGATTTGGTGCTAGAGAAAAATGAATTTGTAACCATATAGAGCCTAACATGCAAGAAAAAACTCATGGTCTTGGTTATTTTACTTTGATCTAAATAAAAAAACCTTCACTTGATACGAACACTGTTACAAAACATCCTTCTAAGATGACTTTAATAGTAGTGTTTCCTAAAATCATAGACACTAATGGTCTTGATTGTTATCCTTTGCAATAAATGAAACAAACAAAGAAATCTTCACTTAATTTCAATGTCATCACACAAAACACTAATGATTTGAGTTTGATAGATTTGACACCTTCCTTTAAAGAAGGGTACAAACTCTCACAATCTAAAGTCTTGGGTAAGTATGATATCATGTACTAAGAAAGATATCATTGTCACAAAATAAAAGGAAAATCTTCTACTTTGGATCAAGAAGTTATCTTGTCGAGACTCCTCCAAGATCGTTTATATCCCTCCCTCCAAGTACACAAAAAAAATTCTACTAAAAGACTTCATTTTTTGTATATCATTGAGTTCATGGTTATGCTACTAATAATTATAAGGCTTTGAGTAACAAAATTCAACATCTTAGGGAGGATGGTGCTCTACTTTATGTTGAAGTACCTAATTCCTCTAACTGATACTTACTTTCATCCTTCTCCTAAACTGAGTGGTGGGAAGTGGTTAGATAGCATTGTCCTTGTATGTCACATGTCGTTGCCTCTTTTGGCTAGTTGATCACCTTTCATGTATATATAAGAGAATTCTCGGGATTTGGATGACATGCCTTAAGTTGGATCACATGTGACATACTTATTCATGATGTAGCTTATTGGAAACATATGACTTGGCATAGGGATTTCCGAATAAGGTCTCATATCTTCTTCTACTTTAAATAAATTTCTCTCAGCAATGATGTTAGCATCTACTTTAAAGTGGGGACATACATCGAAACTCATGTTTTAATGTGTGATCTTCTTTCTTATTGCAATGCATCCTTTTCTTGGTGGTTTCATTGGGATTGATTCCCTTCGAGAGCATGATATTTCTTTGAATTTTCCTCTCTTGGAGATACTAGGAATGATTTTCCCTAAGAAGATGCCTTGGATGAATTAAGAAATATCCCTTTGAACAAGCATTACACTATTTTGCATCTACAGTGTCTATGAGTTTCAAGCATACATAGGTTTTCTTGTCCCATGGATCTTGAAGGCCATTTTTGTGTGGTGTGTTATTAAAGTTATCAAGAGGTATAAATTTTGTATTATTCTAATGGGAAACCAACTTTTGGCAGGACTTTCCCTTCACCACTCACGTGTGTGTATTACCGTATATCGGCCATATGTGTCTCACCTTCTTTGATTAATCACTCAGAGGATAGCCTAAAATTATATTGCATTAGAGTGAGTATGGATTTTTGGAAAAAAAAATTAGATTTCACCCACATCATGTTGGAAAAATGGTCAAGGCTTGATCCACCTATTTCTATTTTTTATTGTTTTTGTTTTTCCTTCCTTTTACATACATTCCATGTTTACATATCTTGTTTTGTACAAAACATACGATTTGTATGTGTCCTCTTGTGCTTATGTTAGTTTGACTTAGGATCTTGGATCTTGGGGGCTTGAACCCCTTCTCCTTCTCCTATACGATCCTCATTGGTATGCTTGTACCCATTTTGAATGTCTACTTTAGTGCAATTTTGAAGCAAGTTCATCCTCTCACTAAAGTGAGAGCTAAATGCAGTGTTGAAAAATGTCATTGTGTACATCTTCACACTTAAGTTTGAAATAATAAATGATCAATTAGACTAAGTATCACATTTATCTAGTGTTGTGATGTGTTTTACTCATCCATATTAGGTTTTGGGCCCTCTTGAAGCTAATCGAACCTAAATTTTCCTTAATTTAATGTTGTAAAGTGTATTTATTTACACCTTCATATTGAATTTAAGAGGCTTGTAAATTTAAGGTGGGCCTAATCTAGTGATATAATGTGTTATAGACATTCACATTGGATTTAGGGCCCTTATAAGCTAAAGAGACCTATTTTTTCCTTTATTTAGTGTTGCAGATTGTATTTATTTACACTTTCACATTGGAATTAGGGCCCTCTTGTATTTATGACTTAATATCATCATTAATAGCCCCATATAACCCTATATTATACATCCCAAAGTGTATTTTAATCTAAAATCCAACAATATCACAATATAAGCTTAATTTACACACTCCTCGACACTTTATGACTTAAAATAGGCCCTATAGGACACATTCACGACTTTGGGTGAATGAGTCTCATCCAAGTGGTATCCATTTTCCTAGGTTGGAGAATGAGTTCCATTTAGCTTATTTTCAAAGTTTTGAGTGGGGAAATTTGATTTTAAGTTAAAATTCATTCTATGTAGGCCTATAGGATCAATTAAATGATCATTTCAGTGTATTTCCTATATAAACAAGATTTGAAAACACTATTTCAACTAAGAAATATAATAATTTATATTATCAATTCAAGAATTCAAGAGTTAAGGATTCTAAGAACTCACAAAATTGTTAGGAAAGTTTGCAAGGTCATTTCTAAGGAAGTAAAGGGTAGATTCTTCATCAATTATTGTATAAATTCAAGATCCATCATCATGTCAAATATTATCAAGAATCAAGCATGTTATTGACCTAGTGTTGTGATGTAGAATTGAATATCTAAGATCAAGCATTGTTCTACACCTATTTTCAAGATCAAGAGCGACATCCTTCATGGCCATTTCATGTTGAGTTGCAAATTTACAAGAAATCATTCAAGGTACCATTTTTCATGTTCTATGTCCTATATTTCATCTATCATGCACATTATTTCATCATTTGGTTTAATTACCTAAAAGGAGTTTGACCAAGGAAAACCCCCATCCACTAACAATAAACAAGTTTTTCTCCTCTTTTCATGCGCGATTGAAGACCTAGGTATCTTGGAGCTTGAAACATCAATGAAAAATAGGTTAAAATATGGGAGAAAGTTGTTGGAATTGTCTCCTCATTTGACAGGTTGTAATCTTCACTAGAAGGTTGCTTACAACCTTGAAATTGAAGTTTTAGATTTGGAAACACAAAGAAGTAGATTAAGGCACTAAAGTTACAAAAAATAAAAAATGAAATCATTCACCACTACTGTTGGATTTTTTCATATTTTTTTGCAAATTTAGATACCTTTTGTACGAAACTTGCTCCAGTGCAAAAATCTAGAACTGGGACTGATTCACCTAGAATGGAGAATGAGTCCCATTAGGTAAAAAAGTTATAATTTCCAGAATTTCAGAGCTTTTTCTAGTCATCTTTAGATTCCTAGGTGCACATATTTCATTCCATAGAATGCTATTTTGTTTTATATGCATTTCTAGGTCATTTAATTTAAGTTTGCATCATATTAGGGTTCTACATTTCATCTTAACTTTCATTGTCTTGTCAAAGTTCTTACTTGGTGGTGAACCCTTCATTAGTCATTAATCATACCATAGGATAGCCCCTATTAGCATATCTCTTACCTTCATTCCACTCTCAGGGTGAGATATCTAGGGCATCCTTAAAGGTTAGTTGGAGAAAAGAGATGTTGTATGTCATAAACCATAAAAGATCAATTTTTCAACCAAACATTTTTGTGAACCTAGAACAATCCTCTCATATTCAACATGCTTGATAATTTGATTATCTTCTAATAGGTTTGTCCTGGGCGTGAATCAAAAACCCCAAAATATCAACAAATAAACTTAAATTACACACTCCCTAACACTTGAGTAATCAAAATAATCCTTGTGGGACCCATTCGCCATAGATGGCGAATGTGTCCCATTTGGCCTATTTTCAAGGTTTTAAGTGGGAAAATTTATTTTTAAGTTAAAATTTCTTCTATGTCATCCTTTGCGATCAAATAAATGATCATTTGAATGAATTTCCTATTTAAACAAGCTTTCAATTCATTATTTCATTAAGCATTCATCACATCAAGTCAAGCACTCAAGAGCTACACATTCCAAGACTTTACAAGATCATCTAAAGAGCATCCAAGAACATTTATAATGCATTCAAGGGAAGAATTATTCATCAATTATTGCACAAATTGAAGATCTATAATATTTTCATTGATATCAAGCATTAATAATTTTATTCAACTATTTTTGTGATGTAGCATTTAATATCCAAGATCAAGCATTTTTATACTCCTATTATCAAGATCAAGATCTACATCCATCATGGCCATTTCATGTTGAGTTGTAGATTTACAAGATATCATTTACAAGGCATCAATCAAGGTATCATTTTCCATGATTCATATTCTATTTTCATGTTTCATGCCTTGATTTAGTTTTCTCATCATTTGATTTAATTACCTACAAGTGGTTTGACCAAGGGAAACCCATGTTCCCTAACAATCAACAATTTCTTTGTGTAATTAATTATATATGTGCTTTGAAGACTTTAAGTATCATTGAGGATTAGGTTATAAGATTGGTGAAAGTTGTGGGAGTCTTATCCTCATTTGCAAGGTTGTAATGTCCACCAAACATTCACCTACAAGCCTAAAATTATCAATTTTAGATCTAGAAATCAAGAGAAATAGGAAGAGTAGATATTAAAGATCAGATTCAAACCTTGAAGTACCATAGAATCCAAACTAGACTCATTCGCCACAAGTGGCAAATAAGTCCCATTGTATGTGGTTTTTTTTACATTTTTTGGAAAATTTAGAAACTCTTTTGTCTAAAACCTTCCCTCATGTAGAAATTTATATCTGGGACCAATTCACCCAGATTTGTGAATGAGTCCTAGTTGACCTCAAAAATTCAAATTTTCTTGTGTTTCATAGCTACAATCAGTTTTTGAATGCTTAACCTTGCAATTGAGGAGACAACTCCAAAACATTTCTCCAATCTTGTAACCTAATATTCAATTATTCTTCATGCTCCAAGACACCTAGATCTGAAATCACACATGTAAAGAGGAGAAAATCATGGAGATTGTTAGTGAATATGAGTTTTCCTTGGTCAAAACTCTTTTAGATAATTAAACCAAATAATGAAATAATAAACATGATACATGAAATATAGGACATGAAAAATGAACAATGGTACCATGAATGATGCCTTGAATATGATGTCTTGTAAATCTGTAACTCAACATGAAATGGTCATGAAGGATGTACATCTTGATCTTGATAATAAGAGTAGAAAAATTCTTGATCTTGGATCTTCAATGCTACATCACAACGCTAGCTCAATAACATGTTTGATGCTTTATATTATTCACATGATGATGGATCTTGAATTTCTATAATGATTTATGAAGAATTTTATCTTGAATGCCTTAGAAATGATCTTGCAAACATTCCTAACAATCTTGTGAAGTCTTGGAATCCTTAAATCTTGAAAGCTTGACTTTATAATATGAATACTTATGTTGTTTAGGTGAAATAATGATCTAAAAGCTTATTTATATAGTAAATTATCTGAAATGACCATAGTTATGATTGGTAAACATGAAACTCATAGTTATCATTCTCTTGATGTCTCTCCTATGTGCACTGAAGCTACTTTACAAAATCTAACCATGAAATGTGATAAACGTATTGCTTGTCACTTTCCTAAAATATCCTACTAGGGTAAATATTATGGCACAAGAGAATGATACCTTAGAGAGAAATGATGAAATTATGGACAAAAAATAAATTCCCCCCTCTCCTAATATCTTTCCTATTGGTGAAGAAGATATTATGGTTTTACTAAACCCAATTGATGAGAATCATGAAGAAAATATTATTAAATAAGAAAATGTCATCATTGACACACAAAATATATAACCATTTATAACCTCCTTAATTGTTATGGAGCTATTTTAGAAGAACCCACCTTTTAATTTCATGAACATCTAGTTTTTTTCTCTCCTAAAAACTCTCCTACTAGGGATGGTACCAACGTGTCAACAAACGACAAAATTGACACACTTATTTTAAACAATAGTAATATGGGTTCCTTAGAAGAATATGATGAAGTGAAATTAGACTCCTCTTCACTGAGAGATCATGAAACTACAAATAATGCTTTTGACATTATGCAAATTAGACATCCCTTAAGACCAACCACATATGTAGAACCCATACAAGAGAGAAAAATAAAAACAAATTGATGTAGCCACAAATTTACTAGAAGATGCTTCAAAAACCTATTATTTCAGACCTATATTCATTGGAAAATACAAGATCATAACAAAATAGTCTAAAAAGGGGAAAGATAAACTCTTAATTAAAAATTAAAAATTTAAAAACATTCACTTCAACCACTTTATAAGAATCAACAACATACATGAAAAAATTGGATAAGGTTGAACAACCAAAGAATCTAAAAGAAGTGAAAAATATTTATGGAAGAGGTTTTAAACTTATGAAGAAAATTGGGAAAGGATTTGTTGATATAGAACAAGGTATCCATGTCCCTGTAGAGCTTAAAATGCAAAAAATAACTAATGATCTTTGTTATTTTCCCTCAAAACAAAATCCTTCATTCCATATCAACATTATCATAAAATATTCTTCCAAGACAAATTTAACTTTGATGCACCTAAAAATGATAGATATCTCATTAAATATGTAGCAAGCTGGCACTTTGTTTACTTATCATAATAAATAAACTTATTTGTTGCTCCTTTCCATGCAATAGTTGTAGGATCATATCATACTCACTATTACATGTCATTCGATTTTTGCAAGGAGCAACATATCATCATCCATTATTGACTCACCCTTGTCCTACACCAAGTGAGGCCAAGGGGCTAGGAATCCTTATCCTCATATTCCACTTTTCATTGTCTCTTTTGGCTAGTTGAATTCCTTCCATTTCCATATAAGAGAAAGCTTGGTATGTGGATGTCATGCCTTAATTTGGCTCACATATGAAATACTTATCCATGATGTAGTTTGATTTGGAACCATGTAACTTGGCATAGGGCTTTCCAAGTTGGCTCTCATTTCTGATTTCATGTTATTATTTATCGTTGGCTACTTTAAAGAAATTGCTCATAGTGATGGTGTAGAAATTTCTTTAAAGTGGAGGCATACATAGATGACATCCTTTGGTAAAATTTGATGGATTTTCCTTTTTACTTGTAATGTGTCATCTTCTTGGTGGTTTCATTGGGTTTTTTGTCATCTAAGAGTGTACGATATACTTTCATAGAATGATGTAAATGAGGCATCCTATGGTTAATGATCTGACACTTTTAACTTTCTCTCTCTTAGAGAAATTAGGAAAAATGCTCCCTAAGAGGAATATTGTTAAATGAACAAAGAAAAATCCCCTTTAATAAAATGTTTACCTGACAAAAGTATTTAAAAAAAAACATTACATTGTGGTGCCTTATCAAAGTTATCTGGAGGATAACTTTGGCATGGTTAGTATGATGGGAAGCTGACACACTAGCATGAATTTCTCATTATATGGTGGAAAGCCAACATGCTGGCACGAATTTCCCACTAAACCACTTCTTTTGGACAACTCACCCCATAGATGACCTGATGTTCTATGGCCCCAAAGTGAGCACATATTTTTTGAAGCTTGATCCACCTCATTTTTCTTTTTACTCATTTTTCTTCTAGTTATTGACATTACATTTTTATGTATCTTGATGTTGCATATCATACACCTTGTGTGTGTCATGTCATTCTTATGATTGTTTGATGTAGGATCTTGGATATTGGGGGCTTGGCCACCTCCTTTGATCTTTTTCATCATTTTTCATCTGCATCGATACATGAGGACCCCTCTTGAATTTTTAATTTAGTGTGAGTTTGAAGAAATTTCATCCTCTCAATAAAGTGGGGGGTAAATCTAGTGTTAAAAAATATCATCACTTACATTTTCACACTCGATTTGGGAATAAATAATGGTAAATTGGACTTAATGTCACACTGATCTAGCATTGTGAGTGAGTTGACACTTCCAAATTAGGTCTTGGGATTATTTTAAGCTAAATTAACTTAACTGTACATTAATTTAATGTTGTAAAGCATATTTATTTACAAATTCTCATTAAATGTAGGAATCTTGTATATCAAACTGGCCTAATATGCTATTGTAATGTGTTTTACACATTAACATGGGATTTAGGGCCCTTTTTAGCTAGATAGACCCAATTTGGCCTTAATTTAATGTTGTAACGTATATTTATTTACACTTTCACATTGGATTGTGGACCCTATTCCATTTATGCCCTTAATATCATCATTAATAAGCCCTTTATGACCATATATTATGCATCCCAAGGAAAATTTTGATCAAAAACCTAAAAAATTCAACAAATAAGCTTAATTTACACACTCCTTGAAACTTTAGCAATTAAAGTAGGCTCAATGGTACCCATTTGCCACTTTGGGAAAATGAATCCCATCTAGGTGGGACCCATTAGCCTAGTTTGGTGAATGAGTCCCATTTGGCCAATTCTCAAATTTTGATTGAGAAAAATTGGGGTTTAAGTTTAATTTTCATCTATGTCGACCTTTAGGATCTAATACACGAGATATTATATGGATTGAATAGATAAAAAAGATTTAAAATCATTATTTCATTAAGCATTCATGAGATCAAGTCAAGCACTAAACAATTGAGAATTATAATACTTTACAAGATCATCTAGAAAGAATCCAACATCATTTTTAAAGCATTCAAGGGAAAAATTCTTCATCAATTATTACAATTCACGATCCATCATCATTTCAAACATTATCAAGCATGTTATTGAGCTAGTGTTGTGATTTAGAATTGAAGATCCAATATTGACATAGAAAAGGGGTGGATTAACTTGTCCTAGCTCAAAATACCACATAATTCAATCATTACATTACCCTCAAGACCTCTACAAAGGTGATTTTTAATAACTAGCTAGTCTTTCAAACTAGGTCTCCAAAGTAATGTTTTTAGGAATATCTTTTAGAGAAGGCCATCTCACCATGAAACCTAGACATTTTAAAATACCCATTAGGCCCTATTATAGCATATCTTGAAGTTGGCATGGGTTTTTTTGGAACCAATGACATAAATCCGGTCTGCTATGCTTGGAATAATGCTAATTAGGCCACTTTTACAAAGCACCTACTAGGAGATCACTTGGAAAAAACCTAAAAATTTTACCAATTTCTTTAACCAATCAAAAAGTGTGTCAATAAAAGAAAAATTGCAATAGGAAACTCCTCCAAATTGTTGTCCCACACTTTCTCTATCCTACCTAGCCTAGCACATGAGGATGCTAGGCTAGGGATTTGACAAGAAAACCACTAAGCTCCATCCCCTACTCCCTAAACAAATAAAAACATTGAAAAAATACCTAAAACTATTAGCCCGCTTAGTCTAGCTAAATTACAACAGTGGAATGGTCTACAATCTACATTTTAGATTCCAAACCCTTGAAATGGAGGGTTTCTATGTAGACTAAAGAAAGAGGCTTCAAAACACCTTATTTCTTGATAAAATTACAACACACTTAGTTCAAAATAAATCTAACACCCTCTATTGACCTTTCACACTGGACTTAGCTCATAACAATACTATACATAGTCGCACAGAGCTTGCAAACTCAAAAAATTGCACAAAAACATAGAAAACAAAGCCTCTTTTTCACTTTTTTTTCTTCAAAAAGATGAAATCCTCATACCTCAAAGTTTTTGAGGCTAAAACCATGACATGAAACTTGCAAACATTAGTTACAAATCAATAATACATAACTTACCATTCAACTTATCCAAACATGCAATATTGCCATGTTGGAAAAGCAACTTTTACATTCCTGCAATAACCTTCAACCAACGCCTAAAAATGAACCTATATGATTTTAAACATGAAAAAATGGTCTCATTACGACCTTATTAAATTCATAAATTTATAAAACACTCGAAATGTTAGCTTAGACTCCTAAATGCATCATTATAACTAACAAGACCATGGTGCCCCCACACCGTACACCCGGGGTGGAAATGATTTCATTGTCCTAATCGAATGAGATCATGAAAAAATATTAAAAGTGCTTCTTAATATCCTCCTCTGACATCCAAGTAGCATGTTTATTTGGTAGGCTATGCCACTTAACCAAGTATTCATTATACACTTTATGTCTAGTCCTCTTGGCCTCCGTTGTATCCAATATGGCTTCAATATTCATTGGTTGGTTGGGTGGTAGGTCTTTAACTAACACATCATCTTCAATACTTGCTGCACCTACTTCTTCACTTGCAACCATATTTTAGAAACTTATGGACCACCCTACAAAGTCCAATATGTTTCATCGTTATTTTAGAAACTTATGGACCACCCTTGGGAAACCTCTCCTTCCTCAAATGTGCAAGCACCATGTCCCCTACTTTGAACTAAACATCCATCTTCTTAAAATATACCTCTCCTTGAACTGCTCATGTATGTCTTTCTTAGCTATAGACAACTCCTCTCCTTCTGCACTCCTTTTCTCCATTCCCCTCAGATTTTTCATCTCACATACACCTTTTGGGCTCATACAATATACAACCTCAAAAATTTTATTCATGTGCTTTGGTTGGGTGAATCATTATAAGCATACTCTCCTTGAGGAAGTATGAGATCCCATGACTGATTATTCTCTTTGGTGAGGAAAATCAAGAAGGTTCCTAGTGACCTATTGACAACCTCAGTTTTCCCATCTATTTGTGGATGATAGGAAGAACTAAATGTCAAGTTTGTGCCAAATTTCCTCGACAAGGTCTTCCAAAAGTGACCTATGAACTTAGTATCTCTATCAAACACAATGGTTAAAGTAGTCCATGAATCCTTACAATCTCTTTGAAAAAAAAACTATCTATATGAGGTGCATCATTTGTGCTCCTATAAGCAAAGAAGTAAGCCATCTTACTAAATATATCAAAAAAAACATAAATACTTTCATACCCTCTTTGTGTCTTAGGCAGTCCCAAAACAAATTCCACTCTTATTGACTCCCATGGACGGTTAGGAATTGGCAAAGGATGGAAAATATGCATGCATTAGAACTTGATCCTTTAGCTCTTTAACACACCACACAACTCTCTACAAATATTTTTACATCCACATTCTTTTTTGGCCAATGATAGAATATTTTGACCTACTCCAAGGTCTTATCATACCCAAAGTGTCAACCAAAACTACCACAATTCTTTTGTTTGATAATATTTTCTCTCATAGAGCTCTTTGGCACACACAACTGAGAACCCTTAAACAACAAACCATCTTGTAGTACAAAATCAGAATACTCATTGTGCAAAGAACTTTGTGACTAATTGCAAATAGTAAAAACATCCTTAAAATCATAATCATCTTGATACATACCTCTTAATGTATCCAATACTACACTTTGTAGTTGAATCTCTTGAACCAACATGGATTTCCTACTTAGAGCATCAACAACCTTCTTTTATTTCCCTTTATTATGCTTGATGGTGAATGTAAAGGTTTGCAAATACTCCATCCACTTCATGTTCCTATGACTCAAATTGTATTGGCTATTCAAGAAGCTTAATGCATGATTATCTGTGAAGACAATGAGCTCCTCTAGCAAGAGATAATGCCCCCACTTCTTGAGGGATTGCACCATTGCATAGTGCTCTAGTTCATATGCGAATTAATTTTGATTGTGCTCATTGAGTTTCTCACTGAAAAATTCTACCAGTCTCCCTTATTGAATCAAAATTGTACCTATGGAATACCCACTTGTATCACATCCAATTGTGAACAACTTGTTAAAGATAGGGAGTGTAAGGATAGGTTGTTGATCCACCCTATTCTTCAAGTACTCAAATCTTTTATCTACCTCATCAGTCCATTGAAACTTATTCCTATTCTCACCCTTGATTTTATTAATGATTGGTGAACAAATGTGACTAAAGCCCTTAATGAACTTCCTAAAGAAACTAGCTAAGTCATGAAAGCTACTTGTAACTCAGATTTTCAAATCGGATGGATGCTACTGCTGCACAAAATTACAAATATCAATCCTAATATAAATTAAAAAACAAAGAATGATTAAAGTATGCATAATTAATCTAAACTAATAAAACTAGAATGATCTCACTGAATATGTGAATACTTCCTCGATTTATCTTGATTGCTCTTCTCCATTTTGTTGTATCATCATGCTTGCCCTCAGATGTTCGTTTTTGATGCAAGCATAACCTTGTTGAGTGTCTTAGCAAAATATTGAAGATTTGTCTCTTCTCAAAAGTATGTGATTTCGAGTGTAATGATTTTGGGAGGAGGAATAATGATGAAGACAAACCATTTTATAGATTTTGGGTTTTCAAACGATCGACTGAGATTCAAAATAGAGATCAATGATCAAGATTGATGAATGTCATGCGATGTGAGTTCTATGTCAGATAGAACGTGAGTTAGGACATGAGTCAGAAAAAATTGTAGGATAGAGATTAAGTTAGAATGCGAGTTAGAACACGAGTTCAAGATCTTAATCTTGAGTTAAGAGTCTTCAAAAATAGAAGAAACAGACTTTGAATGTCAAAGACAAAGTTAGAAGTTGAAGAATAATGCATTCTAATGCAAACATGAGTTAATTAATTAAATAAAGATATTTAATTAATTAACACATCATGCATATGAGTTGCAACTAGTTAACTGACTAGTTGTGACAGAGAGTTCTCTCGCAGAGATAACCAGATGTTGAATCCAGAGATAACTAGAGAACTAAAAATAGATCTTGAGTCAGAAGGTGAGTGAATGATTAGTCAACTGATTGATAGAAGAATGTGACATAAATAATTAAATATGAACTAAATGTTAATTTAATTCAAGATTCGAAAGTAAGAGACTTTAATTAAATAAATAAAGATAATTTATTTAATTTGACTATTGAAAAGGTGGAATTGAATAATTAAATAATAAATATTTAATTATAGTTGAAATACGACAAAGGGCTAATTAAATAATAAATTATTTAATTAAGAAGGAAGAATTAATTAGTTAGCAACATAATTAAATAAATATGATTTATTTAATTAATCAAATTGAATAAAGGTTATTTATGAATTAATGAATTAATGAAAAAGTGTATTTAATTAATAGAGGAAATATGTGTTAGAAAGAGGTAATTAAAAAATAAACATTATTTAATCATGACAATGGATATTAGAAAATTATGTTGAAAGTGGTGCTCATAGGCCTAGACCAATTTTCGGTGTCTACAGTTTTCCCCTCTTTGATACAATGTTGTTTTATCGTTGTGTCAAATAAAATATGCCCCGATTGTGCCCCAGCATGAAATTGGTTAAGGTATGCCCCCTCAGGAAAATTGACAAATTTTTGAAAAATTTCAAAAAAATGAGGAGATATTCTAGATTAGTCAAAATAATAGTCAGAAATTCCATGGAATAGATGGAATTGAATTTGGATGAGAGAAATGTTAAAATGGATGATTATAAGATGTTAGTAAGAAACAATGAAAAAGGTTGATCTGAAAAGAAACAATCATCGATATTTTTCCATATTTGCTATGCTTGCAATTTTATCATCACTGGATGGGACTGACACAAATGGATAGTACACACCATGATATGAGATAGACCATAGTGTACAATGTTATCCATCTATGAAAATAGATAGTCATAGAAAAGGAGGGTCATAACGCAAACTAAGGACAAGATTGCCTCAATTGTTGTCATCTAGACAAACCACAAATAAATGACAAATAAAAGACGGATCATGATACATCATAGCTTCTCTAAATCCTTCAAGGGAAATCCTTGAGAAAAATAGTACCATGATTCAAAATTCAAAGTTTAAAAAGATAGTTGACAGACAATAGTCAAAGAAAAAGAGTCCTGAGACATCCTTTCTTTTTTTAAATCCTTCAAGGGACGTCCTTGAGAAAGGTAGTAATAGGATCTTGCAAAAATCGATAAAAAGATAATACAAAATAAGATATAAAGTCATAAAGCCAAATAATTTTATTCACCAAAAACTTTATCATGTTTGGATTGTTTTGATGTTTGACATAGCTTAATGTGGGGGATGACACATACCGCATAAGACATTGAGTCTAGTTTCGACTTGGTGACTATCTATATAAGGCATGAAAAAGCCTTGTTTCAAAAAAGACACATGTCGTATAAGACATTGGAGCCTAATGAAGTTGATATGACAAGCTGCATGAGACTATCACAACTTGATGATGTATGTTGACAAGAAAGACATATATTGGGAAGACGTAAGTTGATCATTAGACAATGTGTTTGATATTGACTAGATGATAGTTGAGATGTTTGCCTTGTTAATGCATGAATTTCTTTGATTCCTTGACTGATAGTGTGTGTGTGTATTGACAGTGTATGACTTGAGATGATGCACCCTAAAGGATTGACCTAATGTAGATAACTGACATATTTGACTGAACAATTGTACTTAAGTTGATGACATGCAACATGTGTGATAGTGAATGTGATAAACCCTATTGTACTGACCTAGTGTGGTCTCGTGAGCTTATCAATTTATTATCCTTGCCTATGTTGTACATGTAGATACCTTGTAGTTCGACATGACCAATGACTTTGAAATGTACAAAGTTTCGTGATTTAATGTGTGTGATACATGACAAACCTAGACTAACAGACCTAATGCCTTGGGGGCACATTGACACATGGCCTTACCTAAGTCTAGTCGTAGAGGCAATGTAGTTCAAATAAGGTCTTCGACTGACTTAACATGATTGACTTGAATCTTTTTTTGGGACTATCTGACTGTTTTCATTTTTTTTGGATTTTGATGTTTTTTAATGTTTTTAGATTTTTAAGGACATTTTTCAATTTTTTTATAACTTTTTGTTTTTTTATGAAAATCGTGACAAATGCATGTGAATGATGTCGATGCATATGAATTTAAGGAAAACCATGATTTTTCTACTAGCCAAGCTAAATACCAATTGATAGGTGATGATGACAACAATTTTGTTTGATGTGGGAAGGACACATCCCGAAACAACGTGAAGATGACAATGATATGACAAGAGGATAAAAGTCTACAACAAGGCAATGGACAAAGTCAAGGAATGTTTTGGATGATGCCCCAGGTTGCCATATTGTTGCATTTGGAATGAATTGGGTAGGAATCGATGGGATGACGACGAATCTTTAGAGCATAGATAGGGAAAACCAAGATGGATGATAGGTATAAAAGGACAATGGATGGCTTTGGTAAAAGATAGGAGGCATGGATGGATTGGACTAGAGAATTATCATATGGTCTCCAAGGACTATGTCGCATAGTAAAAATGAGGCCATGAAAGTAATGGAATGATTTTTAATCAATAAGGTATGACCAAAAGCTAGACATGTCAATTTTTTTCCAAAGCATAATCTTTTTTTGTATTGTAGTCCTTATCAAGATCAAAGTCGGTGGGAAAATGGATGGAAAGTGATAGGGTTTAGATGGATAGATGGAAATTTCATAAGAAATTTCTTGTGAAGGGCATGGGAGATGAGACAAATTTCCCCCAAGTGTAATGATCCACATAGGTAATTTATTTTACACATGACGCCTGTTTGCCAGGTTTTCACCATTGGACAAATTTTTTCTCTTTACTATTTTTGTCATTTATTTTTATTTTTGTGGTGTCACCATGATGCCTTTTTGCCAAGTTTTCATCAAGGTAACAATTTTTTCAAGATTGTCTCGATACTTTAGATGATCACTGACTGTGTTGAATCCATTGATGCTGCTGATGTAGAAACTAGAGCCATGATATGCCAATAATGACCTTTATGAATTAGTTGTCTTGTTAGGATCATACCACTTGCATACAACTGATCGATTTCATTGTTATCCTTGGTGATACTAGAGTTGGCCTTATCAGAATACACACATCGCAATAGAGTTCCATGAGAGTCCTTACAATAAAATGTTTCTGCCAAGATGCGATGGATTTGTGACATGGGATATTTGGAATTTAGACAAGATGTTGGATTATGATGGATGATGATATATGTGGGGGGATTGTTCAAAAAATTAGATGAATCACTTTTTATTTTCCAAACTTGGGATATTGGATGATGGATTTTAGAATTTTGATTGGGATAGCATTTGGAACCAACACTTTTATATGCCTTTTCTGATGACCATTTTAAAGGAGGTGGACATTTATTATATGTGGGATTCCTCTTTTCTTGTGCCTCCACATTTTGATTGACTTTTGGATTTGAAATATTTTGTTTTCTTGATCCATTTTTATTTGGGATCCATTTTAACTTCATTTGTCCACTCAAATTTTTGAATCATTTGATGGCCTTTGAAATTTTATTTTGAACTTTGTATTTGTAATAACTTTATTTTTGTTGGTTCCAAATAGAAGGTTTATTCATGTTTGAATGAAGGTTTATGGTGTGGATGGAAGGAGTGTTGGTAGAAATCTTATGCTAAGAACTACTCATGGCCCCCATTTTGATGTTTGTATCAGATAAAGTTTCCCCCAATATCAAGTAGGTACCACCAACATCATTAGATTCTTCATCTGATGAATAACCAAGACCCTAATGTCTAGGATTTTCTTGAAGTTGTACTGGTTCTCGAATTCCTTGCTCATGTAGGCTTTGTCCTTTTCCTTGATACTACATGTTCTAATAGATTCCATTTGCAATGGGGTACTTGTTATTGTGGAAGCAAGATGCTAACCCATCCTTATTGTGGAAATTAATGCTCAAAATATTCTCATCTGTAAGAAATCCTACTCTGAAAAAGATAGATGATCCTAATTGATAGGATATTGTACCTCTACTGACATGTTGGATAGATTTCTGATTGACATCTTTGGTCTGATTTTCTGACATATTAGATTCTGATGATTTTGTTGGTGCTTCGAAATTGATGTTGAAATTTTCTTCATGGTCATTGTCATAGAGCCCACTGAATTCAACTATATCTTGATCATTTTCAAATATGTCCATGCTAGAAGACTCTTGTTGTAGTGGTAGTTCATCTATGTGTCTCATGGAGGCAAGTGTCTCACTTTTGGAAGTGTCAATACTTGAAGTTTGGATGGAATCATCTTCAAGTGTTTCATCATGAATAGCATAGACGTCAAGGAGTGGATTGTTTTGGACTTCTGGATCAATGGTACGGTCTTGGTCAAATATGGGGTTGTCCTGGATGACATGGTTGTGGATGGACTCTTGACCAAGGATAGGTGTATTTGGTGTGCCATGATTTTCCAAGAGGAATTCTTGAATGGACTTAAATATGGGGTCCAGTGAACTACTTTGATCTACACAAGATGGTGATGTTATGATGTCATGCTTTGGACTTTCCTCTTGACATGTATCCTCAAGTTTATGAAATGGGATGGGACTTTGGAAACCATGACTAGTTGTTCTTTCATGACTAAATGTATGTTGAGATGGAGTGTCTTGGGATGGATTGGTGTATAATGGACTAGGATATGGCATGGAGGTTTGGACTTGGTTGAGGGATGATGGGCTAGGATAGGACATGAATGCATGACTAGGATATGACGTGAATGGAGGATTAGGATATGACGTGAATGGAGAATTAGGATGAGATGAAGGACTAGAATAGGACATGGATAAAGGATTAGGATAAGATGAAGGACTAGGATATGATGTGGAGACTTGGACTAGATTGATGGATGGTTGATTTCCCTTGTGAAGGTTAGGGTGGGTATGACTAATGAAACTGTCATGGATGGTGTTAGGGGACTCTTGATAATGAGGGTAGGTGGATGGAATACTAGAGTTTATGGGTTGTTAATAAGAGGGATAACTGGGTAGTTGACCATGGGTTGAGGTTTATTGGCATTTGGATTGGATAAATTTTCTTTTGAAGTCTATGGCTTGTTGGTATTGACCTATGTAGAGTAATTGGTATTCAACTTGACTAGCAAGCATATGAAGGTCAATAGAAGACATGGTGATGGATGATAATGCAAATGATATGGTTTTTAGTCTATGGTTTTTTTGGATTTTTTTGCATATAAAAAATGAATGCTAATGTAACCTTCTTTTCCTTTTTTTTCTGGTATTTTTCTCACAAATAAGGAATGTCTAAAATGATTTTTATGCTAGGATGACATATGCTAGAACGGACAGTATGCAAAAATTTGAGTAGACTATGACAATAAATGATTCTAAGATGGGTATAACCTACCACCTATGGAATAAATCCAAGCAATGATTTGACTTGACCAAGGAACCTGATTGTAGGACAAAGACAACTGACAAGGAGAATTTCTCAAACTAGGCTATTGAGCTGGAAAGATTCACTAATAGGACCAAAATGACTAGGTTCAATGATGAGGACAAATCAGAATGTGAATGTATCCAATGATGCGGAAAGTCATTCTATTCTACTATGTGCAATTTTCCAAGGAAGTGTCTAAATAAATGCAACTTAGGATGACTAGTGCTATGACGTAAATGACACCTATTGATGCTAGGTTTTTGAGAAAAAAATTCAGCTTCTATCCAAAGTTGATTGTGAGAAACAAAAAATAAAATGGCAATTGTGTCGGACTCAGTTGTACAGTTTTTGTAACTTTGATTTTTCGGAATTGTGGAATATGCTAAAGCTGCACAAGATTAAACATCAATTCTAATCTAAATAAAACAACAAAGAACAATAAGTAAGAATGATTAATCTAAACTAATAAAACTAGAATGATCTCACCGAATATGCAAGTACTTCCTCGATTTATCTCAATTTCCCATCTCCATCTTGTTGTATTGTTATTCTTGCCCTCAGATATTTGTGTGTTTGAATGCAAGCATAACTCCATCGAGTGTCTTAGCAAAATATCGAAGATTGTTTCTTCTCAAAAGTGTATAATGATTTTAGGAGAGAGAATAATGATTATGACAGGCCATTTTATAGATTTTGTGTTTTCGAACGATCGGCTCAGATTGAAAGAGAGATCGACGGATGAGATTGATGAATTCCATGCGATGAGTTATGTGACAGATAGAATGTGAGTTAGAATGTGAGTTCGACTACAGGGTAAAGACTAATTTTAGAACATGAGTTAGAACATGAGTTCCAATCTTCATCTTCAAAAATAAAAGAAATAGACTTTGTATGCAAAAGACAAAGTTAGAAGTTGAAGAATAATGCATTTGAATGCGAACTTGAGTTAATTAATTAAATAAATATATATAATTAATAAATGCATACATGCATATGAGTTAGAACTAGTTAAATGACTAGTTGTGATGGAGAGTCTTCTCGTAGAGATAAACTAGTGTTGAATTCAGAGATAACTAGAGAACTAAAAATAGATCTCTAGTTAGAAGGTGAGTGAATGATTCAGAAGACTTTTGAAAAGGATTAAATGAATAATTAAATAATAAATATTTAATTATAGTTGAAAAGGGGGTTAAATGAATAATTAAATAAAGATATTTAATTACAATTGACATATGATAAAAGGGGGTAATTAAATAATAAATTATTTAATTAAGCAGGAAGAATTAATTAGTTAGGGACATAATTAAACAAATATGATTTATTTAATTAATCAAGTTGAATAAAGATTAATGATGAATTAATGAATCAATTAAAAGGGGGTATTTAATTAATAGAGGAAATGTGTTAGAAAGGGTAATTAAATAATTGAAATTATTTAATAATGACCATGGAATATAGAAAATTATGTCGAATATGTACTCGTCGGCTTAGACCAATTTTAGGTATCTACAGTTTTCCCCTCTTGGATACAATGTTGGTAGGACATTGTGTCAAAGAAAATATGCCCCGGTCGTGCCCCAGCATGAAACAGGGTAAGGTATTCCCCCTCGGGAAAACTGACTTTTTTTTGAAATGTGTCAAAAAAATCAGGAAATATTCCCGATAACTCAAAATGATAGTTAGAATTGCTATGGAATTGACATAATTGAAATCAGAGATGTTTCGGACGAATACGGGTCATTGGAAGTTGAAAGGCTAAGCGGCCAATAGAAAAGGGCTGATGAAATGCCACTTTTAACCCACCTATAAATAGGAATTAGGGCTATTTTAAAATCATTTGCACCCGGAGGAGATAGAAAAACTTGAGAATTTGCTCTGACTGACAGAAGAAATGGTGCCTATTCCATACACTAAACATCGAGGATTCGGATCCGGACCTTCAGGAGACCAGCCGATGCAGGACCACCAGTATGTACTAAAAAATGAGATCTTTTCATGTATTTTTGGCATGTTTTTCTAGGCATAGAAAATCAATAAGCAAATGCGGTGCATTGTAAATGATGCATATGCCATCGTATTCGCTGCATCTGACTACGAAACGGCACATTTGCAGAAACTCGCCAAGGCTAGTTTTGGTTGAATAGGGAATGACCGCATGTGGAGCATAATGCATCAAATGTGTAGTGATGCAATGCAAATGCATTAGGGATAGACGCAAGTGTAATAGTGGACCACATATGTGTTTAGTGAAACACATATGTAGTTCGGACAGTAGAAAGTGGAAAATGAACCGCAAGTGAAAATTTCACCAATGTGGTATTGGTGAACCGCATGTGTAGTAGAGGAAGGGGGTATGGAGAATGTGCGACGCATATGAAATGTGCACCGCATATGAGACTCTATCAATGCATTTGAAAAATGCACTGCATAGGTTAAAGTGAGCCGCATTTGATTGGTAAAATTTTCGTAAAAGTTTTGAAGGAAAATTTGAAAAAAATACTAACATCATGGGTAACTTGTAGGTGGTGATAGATCCTATCTACACACGGGAGTCACGAACAGATACATTTTCCTTGAGAGATAGGTTGAGCTCTATAGAGGTTTGATTGCTATGGGTTCTAGGTCTATGACATTGTTTTTCGATGCCTGCCATTCTGACAAATAGGGGGATGTTGACGACACTTTGTGAGTGATGGCATTCTAAGACATCGTCATTTCATTTGCCGACTAGGGAGGCCATTGTCACATTAGAGGATGTGTATAGGATTTTGAGGCTATCCATTAGAGGACAGTGGGTTACATATGATACCTAGTGAGGATTGACTAACTTGCGCAATTTTATCAAGTTGATGACATCAGTAGGCTCAGCATTGAGCACTATGAGATTAGATGGCCAATGTTAGTAGATAGATATGATAGAATTGATTGTATCCTATGTACATTAATTGGGGGTATTGTGCTTCCAGATAGATGGGGTCATGGTTTTCTAGTGGGATGGCGAGCTATGCTGGTTGGTATGTTGGAGAGTGAGATGAGATATGCATGGGGTCCATGTCTACTCAGGATGTTGTACTTCCATTTACATGACATTGCTTACAGAGATGCACAGTCATTGAGTTATGGGATGACATTGTTGATGATATGGGGTTTTGAGAGGATAGTTGTATTTCATCCTCCAGTGATAGTAGAGTGAGAGGAGAGACACCCATATGTGTTTTGATATATAGGGTAGATCACACAGATCCATGTGGGTGACACAAGATACTAACGACACGCCTTGGATACTCTCGATCAGTTCATATGGAGACCTTACATGGATTGTGAGGAGTGGGCGGATGATGATATACATTTTCCATTCTGCAGATAGACATAGTATCTTATTGGGAGGACTATTTTGAGTGTGCACATTATTGAGTGACATCTACTGGACAGAGTGCTAAGATGGTTTGGGGAGGTTCAAGATGAGCCTCGGAGTAGAGCAGAGTTTGCTCGGTCGTCGAGAGAGGTTCCATGGTGGGGACCCATGATTCCAGTGACTACAGTGGAGACAGAGATACAGGCTCTTTAGCTAGTACAGTGGGGATGGAGAGGCGGATTAGCAGATCCAGGGACCACAGATGCTTATGATGCATGGTGGGCAGTGCATTGCCCGATTCCTTATACAGATCCAGACCAGCCAGCACCAATCGAGAGATGAGGTATAGGGCCTAGAGGACGTCAGAGAGGTGGAGGTGCCAGAGTGGGTAGAGGTGATGGAGATGATGGCAGAGGTGGAGGTAGAGGCGGGAAATGAGGACGAAGAGGATGAAGAGGGGTTCAGGCAGATGGAGATGCACCTATACAGGAGGCAGATGTAGTTGATGTACTGATGATAGATATCGGAGGGAGGGTGGATGTACCAGCTGGGGGTGAGCATGTTGCAATGGAGGTAGTGGCTGAGGAGCGTGCAGAGGTAGATGTGGGAGCACACGATGTCACAAAGGGTTCACATGTAGACATGGATTTAGATCCTCTGGGTGTGTTAGCAGGATATGGAGAGGATGATGTAGAGGATGATGTGGATGAGGATGTTGAGGAGGATGTTGAGGAGAGAGAGCTCAGAGATTGAATAGTGGAGGGGAGACAGGATGAGGTTGCTCCTAGAGATAGTGATAGGGAGGCTATGGAGGAGAGACTCAAACTTATGACTGCAGAGTTTGAGGCGATGAGACTAGAGAGAGATAGTGCCTACTCAGAGAGGGATAGCGCCTATGCAGAGAGGGAAAGTGTATAGATAGAGAGGGATAGTGCTCTCATGGAGAGAGATTAGGCTATAGCACGAAGACAAGAGATAGAGCAGCAGTTCACATAGGT